>WAAF01007383.1:17546-87460 GCA_013400475.1 Tricholaema leucomelas
GCCCTTCCTGAATCCATGTTGGCTGGACCTGAGCCCTTGGCCATCCCTCAGGTGTGCAGTTATTGCCACCAAGATCACCTGCTCCATCAGTTTCCCTGGCACTGAGGTCAGGCTGACAGGTCTGTAGTTCCCAGGTTCCTCCATCCGACTCTTCTTGTGGATGGGGATCACCTTGGCCAGTTTCCAGTCTCCTGGGACCTCTCCGGTGAGCCAGGACTGGTGGGAAATGATGGAGAGCAGCTTGGCCAGCTCAGCTGCCAGCTCTCTCAGCACCCTGGGATGGATCCCATCTGGTCCCATGGACTTGTGGGTGTCCAAGTGGCTCAGCAGGTCCTGAACTAATTCCTCGTGGATTTCCAAGGCAACACACCTAGTTTGACCAAGCCATGAAGGCATGGCTGTGTGACTTCACACACACGAGTGCTCCACTTCCACACTCACTTTTGCAAACAAGGGGCAAAGAAATTAATCCCTGTTATGCCTTTACGTCTTCACCTTGTGGCATCTCAACAATCACTTTGGTAAAGCTCTTTTTGAGGAAGCAGATAATAGAAATTGTAACATGTCAGCATAAACTAAAATTTGAAACTTTATATGTGAAATATTTTTAGCATTGTAAAATGTCAGCTCCACTGATGCCAACAACAACAATCTTAGGAAAGCAAACTGAGGCTTCATCTCCAATTAACCTATTGTAGCTTGCCAATAGCATAGTTTTCTGAATGTGCAATGCACTTAGGCCTCATATGAGGTCTTCTGTTGCTTCAGTTTGATTGTAGTGGACTGATCCTACATCAACAACTTAGAATCATACAATCATAGAACCACAGAATGGTTTGGGGTGGATGGGACCTTTGGACAGGGACACTCCACTAGACCAGGTTACTCAAAGCCCTGTGCAATCTGGCTTCAAATGCTTCCAAGGATGAGGCATCCACAATTTCTCTGGGCAACCTGTGACAGTGCCTCACCACCCTCAGTAAAGAATCTTTCTTACATCTAATCTAAACCTATCCTCTTTCAGTCTGAAACCAATTACCCTTCATCCTGGCACTACAATCCCTGATAAAGAGCCCCTCTTTATCTTTTCTTTCCTAAGCTGGAAACAATGGAGCCTGCTCACTTCACCACTCATGGCCATGTCTAGGTGGGGACAAGTACATTTTGTCACTGCTCTCCCGGTGCAACTCATTGTGCTGTAATCCTCCATGTGGCTGAAGAAAGCATCTGTTTGGCTTTTGGAAGTGACATTTGTGTTAATTTGGCGTGAATTACAAGATGTTCCACTGGAAGATTCCAGGCCTGGTTACTTGTAACAGCCTCATGACCTGTTGTGGAGTGACATATCTCTGGTTCTTGAGCACTGATTCCTGTTTCTGAGGAACTTGACTCCAGGGCTCTAATGAACAAGTCTGCAGTGAGGCAATGGCTTTTAGATAGTGACACAATGCACTTTAATTGCATTTTAGAGCTTCAAGAGGTCTCAGTAGACAGGCAGAGTATGACAAGTTGATTTATTGGTTATTAGGTTCCACTGAAGTATAAAATCCATCATTTTGAAAACTCTCCCTTTTTTGGTTTGCTTTCTGAAGTGCCTTGAAGAGTAGCAAAGGAATCCTCTCTGATTAGGCCAAAAGATCTCAAACTCTGCTGGTGTTCAGACCTAGCTTGCTCTTCCCAGACATAAGGACGTGGAAAGGTTTAAGTTGGCCTGATCGATTTGCAAAGTCTTTGACTTGCAGCTAAGGACAAGCTGATGGCTTAGTTTTAAAGTGAATCAATTTTTAGTTTTGGTAAAGTTGCTTAACCACCACAGTAGGTAACTCACTATCCACTACACAGTGTGGGGGGGAAATCCACTGAAACCTGAATTTGCCTTTGATGCTGCAAGGAGAGATGGGCATGTGCAATGGATTAATTCAGAGCAGAGATGATAGACTTAACAACCGGTTTTGGTTAACAGCTGAAGTAGTTGAGTCTTTCAACACAAGGCATTACAGTTTAGTAAAACACTTGTTGGTTTTTATCATTCCTCTTAACATGAGCCAGGTAACTCCTCCTCCTGAAGTCCAGTAGTACCCATATGCAAAGTAACAAAGATACAAAGCTCTACTGCAGAGGGAAATTATCTTCTTTCTGGTGGTCCAATGAGCAGGAGAACACATAAGGAAACAGCTCAGCAAACTTGTTAGGCACCATCACTGAGGAAGATACCAGCTGCAAGGGCAGCAGTAGAGACCAGCCTGCCCAAACCTGCTTTGTTCCAATCAGCTGGAGGAATGCTGCAGCATAATGGGCTACATGCCACAGCGCCGACTGAGCTTCCTGGGTGAGATCTGCATCCACACTCAGCTCTGTACTTATCCAGGGAGTTTCTACTATTTTAAAGCTGCCTTGACTATGCCTTCATAGGCTGTCTCTACAATGCAGATGTACTCAAAGGTTGCCCCAAGTCACTGTTTTCCATGCACTGTATTCACTTTAAAAAGAGTAAGGATGCTATTACTGCATCAAAGGCATCAGCCTCCTTAACTAAGCATTACTTTCTTCAGTGTGAAATGCAGCAGCAAAAGCTGCCGACGTTATTAACAATAAGTGGTTAGCAATGCGCTGCGAAAGGGCCTGGCTGGGAACACAAAATAGTCCTTGTAAATTATCCAGACTGATCAAAGGGCTGAAAGGCACCTGGATGTTTTTCAGACCCACTAGGAAAAAAAGAAAAGTCCTGATGCTTACCCACTTTTCTGCCTAGGAAACCATGGGCCCTAGAGCATTTTATAATTGCCTGCAGGAGGCACATCTCCCGGCTCTGCTCTTTTGTTAAGGTAAGAGTTCTTTCTGTCTTTTCCTTTTGCTTTAACTACCCCTTTTTTTCTCAGCTATATTCCCTTAGCTTTACTGTAACAGAGCACTTTAAGATGACAGCAGCCTTTCCTCTAATGAGCAGCAATTAACTAATATTACTTAAGGCAATTAACTAATATTACTTAAGGTTACTAGTTCCTGCTTCCCTTTTCTGCCCTTTAACTCATTCCTTTAAGGAATGTAAGGTCTTTTTCCATTGCGACTGAATTAAACTCTGTGTCTAATTTCTTCTACTGTGTAGTTACACAACAGAAGCATCAAATTCCAGAGTTCTTCCACCACTACTGGTATCATGTTACAAGCGGCTAAAACGTGCCTCCTTATGAAAACGAGTGCCATACTGTAGTGTTTTTTGATGTCAGTCCTATGCACATGATCACTTTGGCTCTGCCTGCTTGCATACCTCTCAACATCCACCTAGTAATTTCAAATTTGTTGGCCAAGGTCTACAAATGTGAGAGGAAGAAGTCCCAAGGCTATTCTAAGAAATTATACACTTGGGAAACCAGGTGGATGAGGAGAGTCTCCCTAGAGCTGCCCTGAAGAAAGGGCTGTAATTAACTCATACCAGTTAAACACCAAATAATCCATAATGATGGGAAAGATTTCTGCCTGCTGTTTCAGCTACCTTCTTCTTTAGGGCAAGTTCCCCAAGACAGTTTAATTCTAACAGAATTTGTAGTAAGCTCTCACTCCTTGGTGCTGTGGATCCACGACAGGGTGCAAAGTGACCTGTCTTTTCTTTTTTATTTATTAAAAAATATTATGAAAAGAAAATAATTTCTGATTGATTATCAGAAAGTTCTCCTTTCTTTATGGACACAATCCATGAAACTTTATTGCTGAAATACTTTGAATTGATACAGTCTACCCAGGCATTTGTGCAGGGCCTGAAAGCCTTACTAAAATTTCCCACTAGTGTGGCCAGGTACGTCAGGCTTCTCTTCCTGAAGCAAGCTGGGCCAGCCAGCATACACCCTGTCCTGAAAACAAAGCTAGGTGTCCCCTGACTTCAGCAGCAGCAAAGCTCAGCTCAGAACAGCTCATGTGTGAACTAGTGCTAATTAACACAGAACGATAATGGGAAACTCAATCTGAAAAATGAAGTGGTTTTAATTAAGAGACACTCTTTAGAATCATACGGAAAGAGGCTCTTTCTCATTTAAAATTTGGCTCTTCCTTCCTCACCAACTATAAATCACTGATCTATAATTAGTATTCTTAGTGGAAGGAATGTCTGATTGTCTGGCTTAAGTTATGCTTATGACTGCAATGAGAACAGTAGGAGCATTGGAACAGATTCTAGCCAGTGTGCTATTTAGCATCCAATTTCTTACAAATGTGTCTGTTATGATCTGTTAATGGTAGAATCTTTCTTAAGATGGGGAATAAAATAAGGAACAAATGTGCCTTTAGATTCCTAGTAGCTAAGAACAGCAGCATGACTCCACAGCACAACTGGAAGCCTACCTGGGAACAAGAAAGAGTCCAGCTTCAATCCCATGTTGAAACCTAGCCCAATATTTCATGCAATTACTATATAACCATCATCATCATCATCATCACCACTGGTGGGGAAGCTAGAAGTCAGATCCTGTCTTGCTCTCCTTACTCTATTTTTAAAGAAAGGTCTGTGTCTCACTCCATTTTTCTAAGAGACTGATAACAGGTCCAAAAGGAGATCATAAATGGAGTGGATATGAGTAAACTGGTCAGCAAATACAGAGTGTAAACCAATTTAAATGAACACTAGGAGTGTGCACTGGAATCAGTGGTTCTGGGGAGTCAAGGGTTGGGATGCTCTTACAGGCCCAGCACCAGCTCATAGGCATGGCTGCTTAGGCATGTGTTGAGGAATCCAGGTGTCTCAAGGACAACTGCTGTGAGGCCACATCTAATCCAGGAAGTAGTGTGCCTCAGGTATCAAGAGCTGTGGAAATGTTTTTTCTGCAGTCTCACTGCCTGTAGAAGAGCTTTCCCATGCCCTGCCCATACTGCAGAAGATGAGTCGCTAATGCACAGCAGACCTGAAGTGGTCAGAGATGTATGTTGCTTCTGAAATCACATTAACGGACTTGAGGATCAGCAGATGGAGTCACACCGATAAGAGACACCCCCTTTAGTCATTTGTATCCTTCCAGTCATTTTAAAACAGAACAATTTAGAGCTCCTTTATGTGTCACTTCTACACATATTTGAAGCACAAAATTACAGTGAAGTTGCCAGCAGAACCTGAATTGAATAAAAATAACTAGAAAATAGTAAGAGCAGAGACAGAATGATGAACTCCCTGCCCCAGAACTGGCTGGGACACCTTTGCAAAGGACTTGAGAGCTGCAGCACTTTCAGGGATGTGCTGCTTGAGCTGGAGTTCTTTGTCATGTTTCTTGTGTTCCTTTACATTTTAATGGAAGAGTTTTCAAGACTCAACGGCTCTTGCTATCTTTCTGCTTGCTAAAGTTTGTTCCTACACTTTGTAACACTTCTAGAAAAAGCTTGTCCATATATTCCCTGGTAATGAGGAAATTGGGTTTTTTCCTTCTCTCCTCCTTTGTCTGCACCAACAGTAACAGTGACGCCTTTTGCTCATTAGCCAAAAAACCCTTCCGGATCTTTGCAAGAATCAGTGACTGTCAGCGTCATTGTAAATGATGAGTAATTAGGCTTAGGAAATGAAGAACTAGATGTGGGCTCCAGCTGAAACATATTGATTTATTTCTTTTTTAACACTATACAGTTCTATTAGTGCTGGGATATAACTTGTATCAGATAACTTCTGCAGGCAAACAGACAAGTGGATAGGGATGCACAGTTACTTGAAAAACACAAAGCCTAATTGTTCTGACAGTAGCAAGCCCAAGCAATCCTCAGGCAGTTTATCACAAAGTCTCAATTTGGGTTTTAAAAATTTTGTTGCTTATCAAGACTGATTGAAACACTTTTGTTTAGCAACCCCCTCTGTTTTTTACAGTATGTTGGGAAAAGGTTCAGCAAGGTGAAAAGGGGAAGAAAAATGAGTCTGTGAACAAATACATGACTCATGTGGAAATGAGAGGAACATCTGACTGTTGGTTGTATGAAAATACAACTGATATAAGCTGCAGAGCATAAGTCAAGAACAGCCATCAGGAAGAGCTTATCAATGCTAGTAATAATAAAGAAAATGGAGAGAGTTTCTACTCTGCCCTAGTAAGGCCACATTTGGAGTACTGAGTTCAATTCTGAACTCCCCAGGTCAAGAGAGATGGGAAACTATTGGATAAAGTCCAGTGGAGGCTACAAAGATGATAGGAGGGACAGAAGCATCTCTCTGACAAGGACAGGCTGAGAGACTTGGGGCTGTGTAGCCTGGAGAAGAGCAGCCTGAGATCAAATCTTAATGCTTATAAGTTCCTAAGGGGTGAGTGTCAAGAGTGTGGGGCCAGGCTCTTTTCAGAGGTGCGCCCTGGAATGACAAGAGGCAATGGGCACACACTGGAACACAGGAGGTTCGACCTGAACGTGAGGAAAGCCTTATATCTTGTGAGATTGATGGAGCACTGGACCTGGCTGCCTCCCCTGGAAAGATTCCAATATGATCATGGGCAACTTGCTCTGGGCAACCCTGCTTTAGGAGGGAGGTTGGATTATAGGTCACTTCCCACCCCCACCATCTCGTGATCTGTGATTTTGTGTGTGTATATAAAGTTTTGATAATGTTAGAAAGTGCAGGAAACAAGAGGGGGTTCAGTTAAAAAGCCCTTTCTAAATAACTTTACCTTCCATGTAAAATCCTTGCAGGGGAGAAAAGAAGAAGAAAAAAAAAAAAAGGACCTAATTCTACCAAGTAATCTTTTATGATTTCAGGAAGGTGTTTAGCTGGAATAAAAATCAAGGCATGGAAGAGACTGAACAGCAGATGGCCATGCCAGAACAGCAATGCAATTTGAGCAGTGCTAGTTGTGTAGTTACAAGCAAATGGCAAGGCCCAAACCTGCTTGCTTATGGATGGACTCTACTTAGGAAGGGCTGCTATCATCCATGGTGTTTCATACAGATGGATATTTGCCTTCTCAAACCAAACGGGAGAGCTGAGTGTAAAGGATGACAGTGTTTCACCTCACTGACCAACAGCCACTTCAGGTGAATGTTAGTGTGAGATGTGATGCGTGATACAGGGAAACAGATGTAGTAAAGGGCTTGCCTTATATACAAATGATTTGTTCTCATCATGATCCAACAGTTAAACTGAATACAAAGTTGGAAAATAAATTCACAACTACCTTAATGTTTTTGTTACAATCTTTCTGCTAAGACTTTTTGTCTAAGCACACACAAACCTATTTTACTCATACTGCTAAAACTCTTGGTAGGGCAGCTAGTAACAAGTAGTAGTAGCTACTTAATATGTAGAGTGACCACAAAAATCAAAACATTTTTGTCTTGTAACATTTTGCAACCACTTCCTTTTGCTTTGTTTCTCAGCAGGTGAGCCACTGAGTCAGTTGCAATGTTCATTCCTCTAGGAGCCATGTGCCTGCCTCCTTGTTAGCCCATACTAGTGTTGCTTGGAATGACCTGGATCTACACATATCACTGGAACTTTCAGCAAAGGTGGCATATCAGAAAAAAAAAATGGACTGAACCAGCTCAAGATGCACAATCAAATTTCAAACAATACCTGTTTCCCAGTTTTTGGCAAATTCAATAGAATCACAGAATCACAGGATCACAGAATGTCAGGGGTTGGAAGGGACCCAAAGAGATCATCGAGTCCAACCACCCTGCCAGAGCAGGACCACACAATCTAGCTCAGGTCACACAGGAACACATCCAGACAGGCCTGGAAAGGCTCCAGAGAAGGAGACTCCACAACCTCTCTGGGGAGCCTGTGCCAGTGCTCTGGGACCCTTACAGCAAAGAAGCTCCCCTTTGTGTTGAGGTGGAACCTCCTGCGCTGCAGCTGCCATCCATTGCTCCTTGTCCTATCCCAGGGAGCAGTGAGCAGAGCCTGTCCCCCCCTGTCCTGACCCCTAGCCCTCAGATATTTATAGCTATTTATATATAGAAAGTTATAAAGGCTAAAAGGTGGCAGGAATAGAACTTAAAATGATTCCTGTAAGCTTGACCAAAATAAGGGGTTAGTATCCCTTTAAAATAAGCAGGAGTCCAGTAATGCCTCTAGTAGTTACCAGGACGGAAACGCTGCTGGCTATTTCTGGTGGTGGTGATTACTGTTTGCCTGCTAGAACTGGCATGCTCTGCTACAGTGATGAATATGTCTCCTGTCCTGTTTGTTCTGGAAACTCATTCAGCTCTAGTACAGTGCCATAGTTTGTCTCCAGCCTCTCATTCTTGCACTCGGGGCACGGGGGACCTCGCTGTTTTGCCTCGGTTGAAGTGCCTTACTTCGGATCTGTGGTAAGAGGCATTGCCCTTAGCACACAGCCAGAGACAGGGTTTTTTGGCACACACATCAAAACCAACATCCCACCGAAACTAAGAATTTCATTCTACATCACTCCAACCCAATCAACCCTAAAGCTGAGAACTTAAACAGAAAAGGTGGTGAAATTTTGGGTGTGAAGTCCCAACAGCATCAGTAAGTTGATCAAACTACACAGAGAATATCTAATTAGGATTAGTCTTTAAATTAGACTCCTCAGAGAAAAGCAAACTAAGAATGGGATCCTGATAAGCTGACTTGTGTATCGCAACAAATCCAGTTGCAGAATCTGGTCCTAATGCTTCCGCTGCCCACCCCCTTTCCTCTCCAGGAGTTAAATACTCCACAGTACTTTATTCACAGGCTGTTTCTGTAACAGTCATAGCTTAAATATCACTGCTCCTAATGGACTTATCCCTAACACCACAGTGAGGGAGGGAAGAAGCATTAACCTCATTTTGCAGATAAACAGTGGAAGCCCTGATGGCTCTGTACTGTGCTGCATCCTATGGTGCAATTGCATGCATGCAGTCAGGGTGAAAATGTTATGTCAGACTGATGTGCTCACAGGAAGACTCGCAGAGCAAACTTTGGCACATCCCCTGTTCCTTCTTAACATAGCCTCATCTGACTGCTAGTTCAGAATACATCTGAGTATAGCCTTGGAAGATGTGACTCCAACTCTGCCACACAACATCTTGGACTATTTAATACTGGATAATCTTACTGCTGAACTGTAGCAACCCCAATCTCAGCTTTTCACCAAGGTTTGGGAGGGTCGCAGGGGCCTGAGCCAAAGGCTGTATGCTGATGTCACAAGAATTCTTTAATTTGCTTTTTTAACATGAGATGGAAATGACAACACTTTCCAAAAGTTTTGCCTAAATAGGGACAACGCTTTCATTTTTTGTGTATAAATGTGCAAACTTGCTTCTTATACATTTGGAATGAAATCAAAGAAGTGTACCAAAAATTAGTTATCCACAAGAGAACAGGAGACGCTTTTAATGCCTCGGAAACTCTTAGTTGAACTATTTTTGTACTTATTCAAACTGATGCTAACTGGGTGGTGCCAGAGGAAGGTGCTTTACGCTCTCCAGTCCTGCACTTTGCTTTGCGAACAGTACAGGAGGCCAGTTTCGAAACTTCAGGGCGTGCACCCCGCACGGGTGGCAGCGCCACAAAACGAGATAGGGGAGCTTCTCCCTTATGTAAGCCAACCGAGCCTCCGGCAGGCCACTGGCTCGCCCGGGTGCGGCATCTCCGAAGGCTTCAGTTGCCATCTCCACACCGCGAGCAGCGCATCCACATCCTCTCACCGGGAGCGCCAGGCTCTCCCGGATGGATTGATTTCCTTTTCCCCTCTGCTCGGGGCTCCGCCGTGCCGTTAGCGGCAGGGCACAGGAATCTCTTCCAGCGCGGCCTTTTCCTGCCGGAGGGGCGAGAGCTCTTCCTGATCCGCTCCGGATCGCGCTCGCCGGGCGGCCCAGCCGTCCCTCGCCGGCCAGGCGGCTGAGAGTCGTGCGCGTCGCTACCGGGCTGCGCCTTCCGCCTTTTCGTCGTGCCTCTCGGCGACGCCGAGCGCGCGCCCGGGTCATTGGCGGTCGGGCTGCGCGCGCCGCGTGGCCTCANCGACCCAGCGGGCGGGCGGGCGGGCGCGCGCGCGCGCCGACGTCACGGGCGGCTCCGAAGGGGCGGGGCAGACCAGCCTTCCCTCCGGACTAGTGTAACCTCTGCCCTCCTCGTCCCTTCGGTTCGGCGGCGGAGGGTTAGCACAGGCGGAAAGAAGCGGAGCAGCAGCGGCGTGAGGCACCGTGATACCTGGCACCGATTGCGCGTGCTCCGGTAGGCTCACAGAGGCGCGTCCGCGACGGGGAAGGGGGGGAGGAGGGAGGAGGGGGGAGGGGCAGGCTCGGAGGCGATCGTGGCTGCCGGTGGAAACATGGTGCCACACGTGAGGCTTATGTAAAATGAACGGCGTCCGGCTCCACCAATGGGAGAGGCACACCGCCCGCCCCCGCCCCTGTCCCCTGCTGGCGTCACTCGTCTGCAGCCAATAGCCGCGCGGGCGGGGCGGGCGCTCCGGGCTCAGTCACGTTTCTGCCTGTATGAAGTCGGTGCCGGGCTGCAGCGGGCTGGGTGGACGTGGTGTGCGCGGTGAGTCGGGGTCTACTGGGCGCTCTCCCCGCGACCGGCCGGAGCTCTGGGTGCCCCACGGGCAGGTGGGTGGTGGACGGAGGGGGCGGCGGGCTGCAGCGGCGGGGGACAGAGGGGCTTTCCCCTCCTCCCGCGCCCGCTGGGCCGAGGTTACGTAACCCCCGCGCGCTGGGGCTCTGCCGTTGCCGAGGAGACAGGACGGGGCGGGCGGTACCGCGGGGGTCCGGCCCGAAACTCCCACCGGGCAAAAGACGAGTGGGGATCCCTTCAGACTAGGGGCTCGAGTGTGACACACTCCGCCATCTCGGAGCACAACGGGGGCGTCCGCGTTGGCTCATTCTTTGGGCCGGGGTGCGGGGTGGGAGTCTCAGGAGTGGGTGTGACACCGCACTCGCCCATTTGGGTTTGGAACGGGGGCAGCTGGGGGTGGGGGACCGAGATATGCCTTCTGCCCTGACTCGGGATACGACGGGAGCTGGGGACTCCGAGACGCGGCCGTACCACGGCCACCCCCTTCTCAGACGGTAGCTGTGGAAGGGGCGGCAGCGTTGATAACCTCCTCGGTCAGGACCACGGAGTGGGGGACTCCGGGGTGACTGTGACACAGTGCGCGTCCTTCTCGGCCGGGAATGGAGTAACGACGGAGGGTGTGAGGCACAGACTGACTCCTTCCCACCTCGCGCCGGGGCGGCAGCTGGAGACTCCGAGGGGCGGAGGTGGCGCCCGCCTTAGAGCGGGAAGGAGCAGCGGTCCGGCCGGTGTGGAGGAGGAGGAGCGCAGCGAGGCAGCTGTGATTTCTCCGCCCCGGGGACGGCGAGGGGCCAAGTATCTCCGGCGGGGCTGGTCTCTCGGTGCTGCCCCGGGGCTCCGCCCTGGCGGCCGTGGTGGTGAGGCGCGGGCTGCGGCTGCAAATGTGTGAAAGGTCAGCGTCGGGGCTTGGACCGAGCAAACGAGCATGGGGTCCGGCACGGTGAGCCAGGACCGAGGCCTCGCACTCCGCCACCCCGCTGTGAGGGGAGAGTGCTGTAGCGATCTCTCTGGGTAGCTTTTTTTCACGTGAGGAATGATGTGGCAGCAAGTTACAGATTCTCAGCGCGCTGCCGTCTTGCGTGAGCTACAGGTAGATTAGGCAACAGGTGCTGTGGATTCCTTTGTTGTTGTTGCCTATAGTTGCAGGGACACTTTGTTCCTTGAGAACCGTGTGTTTGTGTTGCTGTTAACATGAGTTGCATGCTATTACATGCGTGATTACAAAACAGTTTATGTAAGTACAGTTTCATGCAAATAGATGAGCAATATGGTTACAGTGACACTTCACAACTGATTTTTGTGATAGATTCAGATAGGTTACAGCATTTCTCCGAGTACTACAAGAGCTTAAAAAGCCTCCCAAGAAGATCAGTGTGAGGTACTTGGGAACTGAAGCCATTTAAGATTATATTCCGTTAAAACGGTGACTTGGCTGAGACAGTGCATGTGAAGGATTCTGAAGAAACATGTTGGGTTTGGGGTTTAGGCTGTAAGGTGCCAGTCTTTTTTTTCCCATATACAAGACTGAGGCTTACAGCTTTGTGCATCTGAGACTGAATAGCTACCACTTTCACCTTTCCCCATTTACTTTAAAGTATGTAAGTTCTGTAATAATTCTAGTGGTAAGACTGTCTGTTCAAGTCAAAAGTGACATTAAAAACTGATACAGTACAGTGAGAAACTTTGGAGTTGCCAGTGTTGATTAAACACAGAGTTTATTACAGATGCTGTTAGCATTCATCAAAACTGCTTATTGTCGAAGTAGAATCTGAACTAATCACAACGATAGCCGTGAGGAATATCTACCTGAATGAAAATGTTCATTTTCAATAATGTAGTGTTGCTAAAACTTCAAGATGTCAAGTTGGCAGCTATGGCCTGTAGGGTGTGGCCCCACTTCATAAATGGATCATCTTGTATACTAGATGGTTTGAGGGCATTAAACTGGAAGCTCAAACTTGTCCTACCTTCTAGGGTGCTTCAGTGTGTGTCCTTGGGCACAGAGCTGTTTATGGACTTTATACAGCAGCTCTAGAATACAAAATTTGGGAGCAGGGCCTGGAATTTGATTCGTGTTGGGGAGAGTGCCCACACTGTTGTGTTGTACTGCAGCATCAGGTTCCTTCTTGCTTATGCTTGTATGTGTTTCCATGTTCTTGTGATCTTTCTTTTTTGACCTTTCCTACTGCAACTTGCGTTAGTTCTGCAAAGTGAGGGAGTTTCACTGGAGAACTGGACCATGTCCTTGCTTCATCCTGTGCTTACTGTTAGCCACGTGGCTGGTACTGTCCTAAAGTGTGGAGGCCTTGTGCTGGACTGAGGAGGTAGCTCACCTCTCTAGTAAGACATGATGGAAAAGAGAAGGACTTTGGGGGGAAAACGAAAAATTAATACCCTTTACTTTTAGTAGGGCTTTGGCCTTTTAAGTAGTTTGTTTCAAGATAGGATGAAGAATACATTAGTTGGGTAGTTGGCTTAGGTGTTCCAACTCTGTTGGGTGAAAGAGCGTGGCCGGTGCTGTGAATAAGTAGAGAGTAGCTCAACTTAACCTATGTCCAGAATGTAAAGGCATGAAAGCAGGATTTTGGCTTTTGGACACTTTATTCAGATTCGGCAAATTTTCTGGTTTCATTTAGGATCCATGAAGAGTGTGTTTTTGCAGGACTGTTTTCTCATTTATCAGTTAGTAGGACTTATTTTAGGCTTTCTGCATTTAGCAAATGAACACTATGAAGATCTGTGTAGTCTTCACTTTTGCTCCTTTTGGATTTCTGCAGAAAGGCATTAGAGAGACAGCATATTGTGGTAGTTCTTGGCATAATGTCTTACCTGCCCACTCCCCGCCCCTGCCCTAGGCATATGATTAAAGTATATAACAACTCAGTTTATCAAACAAACCTAGTTGAGCTTGTCCCTGGACAATACACTTTTATGGTAGTAAATTTCTCTTTATGAAGAATCATGGGTTTTGAGTAAAGTGAGATTTTGATGGTGTTTAGCTATAGTATGAGAACAGAATGAAACGGGGAAACTGACTGGAAGTAGAGTTCTGGATTTTTCTTCTCCTCAGACTTTGTTATGACCAGGAAGTGTTTGCTTTAGATACAGATTGATAAACCAATTTTCTTTTGCCTGGGTTCTTGCCACACCCCTATTTCTCTTACATCTTTACAATATTAGAATGTCCTTTACCACAGGGAAAAAACCCACCTTTTTAACCCTTTATATTATAAACACATGAACAAATTACTGTGGAGTGAGATTTTTGGTGTGATTTAAAAGCAAATAGATTACCACTAGGCAGTAGAACAGGTAAATTATCGCTAGTCTAGATCAACTGTATTATATAGGGTTGCTATGGTTGGCCTATGTTAAAAGGGAACATCATGTTCTTAGCGAGATGTTGTGTAATATTTGGCATGAATGTCCTATAGACGCTGCATTATACTAATAATGTTACCACATCATAATTGCTAGACAATCAGGTGCTTCAGAAAAGGAATTGTTATGTCCAGTTTTGGTCGCATGGCCTAGAATTCTTCTATGAGGATGGTGGGTCTCAGAGGTTTTTAAGTGGATTGTCTTGTTGCATTCATGCTTTCCACATCCAATTCTATCCCTCTTAGGCAAGTTTTAAACCATTTGAATATTTATTATTCTAACCTAGCTTGTCAAACATCAAGCAGCAAATGGGTCAGTTAGTACCTGTATTATTCTTTGTGATAAAGTTTTATTACTCTGAAGGGCTTTGACTTGAGCTTTTGGATATTGATGAGGTTGGATGAAAAAATGCTGTTTTCTGTCCTGTGTACAAGGTTTGTCCCCTTTCCTGCCTTAACCACTGCTGAAGTGGAGGCTGGACTATTAATGTCACATGTATTGTTGATAGTAAAGCTTGCTAGCTGTTAGTAAAGAACAATTCTGCCTTCAGACACATAGTGGGATTTTTGAGAGGTCATTTCTTTTTAGCTACAGGTGAGGTACTTCCTTTTGTGAAGTATGTTTAAAGGGTGTGGGAAAAGATGAGGCAGCAATCAAAAATAAAACCATTAACCTATGAAGCGAGTTCTGTTGCTGGGATTTCCTGTAGCCCCAGGCCACTTTGAAGTACAGAACGGCAAAAGAGACAAAAAATGAGGAAGGGTCAGGTGGGTTGGGTAAGTCTGGGGAGAGGCTCTGCAGCTACGCTTCAGTGAGTGTTTTGCTCATGCTGACAGTGAGCCAGCAACCAGATTGTAGTATGGAGGCACTTGAACACATGGTAATCCACATGCCTGAGCATATGCACAGTGATCTGGTACTCCAGTAAATGGCTTAGATCCCCAGGCATGCTTGTGCAGCCTGCGTGTGCTCTGCCTGCCAGCAGTGCTGGAATATGAGCAGATCAGGCTTCTGTGCTTCCATTTCATGTTTCTGAGGTTACCTTTTAAGTGTTTTATATGTTTGGTTTTTTTTAATGCCTGAATGCCTGACACTGGACTTGTGTCAGTCCATTGCAGAGTGCTCTTACTTGGCTCGATCTTGGGGAGTTCCAGAGGGACAGCAGCAATGTAGTAACTCTCATGCAAGTTACAAAGGCAGTGGTTCTGAAGAGCATGTGCAAGCAAGGTTATGAGAATATTTTGTGTGTGAAAGGTGTTTTAAGGCCAAGAAAAAAATTCATACAGATGCTTTTAGCTGCTGCTGAAGTAGCATTTGGTAGCCCTAAGGGAACCTTCTGACTTTTTTTGGTAGCCTAATTTAGACAACTTTGCCTATAGGATACAGTGAATTAAAAAAAAACTGCTTTCCTTGAGATAGGAAAATGGTAATTTAGAATTATATCTGTCATTATTTTTTTTTTTTGCAATAGAAAAGAAAACTTTATTTGGGATGATGAAGGGATAGAAGCTCAATGTGCTGTGTAAGAGTGGACTGAAATAACACAGAGGGCATGTTTCTTGGGGAAAGAGCATGAGCTCATTCTTCAGGTTGTGTGAGCTGGCTGCAGAAGTTCAGTGCAAGCTGTACCAATGTTAATCCTGAAAGGATGTGATAGTGGGAAAGAGAGTTCATTTGTACATCAATTTGTCTGGGAAAGACTGTGGGATTTTGTTTACAGCTGGTTTCGAGTGTGCCATGGCAACTCTTGCCACTTCATTTTTTCTTTTAGATACTAGGAAATCTCTAGCTATTCTGTAGATGATTTTCAAAAGTAGAACTGGCTTTTAAAAAGCAGAACCAAAGCTATACTGCCTTTCAGACATTCTGTTCTAAAACAGAGGCACTTCAGTGTTAAGTAATACCTGCAATTTTCTATAATTGAAGCTTAGGGATGCAACATGAAGTGGTGAGGATGTCCAGTACTAATTTTTTTTATCCTATCCTTATTCCTTGCAGATTTTGTAGCTTACTGGCTTTTGTGTGTGTGTGTGCTGGACCTTATTACATGTACTTTTATGTTTCTGCTACTGAGTTTCTGTAATTGTGCAAAGATCTTCAGTATATATAAAGCACTACTTTGCTTTCAATTACTTCTTGATCATGGGTTCCTCAGTGGCTTGAATTAGGATTGAGAAATAAGAGCTCATCCCACTCACAGGACAAGTAGTTAAGTCACCACACTTCATGAAGTGCATTACCATGCAGTGGGGCCCATTTAAGTAACAGAGAATTTATTTGGCATAGAGTCTTCTAGAACAGGTCTTTAATTCTTACTGGAATCTTCAACTGAATATGAACTACAGCAATGTCTGAAGAGTAGTATTAGCCTGGAACATTTTGTAAATGTTCTACACCTTGGTGAAATTCTGCATCTTTATAAGGTGGGGGAGCAGTAGACATGCAAATACACATCTTAATGGAGATGCCAGCAAATACACATCTTAATGGAGATGCCAGCAAATACACATCTTAATGGAGATGCCAGCAAATACTAAAGGGTAAATACAGCATTCTAGATAGTTAAGATCTAGTTTTTCCTATAATAAAGGATATGACTGCAGAGTGGAACATGATAGTTTTTCCCACCTGCCTGTTACAGTGCTTCCTCAAATATATAATTTCTGTTACTTTAGTCAAAAAGCACAAGAGTCGACATGCAAATATTAAAGAGCTCTCACTATTAGCACAGCAAAGCTTAGATTGACCCTCATGGAGGTGAACTTGTTGAGTTCGACAATGTGCTGGTACTGTGCTATTCATAAAAAAGCTGAGTTGACTTTGTGTTGCTTTGTTACCTCAGGCTAACTTTGTGCTTTTGATTACTCCATGGGGAGAAAAAGATGCTTTAAAACCAAAAGGAAATAATAATGGTGCTGTGGGTGCTTCAGGAATAGAAGTGACTGATACGATAAGCTTTGGTCCATTGAGGAACCATCACTTCAGTACTGAGGGATTTTTTTTTTCCCCCCCTCTTTGGCCTTCTGGGGCATAGCTGAGGGAACTTCTTTATGTGTTTTTTTTTTTTATTTTTCTTGTTTTCTTTTTGAATGGGTATAGATAAGACATGTACATTTCAGTAAGCCAGGAACAGCTTTTGCTTTAAGAATGCACACTGGTATTTTGGAATGTGGAGCTAGTCTTGGTCACAGCGTCAATACTTTCTCTAGAGAGTTAATTCAACCTAGTGAACTTTTCATCTGATAAAACTAATTAGAAATTTGTGTTTTGGTGATGTAATGTTTTAAGTTTGTAATCTGTTGAAGAAACCACTCCAATTCAAATATATGATCCCAAATTTTGTACTTGATAGTACTCATTCTTCAGCTAGGATATTCTCAAATGAGTGAGTGGTTGGTCTTTGAAGTACACTGTGTTGATATTTGTGTTATCCAAACATCATTTTAGTGATAAATAAAGATAATGAATGGAATTTTGGGAGATTTCTTATGTTTATAAAGGGAACAGAATGCAATAAATAGTTACTCTGTGTTGCTTAAGAACCAACTTAAAAGTTAGGTTACAGTAATGTAAGTATTTTTTTTATCCATAAACTTTCCTGTAATTCTCTATGTGTAGTCTTTGTATCTGTTCTTCATCTGTGGAGCACATGTTTTGCATGCTTGGAGTTCTGTTGCATTACTGAATGGACTCAACTTATGTTCTTGTTTTTAACAGGAATGTGATGACACTTTCATATTTGGAAAGATTGTGATTAGTATATTCGTTCAGGTGAGCATCTTGATTTATTTTTTTTTTCATTGCTGCTTTGTATGCTTCCTCTGAGCTGTCATGGCAGAATGCTGAAAAAGACCTTTTGTGCAAGTTACGAGGCACGTGAAAATGATGCAGCCTCTCTAAATCTTCAGGAAACTGAAATTTAGTACCCAGCATCAAGTGCTGCTTCTTTATGATTTGCTGTGCAGAAGTTTGTCAATAACTTCCACTCTCTTGATTGCTCTTGCAGTTCTAAGAAATCCTAATCACACTGAAAATTTTGGGGTAAAAAACCTGAAGTAGCTAGTGTTACTGTCAAAATCAATATGCATAAGGGGAGAAACAAAAATGTTGCATTTGGTATGTGAGAAGCTGGCGACAAAACATATTAAACTAGATTGAGATGTGTGGTGGATCAAGAAAGCAAAATAGACACTCAGAATTATGGGAGTATTTTGAAAATGGAGAAAAGTTTATGGCTATTGAAGCAGAAAAAGACAATACCTGGGTGTTTAAAACAGAAGGGTGGAGTGTCATCTGTGATGCAAGGACCATTTATCCAAATGGTGATGCTATGTGCCATTCGATGAAAGGACAGCATTGGTCCAGGACAGGAACGGGAAGGATAATAAGACTGTGATATTGCAATATAGATGAAATTGTAACAGATTTTGAAGATTAATATTATAGGGTCAAATTAGTCTAAATGATTGAAAAAAAGAAGAATGCCATTTTTCTGTGACTACAAAACGTGATCCAGATAAGTTCTCAAAACTGACAATACTCTCTTTTCAGTGCTGCAGGAGCGACTTCAGTTGTCTACAGAAAGTGACCGTGGTTGAGATCCTGTAATACAGGTGTGTTCCCTAAAGCAGGTGGTTCATTCTATTCTAATCATAGAAAACTTCATCTCAGTACTGAAGGAAATGTTGTCACACATTCTGTATTTCTTGTATCCTGATGAAATCAGATGTCCCTCTGTGGAAGAGACCTTCTTGGGATTCCATACATGGATGAACTCTTCTAGTTCTTTGGGATTTGGATGTACTCAGTCACGTGTAGACTTTCTCTGATAAATACTAGAAAACAGAAGGTTAGATTAAACTGCCAGTAACTTACTCAAACTGATAAAATGCCTGGTCTGAACAACTTGTGGTTACATTCAGAAAAAAAAACCTTTTGACATAGGTTTGTCTTAGCTTCCAGTTGAATTGTAGAAAGGCTTCTAATGAGAATTTTAAGTAGTTTACAAGGACTGTTTTTACTTAATATCTTCCTAAATGCATTACATAGATGAAGCAAATATGATAGCAGATTAAAATAGTGCATACTGCTAATGCAAATACTCTTTTCAAACCTAGATTCCATTAAACCTTTACCTCCAGCATGACTTTTTCATAGCTAATCAAACTAGTGAAGGACTATGTCACTTCATAAGTAGTCAGGCAGGACCTCGTGCCTAGTTTCTTGTAGGTATTGATTAGTGAAAAAGATAGAAACTTAACTGTATTAAGGAAATAGAGATTACAGACAGATGAGTTAATGTGAGGGAGTTGGAATACCTGCCTTTAAAGTAAGATATAAATATTTTGTAAAGATATTCCACCTTTTTAGTGTCTGAGCTAAAACTTGCAAAATCTGCAAGTAGCTACAGATACAGCAATTTCTAACACCTTTTGTGGTTATAGATAGAGAGCTTATAATTTTTTTAATCAATTTATGATTAAGACGGATGAAAAGCAGTTAAAGAATCAATGTGTGCAGATTTTTATCGTAGTCCAAGACTTGTAGAACTTGTATCAGCTTTGCAGAGTTGTGCAGAATGGAGCGTTGTGAATAATTTCTTCCTTAACTCTGGCCAACACAAATGTACTTTTAACAGTTGGTAGACGTGTAGCATTTTAAATTAAGGCATGTTAACATGGGCTGTCTTCCAAAATGGTTAGCTTGGGATTTGAACACGCTTCCAAACATTCCTTCTGCGTAGTCAGATCACTCAGTGATGTAATTGTTTGCCACGCAAATGTTGATCTTCTGAACTTCAGATTTTTATTCTACTGTTTCTTTGTGTTACATGGCAGTAGCGTGTCCCAGCAGACTTGGTTTAAGAGAAGAGCTTTCAAATCTTGTTTTTCCTGCTCAAATTCCTAGTGTTCTTGGAAAACTTTTTATTAGGCAGAGTAATGATGTTAGTACAGACCTCTGAATATAAGGAGACACTTTACACTTTTTTCTTTTGTAATTGTGAGGTTGAGCAAGTGGAGCAGTGGCTGTGGAATCTCCATCCTTAGAGATATATAGAAGTCACCTGAAGGTGGTCCTGGGCAGCCTGCTTTTAGGTGGCTGTCTGAACAGGAAGTTGCACGAGATGACTTTCATAGGTCCCTTTTGACCTCAAACATTCAGTGTTTCTGTGAATTGACATTTTATAACTGCCTGGTAAACTATTTGATGCTCATACCAAGCCTACGGGAATGTAGCTGAGTTTAGTTTGGGTGTTTAAAACTGTATTTTGACCAAACTTCTCCAGCAGTCGATGCTCCTGTTGAGTATACGTCAGGCATTTTATCTACTGGAGAGGTTGGCTCTTTGTTCTAACTGGCTGTGTCAGCCTGTGCAGACTATGTACATACTATGCATGTACATAGTATGGTACCATGCTGATAGTTAAACAGAAGGGTTATTTTATTTAGTGTAGAAGATTCTGTTATTTAAGAACTCTGTATGACCTTATTTTAGACCAGAAGTGTTTAAAATGCAAATTTGTATCTGATTCTTCTGCTGGATGACAGTTTCATGTTTAACCAACATTTATCTGCATAGGCATGGCATAACTGTGAGCATCTCTCTGGTATCTGTTTGAAGAGGACACTGTTGGGGGGCCCAGGTATTTCTTTTATATTTTATAGTTATAGAGGTGTCCGGACTCTTGTTATGGTCAAAGATTTCCAGTAGAAGAGGATGAGACAAGGATTAAATGCATGTGGGAGACTCTGGACCTAGTCACTTCATGCTTTTGATGCTAGCTGAGAGGGAGCTTGATAAACACTTTTACCAGCTTTTCATAGAAAAAACAGGTAAGAAACAAGCATAATTGTTATGTTTCATGTTAGTAGAAAGATGCTTCCTCTCCTGCCCCCTTAGAGCTTATTCAGCAAATACCTTGTTCTGTGTGTGTTTTATCTTAGAACGGTGTTTTCAGTCATATATATACTCATTCAGAACTGCTTTTTTAATATATAAACTGGAAATTACATTATTTGAAGCTAAAACAATTTTAGCCTGAAACTATACCAATTTCTAAATTCAGAATTACTTCACTGAGGAAATGATTTGATGGGAAGCATCCTTGCTATGGATTTAAGAGTCCTGTCCTGGTGTTTATGCTGACCTTTTTCTGTACTGGTGCTGCTATAAATTCAAGGTGGCACTTGGATGACTCTGGACCAAGGTTTCTGACCAGTTCCTTCATTCTAAAGAGCCAGCTGCTGGCAGTGATCACTTTTATAAAGATAGTACTAGCTTTCATTTAAAACTGATCTTCCGTTCAGGAGTCTCTTGAACTGGAAGGCAAATCCTTATCAACAAATTACGAAGCAAATGCTGTTAAGTTCCGATTTTATGGAAGCATTTGTGCTGTCATTGTAGATATTTCTATTGATATAAGTAAAACATTGACATACACCTCATTTCTTGCTCAGAAAAAGAGCAAAGCTTCTTTATGGTGCCTTATAGTAGGATGAGGAATCTGTTTAAAAAGTTCCCTCTTTTAGTTCAAGAAGTCTTGCAGGAAATCAAGGAAATTTTCTTTCTTCCACCTTCCTAAAAAATACCCCAATGAAAGCACTCTGTTTGTTGTTCTGTCCCTTGACACAAAGATCTGAGGCACTCAATATTGCTGGTGGTGAAGCTGTACTGATAGGCAAATTGCTTCTTGGATTATTGCTTGGTTTTCGACTTTTGTTTCCTAACATTTTGGTACTACCAATCATTTAATTAGTGTCTAATTGCACAGGAAGGATGCATTCATTGTAGATGTTAATTTTCAATTTTCTCTAAACTTGCATGATGTGATTAAAGCCCTGCTAGTTATTTGTCATACAAACAAGAAAACTTCTACCATTTTGCAAAGCAATCATCCAAAACCTCTCCTTGTTGATAAGGTCTTCAGTAATATTGAGTCCTGACTTTCTTATATGGAGCCCCTAAATAGTCACATACTTAGAAGTGTAGTCATAAACTGGTGTGCATCTTGCCTTGGTTTGCAATATTGGTAAGTTCATAGGAGTTGCAAATTTAGACTCAGTTCTTCAGATCTTTGCTACTTGCTCAGTTCTCAAATGAAATAATTTTTTATTTTTATGTTCTCATTCTTTAAATGCTTGTACTAGGCATGATAATGCTGTGTGAAAGAAATCTGGCAAAATCTGTAACCAGACCTCACTGAAGCAAGATCTATTTATTGTATTTGTTTAAATGCCATAATTTCAGAGGAGATTTGCCTCCTTGGTGTTCTACAGTCTGTCTTAGGAGGATTTTTCGAAAGCATAAAACCACTCAAGCATTTCAAGTGTTTGCCCATACATACTTTAGTGTGTATTTCTGGGGCTGCTAAGGTTCAGGCTGCTTCCATTGCCTTACTACAGGATAACAAAGATAACTGTAGCTAAAGAGTAATCCGGACACTTTCTGCACATCTAACCTGGCATCTTAATGCCTACTTTTGTCCTTGTGCAATTATGTTGCCATCTGGATCTTTCATACTTCTAGTCTTTGCCAGGGCAATCTGGGAGGTTTGCTCTGTCCAGAAGAGTAGAATGTTTTTTGTGAACTGAACTTGATAAGAGATGCAGTTGCCTTCTTCAAACTGGGGTAACAGGAGAGAACCTCAGACTGGGAAAGCCTGCTAGCTTTTACCTTTTCATTCCTGTTTGGCAATTGATTGCAAATTTATTCAAGCTAGTAGTTGGGATGAATATGCACAATTTATTATGGCATTTCAACCGAGCTTAGTTTCAACATTCATTAATCTCTCTGCGACGACTGACCCTTTGTGCTCCAGCAGTGTTTGCGCGGTGCTTGTGTATGCATGCAGATGTTCCACTTAAGGTCTTCTATAATCTGAGGGCAAAATGTAGTCAGATGGCATCACTTCTCATGTAAAATTACGGGCATAGAGCATGGTGTAGGATAACTACCAGTCTGTTCTTCTTTTCAGTCATTCCAATCTGAAAAACCTCCAAACTCTTGGCATATGTTAATGCTGCTAGTCTGAGGGATCTTGGCTTTTTAGTTATAATACAAGTTTTTGTTTTGGAAACATTCCTTTTCTTTGCCCAGAAGCTCTTGGAAGTCTATCATAATGAGCTTTTGGGGTTTTGGTGGGTTTTTCTGTTTCTTCTTATTTGTTCTTCCTATATACCTTACTCTGGTATGTGTCTTTCTGAAAGAAGGACTTTTAGTGGCATTAATCTTCTAGACCTATCTCAGGATACCATTTCACTCAGGGTGTTGACAAATACCTTTTAAAAAGGTCAAACTTGTACCCCAGTAAAGCAGAAGATAGTAATTTGTCTTTGGCCTCCAAATTGTAATCACTGTAATGTAGTTCTATAGGAATTGTATAGGTACCATGGGCAGACCTACAGAAGATCTGGCATGTTACTAATTAAAGAGTTAGAAGTGACACAACTTAAGCATTCCCTGACACAAGTTTTTGACAGGTTTCAAGAGAAAGAAAATTCAGGTGGTACCTTTAGATTACCTATTACTTTTCTCTTCATTCGTGCTCATTGCTTAAAAATAACTTTGAAAACCTTGGAATCTTAACTGCCATTCAGTTACTCAACTCTCGTCCTGAGAGGCACAGAAGTCCGTTAAAAGTTACTGTGTCACTTGTAAGTTCTCTCCCTCCTAAGGAAGCACTGCTGAAGTCTCCTACGAATAACTGACAGAAGCTAGCCTAAGGATCAGGGAAAGAAGGAAGGAGATGAGATGATAGATGATGTTTAGAGATAGGAAAAAATTGCTTGTGGTTTAACAGCTCATAATTTCAAGATGGAACATTCTGTATGCTAACTATGGCACAATTCCATTGACTCTTGAACATCCAAAGATTATAGAGAAGACTTTGGTAAACTAATTTTCCAAGGAAAGGTTGTGCCAAAAAGTATATGTGGACAGTTCTGGAGGCTGAAAATATTATAGCATGTGTAATATTCTTTGTCTTTAGAATGCAGGATCAATTTCTCATGCTCCAAGACTGAGACATACAGTGTTTGCATTCAGGGTGGGACAGCTGTGCTACAATCATTGCCCATAAATAGCTGAGTTTTCCTTATATAGGTCTTACTGTAATATTGGACTAATTAGAGAGTTTAGGGCTACGCTAGGTCTCTCTCCTGGCAGTTCATGCTTTTAAACCTACCAATAACGATTGATAGTTTTCTTTAAGAGATTTTAATATAGCAGCTCCGGTTTGTTGGTTTGGGTTTTTTGGGAGCTCTTTTCCCTGCTTCAAAGAAATCATGTGGCACAGTTAATTGCTAGATGGTGTTGTTTCAGTTATTTGCAGTAGTTTCTCCTCTTGCATCTAAAGCCCTTCCTAAGTACCACTTGGTCAGAAAAACAGGAGGAAAACCCTGCTTTGGGCACAGAATATAGTATGAGGAATGTGTGATCTCGCCTTATATTCCTGCATGTCAGACCTCCTTTTCAGGTGATGCCAGGGTTGTCTCTTTTCCAAAAGCTTCAGTTTAATTGTAGTAGGGATAATTTGTGTAATTTTGATGTGGATAAAACACTGTAGATGATCTTCCAAGAGTAGCTTTAACCTTCACAGAGAAAGGAGAAATCTTTCCTCTTGCTAGCTGAATTGTTTGCTGAAATACCTTTACTCACTGAATCCTCTATAGAACTTTACAACATCAGTGCTCTCTCAGAAATAACAGTACAGATGACGCAGGAGAAATGGCTTCTTGAGAGTAAGGTCAGGTATTTCACCAGACATGATCTGATTTCTATGATACTTGAGGTATTGCTAAGAGCATTTCCTGGGTGAGAATTCATGTGTTTATAAAGTGCTCCTTACCTTTGCAGTCACAGGAGGTTTGTCTTATGCGCTGTCCATATAAGTATTCCCAGTAGCACCTTCTGTGGGTGGCTTCCCTGAGCCCTTTGATGTTTTCAGCTGTGGTTAGTCCTGTGCCATGACACCGCAGATGGTGACATAGGTGACAGTAACCAGTTGAGCTCATTAGGAGCATGAGTGGTGAGAATGGAATCAAATACAGGGACAAAACTTCATTAAAATGCTTAGCTAAGTAAGGCAAGTGAAAGTGTCAGCTTTGTCTACCAGAAAGATTAAATGGAAGTTGAACTGTCTGATCTAGTTAATCATTGACAACCCGAGTTTGTGCCCTTGTGAAATAATTGTACAGTTTCATCTGACAGTCAATAGTCTTTTATTGCATGTTCCAGTTATGTAATTTGTCAGAAGTCTTAGTCTAGGAAAAAACTTAGAGCTCCAGAAGTCTAATTTACTGCCTGCATACTACTGTTCAGTACAACAGCATAACCTGATGTCAGTTGTGTATGGACTAGAGTACCTGAAGTGAATATGTGCAGAAGTGAAAGGTTTATATAATATATTCTACCCAAAGGGGCTTTTAAAGTTATTACAATGTCAAACAATGAGTGAATAATCTCATAAAGAGAAAAAAAAATTAGTTATTTATATTCATATATACCATTACTGATAGCTTAAATGAATGTCCTTAAACTACACTTCCTTTTTCAAATGAAAACAGATATCTTGCATATTACTTTGGCCAAACAAGGAGACGAGTAGCATTTTCTTCTGAAAAAATTGAAAATAAATGTAAAATGTCTGGAAAAACAGCAATTAGGAGGGTAAGAAAATAGCTTCAATATTTTTTGGAGGGGGAGGAGGGGAGTTGAATCATAGCTTGCTTTTAAATAAGTACTAAGTTAACATTTTCTGTTACAGACTTACATTTGTATGTATTTGTCTTTAAAAGAAAGCTGCTGCAGTTAATGTTGGCAAAACTTAGTTGCATATTTTTTCTGTGTTATTCTATTCAGAGGTATATTAGCCAACAATAGTAATCCTGGGTATTTTAAAGGAACAAAGAGGAAGGAACAGACATGGTTCTGTTTTAAAAACAACCTTTATTTTTTTCCTGATGATGAATTACATTGTTCAGAGAATCTTACTTCATGGTTTTGCAGTATTGTTTCTCTGAGTTGCTGAAATAGATGGAAATGAGTCAGATGAAATAACTTCATTTTATTCATAAAGTTCAACTGCTTTCTAGTACTTCTGCTTTGGTGACTCTTCAGTATTTTTCTCTATACTGAAGAGTCTTGTGTATGCTGATTTTGAGCCCGGTGCCTTAGAATTTCCTTTAGAAGCAGGGATTTGTTTTGTTTTAAGCCTACTTTTCTGAACAATGAAGATTGCTCCCCCTCCAATTTGGTGGTAATCAGCAGATAAAATTATTCTCAGGGTTGTATCTTAATCATTTTTGTTGATTAATAGGTGGGTGTGTATCTACCGTATGTTTAACTACCTACGTGGCTCTTGTATAAAAAAAAGAAATGAAAGAATTGGTAAAAATGTTGAAACCAATCTTAAAAAGCCCTATGTATTAAAAAAAAATCCAGACTACCTTCAAACCAAATAAGGAATCCTCTGATCAATGAAAGGATATATTTTTTTTCTTTTAAACCAGGGTGAACTGGAAGCCAGGAAAATGGTTTCACTGAAAAATGTAACAGCTATTGTCCAAACCCAGGCAGTCAAACTGTAGAGTATTAAGTAGGAGAGCAGAAAGCAAGTGAATGTTCAAATTTTGAAGGAGTTTTTCCCACACGTTCCACTTTATCTTTTCCATGATAAAATACTGTTAGGTTTGCAATTATGTTTAACATCAGCTTTTCACTGTTGGAATGCTGGCTATATTAACCATTTTTAATTTCATCAATCAGTGAGATTTCCAGTTTGCTAGCAGTGGCAAACAAAAAAGTAATTACTTCTCTTCCCTCCCTTCCTTCTCAGATTTGTGGGTCTGTACTTCCAAACAGAATTTGTACAGAGAGAAAATTCTGAATATGGCTTGATTTGCTCTTGATCTTGGCAGTGTTTCTAATGAGTGTCCCATGGAGTCTATCGAGTTCAGGGGGTTCTACTCTAGCACTGAGGAGCAGAACCCTGAGCAGCAGCCTGGTATCAGTGACATCTTTTCTTCATCATTCTCTTTAAAAGAGCAACAGAAAATGAGTGATTATTCTGGACTTGCAAATAACCATGGGCAGATGATTGCTGAAGATTCTGAAATTCAGACAAAGCCTGAACACTCTCATGAAGTTCTTCAGGAAGATATTGAAATGAGCAGTGGATCCAGTGGAAATGACTTCAGTGGAAATGACACAAATGAAAACTACTCGAGCGGGCAGGATTCTCATGGCCACGAATCTGATGAAAATGGGAAAGATTCAGCAATGCTCATGGAATCTTCAGACTGTCATAAAAGGTAGTAATTAGTATTAAATAGATTTCACTTTTTGTCACTAAAGGCTAATTTCTGGATAATAACTATGATATAAAATGTTGAAGCTGAGAGTTAATAAATATGTATTATACTATAATTTATAAAGAAAAGGTCTCTGGAGTTTTGTGAGGCCAGCTTAATTTTAATCTTCCTTATCATCATTATGTATTTAGCCTTATTTATATCTTTTCTTGTAAACCAGCTACTTTGTGCATCAAAAGGTGTCAATCTGTATTTGTGTATAAGGATGCAACTGTGCTTAGCGTACAGAACACAGCTATGGTAAGATAGAGGTAAGATGGTAAGATGTTACACATCTTAGACAGTTGTGTAACAGCTGTGGTTTTTACTTGCTGTACCAGGTGGAAGCCTCTGGAATTTATTTTTTTCTTGATAGCCAGTCAGTCATAGCAAAATATAAAGCTGAAGTTAAGTTACAAGTTACTTGTTAGGGTTACTAACATTAATCTCTTTTTGTCTTTCCTTATTCTAGTTCAAGCTCAAATGCATTTAGTCTGATGATTGCAAACTCTGAACACAATCAGTCTAGTAGTGGATGCAGGTAAATT
Organism: Tricholaema leucomelas; assembly: GCA_013400475.1. Classification (NCBI taxonomy): domain Eukaryota; kingdom Metazoa; phylum Chordata; class Aves; order Piciformes; family Lybiidae; genus Tricholaema lacrymosa; species Tricholaema leucomelas. The sequence continues at coordinate 45,302 of WAAF01007383.1, forward strand.
AATGTGCATATATTTTCAATAATGTGCATGTATCTTATGCTGGAAATGACACAGTATTGTTTTGGGGATTTTTTGGTTTGCTCTGACCAGACTTGGAAGGGGTACACAAGAAATCCAATTGTTGATTCTCTTCCTGACCATAATCAGTAGCATGTCCTATTAACCACCTGGTTGACTTAGAGGTTTGGGTTTTTTTCCTTGCTGTTCCATGCAAGTTGTGTGATAACCTTCCAAGTCGTCTTGGTTTGTTTTCATTTGGTAGCTTAAATCTGTAGTTTTCTTTCTGTGGTTCACTTTGAATATCGCTTCAGTGTTTTTTTTTTTTTTTTTGAAGCTTTTCTTTACATTTTCTGCTCTTCAGAGTATAATCTGAAGCCCTTGCCTGGGGACAGCCTATTAGAGTTTTAACATCAGAATTCACCCATTGAGTTGGATGTATTCTGATGTCCAGCAGCCATACCATCTACCTCTTCTGCGTTCCATTCACCAGGATTCAAGCCTCAAGTCTGTGAGGATAAACCAACATCAGCTGCAGGAGTCCCTCTTTATGAACTCTGCTTCTGACCCTGATAGCCTTGAGAAACCCGATGTCATTGAATGCTCAAATCTGGAAACTTCAGAGTGCCTTGCTCTATTTGTTGGGTTTTTATAAAGTCATCTTCAGATCAGGAGAATAAAACCTGATCCTGGGCAGATCAGAGCTCTCTGGCTATATCATACTGATGTTAAGACCTCTATATACGTGTACCTACCTGGAAGTGCTTAGTGAACTTATTTTCTGTCTGCCTTGTAGACACCTGGAGATCTTGTTCTGTGCTGTATTTTCAATTGGAAATTGTGTTCTGCAGCTCATGTTCCTTAGTATGAAAGACAGAGTGAACCAGAGGCATTTCTTAATCTTCCTTTCCTACTGATTCCATTTTCTTAAATGCAAGAGTTTTTGAGAGTTACTTGTTTCTGGTTTTCGTGTGCCTCTTTATTTTGAAATTCGATAAGAGCTCTTTGCTCAGAACTAAATAAGAATCCAGGTGGTACAGTGTCTTCCCCAGCTGTCAGGTGCAGTGAATTCATTTTGTGAATGAGAGACTGAAGATGGGTGGAGAATGATTTTTAAAGAAAAGACTAAGAGAAGATTATAAGCTGCAGGTTTAGTCATTGAATCCAAAGCTCGGCAGTCTTTGAGTCAAAATCAGCACCGACCACTTAGTTTAGCACCTGTGCTGTTCCAATTCACTGTCCACATAAAGCAAAATGGAAAGATCCCCCTATCTTTACAGAATTGCTTGTTCTGTCCTCTCTGAGTCATGCCTTCCCTGTGGCTGGCTACTGTGCCTGATGCTACTCATCTTTGGAAAAACATTTTGGAGTTGTGTAACATTTTCCAGGGAGGCCTGTCTTCTGTGTTTGCTGCTGCTGTCAGCTACTTTGGAAAGGTTTCCTCTCTTGCAAAAGAGTCTGACACCGTCGTGCAGCATGCTCATGGGAGTACAAAACCAGCAGTATGTTCAGTTACTTCATCATCTTTTCCCTTTTCTTCCCTATTGCCAACAATAGAGGCTTCCTATATTAACAAGGCCCAGTTTGATTGCATCAGTTCAGACTGTCAAGCCACGTGGTAAATGTGATTTTAATACGCAGCCTGAACATAATGTTTCCCAAGGGAGTACTCTGCTCTTTTGTCTTACCCTGTGCTGTTATTTCTCAGTACAAAATGACCACCAATTAAGTGAATACTGCGTTCTTGCTCACATCTTGCTCTTACATCACATATGCACTGTGCAAAACAATGTGTGTTCTCTAGCACAAGTCAGCTTTATCACTTTCCAAGCATGTTTGGTGAAACGCACCCAACACCTGTCAGATGATTGATATACCTGGAATGCTTTACAAACTTCCCAGGTAAATATCCAGAAATGCTCTTGAAAGTCTCTGGAAGCTGAAGCTGCTCTATTGAGCGCTTCAGACAGGGTGATGCAGTTGTCAAGACTGTTCTTTCTACAGTGGTTCTTAGGTCACTTTCTTAGAGACTACCAGCCTTGACAATCCAGTGGTAAGAGAAGACCTTCCTTTGAGAAAGAATTCATGTTCAGGAAGGTTTAAGAAGAGCTCTAGGATCCTCTTAATTGTTGTGATTGCTTAGCTTTAAAAAATGAAGGAGAAAGACAAAGTGATTTTTATTTTTTTCATTTTAACTGCTTCCTACCCACCTGTCATCCATCTTTCTTATCCTCCTCTTCCCTGCTTTTTTTCTTCCTTTTTGATTTTTGTCATCACCTCTTAATAATGGGGAAAGATATCAGGAACTGCAAAGGCAGGCAATAATTATTAGGGATTTCTGCCAGTGGTGGAAGAGCTCTGTAGTTTGACCTGTGCTAAGACAACATTTCTGAACATGCACCCGAGGAATGTGAATGCAGTTTGTCTCCAACCTCCTGATTCCTTACCCTGCATTTAGTCAAGTTTCCTTGCCTTATTTAATGTATTGCCATGGTTAACTGGGATACATTGTTCCAAGGATTTCTCCATTTGTTTTAACTTGATGCTCTTCCACTGCCATTCCCTTTTCAGGGACCTTTCTTATGAGAACCTGCTCAAACAGGAGGTGAAGACTTGAGTGGACCTCCTGCTTGTCTCCTTTGAAGTCCATGAACATTTCTATGAGTTTGAATTTAAAAGTAACTAAAGAAAATGCCACTAAAAAGGGAGGAGGGAGACTGGCCAAAAAAAAAGTTTTCTGGTGTTTGGGTATATGTTCTGTTGCACCTACAGAGTACACTTTACAATAAGACTTCAGGTGGTGGTAAAGCTTTCATTTTAAATTATTCTAGCTAAGCTAAGAATTATTTTAATTTCTGAATGTTGATACTAATGCTGGAAAAGTTAATGTGTCTAGCTGTACAAATTTAGGTACATGTCAAGTGTCAGTGTATGTTTGGGCTTCTGTGAGGATGATGTGACACTTCAAGCATCCAAATGATACTTTATTTTTCTGTCTTTAATCTTGCAGTAGTGAGCAATCCACTAAAGCCAAAACACAAAAGGAATTGCTGAAAACTTTACAAGAGCTAAAAGCTCACCTTCCTTCTGAAAAGAGAATTAAAGGCAAATCTAGTGTCCTAACGACATTGAAATACGCCCTCAAAAGCATTAAACAAGTGAAAGGTAATCAAGTATGCTACTACCTATATAATACCAACCTAGATAAAAGAAACACTTTGAAGTCAGAATCTAAATGTGGCTGTCTTTGTAAAGCTGAGTTCGTTAGGTTTGATAACCTCTGAAGAGATGTTTGTGTGGTGTTGCCATTTGTTAGCTGTGTAAACTTTGGTTTCTTGGGGAGCTAAAGGCACTCTCTAGGTTTTACTGATGTTTTGTTGAGTTGCTAAAGCATTTTCAAATGAATTTTGTATTTCATGCTATTTGAACTGCCAAGCAGACCACAATATGTGATGACACATATGGATGTCTTAAAATGGGTAAATGTATTTGGGTTACTGCGGAAGAGCTAATTTGGACCAGTACTCGGTTCTCCCTACTGACCATTCTGTGTTTATGCCATGAAAGATTTTGGCTATTCGCTCTCTCCAGGCTGGATGTTTATTGATGAGGTTCTAAATTCTGAATGTAAGCTGTTTAATGTTCTCCTGTAGCCAATGAGGAGTATTACCAGTTGTTGATGATTAATGAATCCCAGCCTGCTGGACTGAATGTGTCGTCGTACACAGTGGAAGAAGTTGAGACTATAACCTCAGAATACATAATGAAAAATGCGGTGAGTATGGTGCCTCAATTCTGCAGTGTGTATAGAAAATGGTTTCTAGAATGAGAATTCTCAGGCATGCCCCCCCCCCCCCTTTTTTTTTTCCCCTGTTTTCTTTTCCACAGGATAAGAATTGGTAGCTAGGCTAATGAGCTGAAGTTGGCTTTTGCCTTCCAGGGGATGCTGAGTAGAAGTTCTGAACCTTTTCAGACTTTGGCAGTAGTACTTTGAGCAAAGCTTTTTTTTTTCCTGCCAGTTAGGTTGGAAATAGTAAGTTGAAATTTCTTGGGCCTCTGAATTGTACCTTGTGCCCAAAGATTAATGGTATGATGTACCTCAACATCCATTGTGATACTATGTTGTCTTAATGAGACAAGATCACCTAAGATGATCAGCATAATTTTTAGCAGTAATATGATAGTCTAATTTTATTATTGCAGTTATTTTCCATGGTGCCAGTATTTTATGGATGTTTTAAGAGATCTTAAAAAATAATCACCTCTAAACTTAGTAAACTACCTCCCACTATTACATTTTTTTTCTCTCATGCCTCTGCCTGGACATATGAAGTTATGAAATCAGTAAAATAACAGCATGATGGGGAATGTTCCCTAGCTTGAAGTAGGTGGGTTTTGCTGTATTCATGAATAGTAAAGGTTGCCCACAAGGTAAAATAAATAGGAGGTCTAGAGTACGACTGAGAACTTCAGCCAAATACCATAAACGTTGTTCAGTTGATCTGAAGCATGAGTTTGTGAAACCAGTGCTTTGACGACACCCCTTAAGCTTGTGTGTAGTGTTGGTGGGTAAAGCACTAGAGGTTGTGACGCAAGAAGCTCTTCTGTGTCAAGAAGAAAACAGTGTGAAAGGATACAAGTGGAGTGTGTGTGTGTGCGGTTGTGTGGGACTTCTTCCCCCCTCCTCATCTATTTACTCATTGCTTTACCAAGTGGTTTAGAGTACTTTTTAATTTTGCAGCAGATGGACAGGCTAGCATAAGCAGTCTTTCACGAAACAGATGAATTGTACAAGTATTAAAACATGCCTGTAACAAGCACTAAGTAAATGTGAACTTTTAGAGCTGGAAGCTCTTTAATTCTTGATTAGTAAATTCTTACTGCTTACATTTTTATGATGCAGAAATACTTAGAGCTTATAACCTGGTAAAATGCTGGTGTATTACTCTTACTGCATAGTTCAGAAAGTGTACTGTCTGTGACTACTTCATAAGCAGACTGTATTTTAGTGTTCAGTAAGTAGGTACCTTTCAACAGTTTTTATTTCATTTTATTTTGAGTTTATTTATGCTTCAGTACCTTAATATGTATTTCTTAGAAGAACACTTGAATGTTTCTAAATTTGAGATTTTTTTGGGTTTTAGGATATGTTTGCTGTAGCTGTTTCTTTGATTACTGGGAAAATCTTGTACATCTCTGATCAAGCTACTTCAATTCTCCGCTGCAAGAGGGGTTATTTTAAAAATGCCAAATTCGTGGAGTTCTTGGCACCTCAGGATGTCAGTGTGTTCTATACTTCTACTACTCCATACAGATTACCATCGTGGAATATTTGCAATAGAGCTGGTAAGTGGTGTTAACAGCAGAGATTTCTCTGACCACCTTTGTCATGCAAGTACTGAAATTGATTTTTAATATCCTCCCATCCTTTCTGATGACTCCATGAAGGTGTAACCCAGAGATATGATGAGAATATCTCTGAACAGTACTAGATGTATAACACACTTCTATAAATCAGCAAGGCTAAAAATCTTCTGAATATAGGTTTTTATTGATTCTTGTGTCGCTTTCATCTAAGTTACAAAGGGCAACAAAGTAGGTATTCGTGATGAATAGTGGACTTGTTTTCCACTCTTATCAGCGACTGAATGACCACATCTTATCTTTAAAATACCTTTTCTCAGATGTAAGGACTATAATACTCTTCCTCCTTCTTTTTGGAATGGTTATGACTGGAATACTGGACGCCTTGATTACAGTGTAGAAAGATGTACTCAGCTGCCATTACAGTGCATTCACCAAGTGTAATCATATCTCCTCTCTTTTAGCGTTAGGAAAATGGTGTTAGGCATACTAATGGTGAAGCATCAGACATCTTGGAGCACTTGATCCTTGTTTGTGGGAAGGCTGTTTTACTAGTGTAGCTGCAGCTGTTAGGAATGAGAAAGAGCTGCCAACTATTTTAAATGAACACTTGAAATTCAAAGTCCATTCTACATGGTTGAAATTCCATTGCATGCTAAGTCAGTGGAGTTAAGTCAGTGTGTGGACCACATTTAATAAAAAAAAAATAAAACAATTAGTGATAAATATATACTAAGTAATGTATGCAAAATGCAGGCAGGATAGGACCTTTTGCTGTCCTCTGTCTCAAAACATGGTCCTTGGTGAATTCTGACTGCATCATCCTGATTACATGTAGCACTCAGTTATGCTTTTTTTCCCCAAAGCATTTTCTGTAGTTTTATTATACTTGTGTATAGCTTCACATTTCATAAATGCAGTGAGTAGAACTAATAAGTATACTGAAGCCTTAGGAAGACCAGAAGTTGCCTTGAAAATCAAACCGTGGCTACTCTGGAAAAGGAGGGCAATAGGCTTAAAAGGTGATAGGAAGCCTTCATGAAAAATACTTCTTTTGTGGAGATTTTTTTGTGAATTGTTTGGTTTTGTTGATTGGTTTTGGTTTGGTTTGGTGTGGTTTAGTTGTTGGGGTATTTTGTTGGTGGTAGTTCTGTGTGTGTGTGTTTTTGTTGGTGTGGTGTTTTTATGTGGCTGTTTTTGTTTTTTTCTGAGGGAGGATGGTGGATGGATTTGATCTAGCTGTTCTAGTGTCTTCCCAGCAAAAAGTCAAAATTAGGGATCCTAGATAATCAGACATGCTTGGTCAGCACTACAAAGTGCAGTGGAAAAGCTGATAAGAGCTCGAACAGGAGAACTGTTTAGATATGCTTTTGGCAAAAGGCTTACCTGGCAGACACCTGTGATTCACATGCCAGCCTCAAAATGTGAGTGATGTTCAGATTCGGTTGCTTACGAAGTACAGTGTTCTGCAACTACAGAGACTTTAGGGAATGTAAACTTCTTACAGATTTCAGCCTTCATCACTTAAAACAATTTTTGTTTAAATGTGATAATCCTATAATTTGTAATCTGTTATGAAATGTGTTTATTTTTAGAGTCTTCCACCCAGGATTGCATGGAAGAGAAATCTTTCTTCTGTCGAATCAGGTAAGACCAAAAATATGATAAAGCTTAGTGTTCAATTATGATGCTATGCATTACAAAAATATTTGACTTTTGTAAGAACTTCATGGTATGGAAGTTTCTTACTTTTCCCATAATATGTACATAAAGCAAAACCTGATGTCCTCTGGTTGCATAACTCCTAGAAGCTATAGAAAAGATTGCAAAGTGATTTCGAGAAGTGGCATCTTAAAAGTTAATCACTGTGAATATTGACCTTTGGACATTAAAGGAAGCTGATAAGTTAATTCCTGCTGCTACAGAAAGTCTTCATATTAATTGAGCTGTTCCATTCACCTGCTACAAGTCTCTTTTGTTCTAGAAGACTTGAATCTAATATTAAATTTTATCAAATGTCCTGTTGAGAAAGACATATGGTAAATATGGACATAGGGTAAATTACTACATATGGTAAATATGGACATAGGGTAAATTACTACTACTGCTAGCACCAGATGTTACAATAACTTTTGGTTTTGCTTTTCATCCTCCTTTTACCATCCCAGCTCTTATTTAGTTGTTTTATTTTGGAAATGCTGGCAGTTTTACTCCTTGGTTTTTCTTGTGCAATTTATTTTCTTGCTACTTATTATTTTACCAGTAGCACTTGTGGCTCCTATTACTTGTGGAGTAATGAACTACTTGTCGTTACAATATGAGTAAACTATGAACAAGACCAACCCCCACCTGGCTACAACTCAGGCAACCAGCAATAGAACAAGGGGACACAGTCTCAAGTTGTGTCAGGGGAGGTCTAGGCTGGATGTTAGGAGGAAGCTGTTGGCAGAGAGAGTGATTGGCATTGGAATGGGCTGCCCGGGGAGGTGGTGGAGTTGCCGTCCCTGAAGGTGTTCAAGAAAAGAACTGGATGGGGCATTTAGTGTCATGGTCTGGTTGACTGGCTAGGGCTGGGTGCTAGGTTGAACTGGATGATCTTGGAGGTCTCTTCCAACCTGATTGATTCTATGATTCTAATTAGAGACAGTGTACTGTTCCAGAGCCACAGGGTTGGATATATTGTCAAGTAATGCTGATGTTATGGTAGACTTTTTTAGTTTTGATCCAACTAACATTGGTTCTAAAGGCTTTAGTTTTATGAAGTTATCCAGTTATAAACTTATACAAAACCCAACACCTCAGCTGTAGGATATTTCTGGTTTGTTGGGTTTTTTGGTATCTATGTAAATGGTTGTTATTTTCATTATTATAATTTGGATTTTTAAGTAAACAACAGTGATTATAGGTAAGAATTTCCGAGTCTTTAGTAAATTGAAATAAATATGAAGTAAAATAAGATCTTTATGTTAACTGAAGGGATAAAATACAGTTATAAATTCATCCCTCCAAAGTGTATATTGTCACAAATCAAGATTTTTGGATCCACAAAATAGCCTATTGCAGGTGGTAGATTTTTCTATCAAATGTTTGTATAACACAATCGAGGCTCTTTTATTTCAGGCAGTAGAAGAGGCAACATTCTTTACTGTAACTGGTATGCAAATACTGTCAGAAGTAGCTTCTCTTCTAGGAAAGAAAGAAAAGAATTCAGAAAGTTAATTTCTTCAGTGCTGTTTTAGGAGCTGTCATGCAGTCCTGATGTCGTGAGGAAATTATAGCAGATAAAGTAAATCTTTGTTTAGCATGAGATTCAACTGTTTAAATCATTAACTCTGCTTGCTTTTATTAGTGCGGGAAAGGAGCGTGAAAATGAGATTTGCTATCACCCATTTCGGATGACTCCCTACCTTATCAAAGTGCAAGATCCAGAAATAGCAGAGGACCAACTTTGCTGTGTGTTGCTTGCGGAAAAAGTACATTCTGGTTATGAAGGTAATGATTTGAATGCACAAAGATTCATGTAGTTTGCTGAAAGAACTGTTCTGTGATCTGATAGGGGAATTTCCATGTGAGGTCCTAACTGAATTTCAGCCTAAAACCGCTACCTGTCAGTGATCTCAGGTATTATCGAAGTGAAAGCTAATTGGTCCTGTTCTCTGCTCTTGCTGAGAGGCTGAGAGCTAGCAAGCTGCATTCCTATGTGCTTTCAGCCAAACTTTTAGATTATAGTTAGTATGCTACGTGCTTCTAATTTAATTTTATACAAAACCCTCCATTTGTTAATCTGCTTTTATTTTTTTTTGTCAGCACCCAGAATTCCTCCTGACAAAAGAATTTTTACAACTACGCACACCCCAACTTGTTTGTTCCAGGATGTAGATGAAAGGTAATTCAGAAGATGATCCTATTTTTCAATGTACTGATAAGCAAGCTTTCCAGTATTTTTCCAGTTACTTTTAGGATTAAATAAAAGATGTCTGTATGGGGATAAAAAATTATATGACTGCTGAGGAGTGTTTAACTCTAAAAGTACGTTCCCCAACTTCACTAAACATGAAAACACGTTACACTGTGGTATTTAAGTGGAAGACTGTTTGCCTACTAACTAGTTCTTCCATGTTCTTTGTATCTGGGGAAGATCTGGGCATAAATTCAATGAATGAAAGTCATGGTGAGGAAAATTCCAGTGCTATCAGTCATCTAACACTCTGTGCTCTCTATGCTAATAGTCTCTGTTAAGAGGAGAGGCTGAGAGAACCTGAGTCTGTTTTAACCTGGAGAAGAGCAGACTGAAGAAGGGGGAATCAGTACTGATCAATATATAAAAGGCAAGAGGATGTGGCCAGACTTTTTTTCAGTAGTGCCCAGTGACAGGACAAGGAACAATGAGCACAAACTAGAAGACAGGAAATTCCACCAGAGAGTAGGGGAAAACTTCCCTGTGAGGGTGCTGGAGCCCTGGAACAGGCTGCACAGAGAGGCTGTGGTGTATCTTTCTCTGAGAGATTCAGAACCTGCCTAGATACTGTACTCCTGGGCAACCTGCTTGGGGTGACCTTACTTTAAGCAGGGGCATTGGACTAGATGATCTCCAGAGGTCCTTTCCAATCCCCCTCTTCTGTGTTTCTATGATTACCTGCATGAGAGTCTTAGATTTGTGAATTCAGGTTTAGAATGAATAACAAATATGCTGCTGTCACTTTCTACTGGCCTAGATACAGCAAGCGGTGTCTTAATTCAAACTACGCTATTCACAGTTCTTGCTGTTGTTGTCTGTGTACAAAAGCTGCCCATATTCTACTGGATGAAGACTTCTCATTAATTTGCCAATTGTGGCAATTGATTGGATGAAGTATTCACATTTCAAAGTGAAACCAAGTAATGCTTCCTGTGCTCTTGAAGCATACATTAAGACTCAAAAACTGAGATGTAAATCATGTCTTCTGGATGACTTTTGTCTGGGGCATAACAAAAGAGATTTAGGTGATGGAAATGTGAGGTCTATGAAAAAAACAGAAGATACTTCTTCAGAGTTAGAAGCCTACCTGTCTCAGGAGACAATCACAATCAGCTTTCAAGGACAGGGATGCACTTTGGAATATTATTATGTTTTGAAGTGCTTTGAAGACTTGATGTGAGAAGAGAATTCACTTGTGCGATGGTTTGGGTGTTCCCCACCCCCCCACACTTTGGAAATCACCCAGACTAGACTCAGCCAGCTCTGGAAATTGAATGAAGCTTAGGACTTGCAGCTTAGCAGAACATACAAGCAGATATTTACAGTATATACAGAAACACAACTCCCCTCCCAGAAACCTGAGTCTCCAGGAGGGGTTCTCAACTGCCTCTTCACCCCACCCCTATGCCTCTTAACCTTACCGCAGTCCCAAGGAAGAATGGAGGTTTGGCCAGGGGGGTTAGGAAGCAAAGTGGATTAGTCAGAAAAAGGGCAGAGAAAAATGGAGGGTGAGGTTAGAGAGAGAGATGCAGCTCGGAGCTCCCCAGCAGAAGTGAATTATCTGTGTTTGGATTCTTCTTGTATCTCTCAACAAGCCTGTGAGTGAAGTATTGTTTTCCTTTCACAGCCTGTAATCTAGTTCTTCTCACCAAAACATTCTAACTAGCTTCAAACTAGCACAACTTGTTCTCTCATTGTAAACACAGCCAACCTTTTCTCTTTCCTTATTTTCCCCTTGCTTGTTTTAAATGATATTTTTTTTTTTCCCTTCATGGTGGTTTCTGATTATGCTGCATATGGATTATTTTTTTTTCTTTAAATCTACTTAGTAGCATCTGAAATCATTCTCTTTTTTTAAGCATTTTAAGAAGGCTAAAATTTTCTTTTGGGGTCTAGATGGGGACATTACTCTTCAGACAGAGTAGTATTATAGTGGCCAGTTTTGGTTTGCAGTAGGAATGTTTCTGAAGAGATAACACTGTCCTTGGCAAAATCTGACTGCAGCAGAGGAGAGAGGAATCAGGGGAAAGGAGGTTATTGGGAAGCATGGCTAAGTTGTAGTCTGTAAGGTAAAAAAGATACTGTTTGACTTTTGAGATGGTTGCCTGCAGAGAGGTCAGGCACATTAGCACACAGGTTTTTGATTGAATGAGAATATCAAAAGTAGCTTTTGGAGATGTCTGTAGAAAATGACAGTGGCTGATCAGTGAGGATAAGTTTGCAGTCCAAGGTACAGCTGTTTTTGGTTAACTTATGCAGACATTGTGGCTTAGTATCATACTTCCTGCAGGATGGGAGATGGTGTGAAGATGAGAAACTGGTTTTCCATTATATGATTTACAGTCTCGTTAAACAGGTTAAGATGACAAAAGAACTGTTTAGTCCAGTATAGTTCTGCCTCTTCTTGGATTTTTCTCTTTCCATCATTCCCACACTTGTTCCAAGCCAGTTTTGCACAGTGAGATTTTGTCTTTGAATAAGCTGATGGTACAAAGTAAAGCTTCCCTTTCTCCATGCACCCCTAGTTCATTTATTTCTGGTTCCCAACACAAACGGCAAGACTGATGAATGAAGAGCTTTCCCCTAAATCTTGGGCTTGTGTGAAGTGAGTAGAGTAAATCCTTCTCTGTGAACTACTATAAAAATTTCTTTCCTGTTAGCCTAGTGATAACCCTTACTTTCAAATACCCTTTTTGAATACTCATGGTGAGGGTTGGTTAAATCTTGGTCTGATGTTTAGGACTTTGCTTCACTTATTTCTGTTCTTCTGATATGTAGAGTTGATTTTGCTTTTAACTCTTTAACTTTGGCATCAGATAAATGTTTACCAAAATATGCATATGCAGTTTTACTACTCTTAAGCTCTCCAGGGTTAGGTGGAGTGCACAAAACAATAGTTTTTTTAGGGAAAGCAGGGTGTATATAACTGAACACCTGCTGTCAAGTGAAAATTGCTCATAATATAATGCTGAAACTGTTGCCTGACTCGCATAAAATGAAGTTAATTCTGCCATTAGTATGTGTTCATGGGTTGGAAAAATGCTTCTTTGTCCTGAGTCTGCAAGTGGATCTCTGCACAGAGTATGCTGAGTAAAAGTAAATATTTTCCTGTTATTAAATGGGTCCTTCTTGTATATATGTCTTTGAAATGTGTTTGATACCTGATGTCTATGATGGATGTAAGGAATTATATAAAGTTCACAGTGGACTGATCTTTGTAACTGGTTTTAAAGCAGTTTCCTATTTAACTTGCTATAAAAAGGCTTCTTATTCATGTTGTTTTGACAAAACAAACCCACAAACTAAACTTGCTGCCTCTCCTCACCAGCCATTCTTAAGGCATATGTGCATTCACACTATGAGTTTAACTTCAAGCTCAAAATTGCTCAGAGTTATTCATTATGTGGAAACATCATGATGCTGAGGTACTACTACCCCTCATAAATAGTAAATTAAGTATTCTCTAATATAACATAATCATAATAGTTCTGGTTGGAGGGGACTACTGAAGGTCTCTGTTCCCTCCTTTTGTTTAAAATGAAACTGTTACCCAGCTCTAGGTCGAGCTGTGACCTTGGTTCAGTAAGGCTTGAAAACCTGCAAGGACAGAGATGACACAGTTTTTGTAAGCAGCTGTTCCTGTATTGCACTACTCTGTTAAAAAAGTTTCTTAACGTCTAGCATAAACTTTCCAGACTGCTGTCTGGGGCCATTGCCCATGGTTTTATTGTCTGGGGCCATTGCCCGTGGTTTTATTGTCTGGCACTACCACAGAAATGTGACTCTTTGTTTTTTTTTTTTTTAACTAGTAGTGAGAAGCTCTTGGGTCATCCTTTAGCTTTCTCTTGATGGGAAGAGGTGAGCCTAGCTCAGTCTCTACTCATTGATGTTGCACTCCACATCATTTACACTTCCAGTGGTCTACATGTTAATATAAAGTTGTGTAGGGGATTTTCTTTTGCATGTAAGTGACTGAATTTGTCTCTTAATGACTAGATTACTAAATAAGATGTTTAAAATTTGATTGCTTTTAAGGTAGGTGCTCTGTTGCAGCACAAATAAAGGTAGAGCTTGCCAGGCTCTCATGAAGCATGTGGCAAAGAACAAAACCCAGGGCTGTTTTCTACTTCTTAACAGCATTCTTTGGTGATGTCCTAACTGAAGCCACTCACAGTTGATTGGTATTTTAAGCTCTTGTAGCAGCGTAACTCTATTTTGTGCTTTGAACTTGGCAGTGTTTTTAAATGTCAGTATGCCAAAATTGTATTATTTGGGGTGAGTTTCATGCTAATTAATTTGTGTGAGTTTTGCTCTTCATCCACAGGCTTTTAAGACTCATTATTTAACTCAGTGCTTCAGTAAGAAGGTGTTAGTTGCTCTACTCATTTTACCACAGATATCTTGGCCACTGTGCCAGAAGGACCATGCTTGATGTTTTGGGGAACTCTTTTAGATCCAGTGCATTACTCAGAGTGCAGTGTTGAAGACATTTATCTCTTAATGCTTTTTGAGTTTCAACACAATGCATATTATGTGTTTGTGGTGCACTATGGCTAAATTTTTCTCTCGTGCTGTTCTGATGCCTGAGTGTCTTTCTGCTCCTGGGCCTTTGTCACTAATGGGGCTGGGGGGACGGTTATTCAGCAGTTTGAGTTGACAAGGTGACTTGCTCCCATCTGGCAGCTTCTTAAACATTACTGGATAGTATTGAATTCGTGCAGTATTTTTTTTTTCCAAAGCATATTTTTGGCAGTTGGATTTTAGGGTAAGGTGCAAACTGACATTTGTGAACTTTGACCTTTTAATGCTTTAAGTGACCAGTAAAAACTATTTCATTGCCTTAATCAGAAGTGGTCATAGATAACATGCAGGAGTTTGCTAATGTTAATTTTAATTCTTCCTTGCAGCTCCTTTATGAGTTGAACTCTTAACCTCCCTGTGAGAAAGTTTTTCTTGAGTCCTAGTTAACTAGGCTGTGGCTAGCTCAGCTATAGTAATCCTGTGATCCCTAGCCTTGGCTTGCAGCCCATAGAGGAAGACTACTTACCTTCATTATAGCTTTATAAGATTAAATCTCATTAATGCTATTTTAAAATTAGGGTAAGTATTCTCTAGAGCTGGGCAGCATAGGAAAAAACTGCTGTGGCAGACTCCTCTATTTGGTCTGATAATGACATAATTTTGTAATGCTACCAAAAAACCCAGCCACAAACAAACAAACCCCTCCTTGTTCAGGCTACTGCTGCTGTTAAGTTGGCACTATTTCCTTGAGTTTTAACTTAAAATTATTAGCTCACAGAAAAAGAGCAAAAAAAACCCTTAAATATTTTAAAGATTAAATAGCCATTTATTTTCCTTTGTTTGTCTTTGTTTTTGTTTACCCAGGGCAGTACCTCTGTTGGGATACCTACCTCAGGACTTAATAGGAACACCAGTTTTGGTACATCTCCACCCAAATGACAGACCCTTAATGCTAGCAATTCACAAAAAAAGTAGGTAATCTTTTATTGTGGCAGAAATTGATTTTTTTTTTTCCCTTAAAAATTAAAAATGAATATGAAGACCTCAGCAAGATGTTTTTTCCCTGCAAAGAAGAGATGCAGAGGTGGAAGTTAATTGTGACTGAATTTTTCTGCAAGTAAATACTGAATCCTTTACAACTAGATTTGTAATGCAAATTGCTGAGAATGAGGGATCGCTCCAGTTTGTGGTTGGTGTGTGCCTGCTGTAAACAAATTGACTGTAAATAGATATTCCATACATAAAATTTCCTCAAGAATGCAGTGGCAGAAGTCATCATGCTGTAAGTTGCAGTCTTATTTCAAAGAGGAAAATAAGAAACATTCTGGTAATGTTAGTTTTTTGAACTGAAAATGTAAAACTGCTGCTTCAGCCTTCCTTGGCTTGCTGAAGGTTGTTTTCTTCACATGATCCGGTAAATTACAAACATCTGCTTGTTTTGGCCCAACGTTTTTAAATGTATAAACATAAGTAGTATTTGTTCCTTCAAATACCACTTTCCTCCTCTTGCAATTCACTGTAAAATGCTGAATAATTAAGTAGAACTGTGGAGATACTCATCTGCAGTGTTTTTCAATTACTCGTTACAGTACTTCAGTACGGAGGACAGCCTTTTGACTACTCACCTATCAGGTTTTGCACTAGGAATGGAGATTATATAACCATGGACACGAGCTGGTCCAGTTTCATCAACCCTTGGAGTCGAAAAGTTTCATTTATTATTGGAAGACACAAAGTTAGGACGTAAGTCAATAAACTTGGGACTTCAGATTTTTGTTATTGATTTTCTTCCCCTTAGGTTTACATAACGATCCTTAAGAAGGACATGAGGGGGCTTCCTGGGAGGAAGCTTACCACACACACATGTTGCTTTCTTTTTTAAATTTGGAGGTTTATCATCTGAAGTCTTTCTCAAATCCTGCCAATACTGGCAGTGTTATGGAGGCAGGGAATTAATGTGGCCGAGTCAGGAATTTATATAAAAATAGAGTTATTTTATTTTCCCAAACACCACCCCCAAAACTGGATACAGAAATTAATTGAGTTTAATTAGCAGGTTCAGTTGGTTGAGAAGATCTACAGGGATACCACAGGTAGACTTGACTATTTTGGAAGTCAGAAGTTGGAAAAGGCTTAAGCTATTAAATATATATAGCGTCCCCACTATCAAGATAAGGCTGAGCCAAAGCTACTCACAGCAGAATCAGGCAGGCTTGAATGGAAGGGCGGTCCAAAGGCTTGTCCCTTCGGGTCTGTCAGAAGCCTCCGAGGGTCGTTAAGAGCTATAAAGCTGCATAAAGGAGGTGCTTAAGGTGAAGCCGTCCAAAGCAGAGGCGGCTCTGTCCCTCAGGAGCTTGTCTTTCGGAGCGCCAGGGGCTCCTTCTGCAGAAGCTATCCAGGCAGGGGAGAACTCTAAGGCAGGAACCCCAAGGCAGGAAGTCCCCCAATATTTATCCCCTTCCTAGACACAGAGCTGAGTTACCACTGCCTAGGCACGAAGACCACAGCCAATCCCCAGCTGATCCCAGCGTGGGCCCCGCACGGGTCCCCCCTCGTGCTGGAAGGGTCCCTTGCTCCCCCACTTCACTCCTGCAGGGCATGGGGGGGAACAGGTTTGTTCGTGCCTTTTCCTCTCCCATTCAAACCACAGAGGGAGAGGAATTTTGGGCTATGCAGGACTCCAGGACAGGCAGGAAGGAGGAAGTAATGCTCAGAGTGAGTAAGGGTGTGTGTTTCATCGCATTCAAAGCTTGTGGAGGCAATAGAATAAACATTAGATTCTGTTTATATAGATTGTAAGTTGAAGTTGTGGTCTCTCTGTCATTGGAATTCTTGCCTCTTAATGATCTGGGATACGTTTGGTTTATGCAGGGGTCCCTTAAATGAAGATGTCTTTGCTGCTCCCAACTATACAGAGGATAGAATCCTTCACCCCAGCGTTCAGGAGATTACTGAGCAAATATATCGGCTGTTATTGCAGGTACAATATGTGCTTCAGCATTACCCTTTTCACTTCCCACAGGAGAACAGGCTTTTATCTTTCGTTAGCTGTCTACTACTGTGCTGGAATTTCTGGCTGTAATCCTGGATGTTACTTTCACTCATGATTGCCGGACAAGACTTACTGAAGTGTGTTAAAGCTCCAGTTGGTGTTTTAAGGATTTCATGTGGCTATGGAGTCCTCACCAAAAAAACCCAACAAACCTAAAAGCAGACCTTTTTTTCTGACATGCAGTCACTGGTAATAATTCCAGTTTTGTTTCAAGCTAGCGTACTGAGATATGTGTGTGCATTTATATGTGTATGTATTTTGTTGTTGTTAACAGCCTGTACACAACAGTGGATCCAGTGGCTATGGAAGTCTAGGTAGCAATGGTTCACATGAGCACTTAATGAGTGTGGCATCCTCCAGTGACAGCACAGGAAATAATAATGAAGACGCTCATAAGGACAAACCAGTAGGTTTCCTTTTTGTTATTTAGTATATGTCACAAAACAAACTAGTAAGTGGATGATTTTAAGTATAATTGTTGCATTTGGAAGGAAGTATGAAGGAAAACTCATCTTTCTTTTTTATTTAACATACAAAACCCCTTTCTGCCTAGAGGAATAAATATTTCTGATGTAGATGAAGTCTCAGTGTGCTGAAGCACAGTTACAGGTGTGAAAGCCAATGTGCAGAAAGAATTTAAACCTGTGTAGTGTGTTAACTTAAGTCTGTTTGTATGCCGTATTTCTGAGAAAATCAGCTATATATTTAAAAGGAATGGTCTTTTGGGAGAGGAAGTCTGATTACTGTTGTCCCTAATGAAAACTCCAGATAAAATGCAGCAGTACCTGTGATAACTTCACTTGGATCACTTTTTATGTTGCAAAAATGCAGTTATATACGATTACTTTTCTTTTAGCTTAAACCTTTACCATAGATTGGGACCAGTGCTACATCCAGTTGATAGCAAGATGCAACTTTAATTCCCTCAATCTAAACAAAAATGCAGTCTTAAATTTGTTACTCTGCTTAACAAAACTATTCCATAGGCAACGTATGTCAGATTATCAGGAATGTACTCAATGTGGATGCAGGCAAAGGAACTGCACCTTTCACATCTCTTGCTGTTTGGCTTTCCTGTTTAATGTGGATGCAGGCAAAGGAGCTGCACCTTTAACATCTCTAGTTGTTTTCCTGTTGTACTTCAAATTTGTTGTAGCTCACTGAGTTGCTTTTAGTTTTGAAAGGCAAAATTTTTCTTTAACTAACATTGCTTGTAGGTGAAGTCTCATAAATTTGGTTGCTGCTTCTGTGATCTGGCGTGGCAGACTGCCACGGTGCTCACTTTACATACAAGTAGCTTAGGCAGGGGAAGTCTTGTGCTGTTGTGTTTTAACAGATAATTTATCACATTTCACAGCTCTGCAGAAAAGCAAGGGTTAAGAAAGTAGATGCCTCTCTTATCTTTCATAATTTCCATAGATAGTGAAGACTTACAGTTCCAGAATATCATATCAGTGCTTGGTTAAACCTCTAGCACAAGATTTCTCAGTCTTAGCAGCAATATTTTGTTTACCAAATGATACTGTTTTGTTTTTCTGAAGTGGTCTTTGTGACATCTTTGTTTTCCTATCCCAGTTGTTCAACCATGCTAAAATACAGAGTAATTGTGTAAAAAGAACATACTTAAAATGTCTTCTCTTTCCAATTACCAGAAGTCTGATGCTGCACAATAAAATTCTGTACATAAGGATTTCTCCTGTGTTCAGACTAATTGTAAGATGGAGATAATGAAGGTTAAATTAGTCTACTGAGGACTTAAATGTGCTTGATGTTTTATGTCAGAGTCTTGTAACAGTATTTTCATTGGCCTGCTTTCAGGAGGTTCATCAGGATGCCCGTAAGGTCAAAAATAAGGGACAACGTATTTTCACTGACAGTAAAGCCAAACTGGAACACAAGAGAGAGCCGTTTGCTGGTAAGACAGTAGCTGGTTAACTACGTGTTCATCTATTGCACTCATATGACAGTAGGACTTTTTTGAGTTGTAATGGATGCATGATTGTGCATAAAGTGTTTTCATCAACTAAAATGATTTTGTCTTGAGTGTCCACTGTATTCAGGAAAATATTGTGTTTAGCTGTGTCTGAACTGATAGTGGTATGACACACAGTTAAAGCGTGTCCTAAAGCTGTTGCTTTGGAAGGGCAGCAAGGCTGGTGAAGGGCCTTGAACACAAACCCTATGAGGAGAGGCTGAGGGAGCTGGGGGTGTTTAGCCTGGAGAAGAGGAGGCTCAGGGGTGACCTCATTGCTGTCTACAACTACCTGAAGAGAGATTGTAGCCAGGTGGGAGTTGGTCTCCCAGACAAGCAGCAACAGAAGAAGGGGACACAGTCTCAAGTTGTGCCAGGGAAAGTATAGGCTGGATGTTAGGAGGAAGTTCTTCACAGGGAGAGTGATTGGCATTGGAATGGGCTGCCCAGGGAGGTGGTGGAGTCACCGTCCTTGGAGGTGTTCAAGAAAAGCCTGAATGAGGCACTTAGTGCCATGGTCTGGTTGACTGGATAGGGCTGGGTGCTAGGTTGGACTGGATGCACTTGGAGGTCTCTTCCAACCTGGTTGTTTCTATTCTACCTTAATTGCAGCTATGTTTTCATACGAGTCAAACATCATCTTGTTCTGTTAAGTGGAGGAAAATGTGGATGTTGTCTTTCCTGTTTGCATTGTAACCTCAGGAATTATTACATTGTGTTAAGGAGATTTAAATCCTGCATATATTAATAATTGTTCCTCTAATAATTTGTTATAACTTGTGGGCATTATAGTTGTCCTCATACTGTGTTTCAACTCTAATACTGTCTATTCTTTTTGAACCCATGTGTGTCCACCCAGCGAAACCTCAACGCTTTCAACAATCTGTAATTACAGGAAAATATTTTGCACGATGTTCATCTGTTAGCCTGTCAACCTCTTACTTGATTTACAGTGATTAATAGCAGCATCTCTTGTCACAGAAAAACAAAGTGGTCCTGGTGGTCAGGTGAAAGACGTAGTGGGAAAAGATACTGCAGTAACAACTGCTCCTAAAAATGTGGGTAGTGAAGAGTTGGCTTGGAAAGAGCAACCTGTGTATTCCTATCAACAGATTAGCTGTTTGGACAGCGTGATCAGGTAAGAAACAAGTGTGTAAGCTACTCTTGACTTCTAGGCTTAATACTTGAATATCTAATACTGTTAAATCCTTGTATTTTAGGTACTTGGAGAGCTGTAATGTGCCTGGCACGGCAAAAAGAAAATGTGAAACTTCATCAAGTGTTGCATCACTTGCTTCTGAAGTTCATGAACAAAAACCAGCTGATAGTGCTTTACAGCCTTTGGGAGGTACCTGCATCAGAGCTTTTTCTTGTTTGTTTCTGTTGTTTGTTTGTTTTGCCAGCAGCCAGTTGAATGGCATTTCTTTGCAGAATAATGAGCCTTGTAAGCTTAGACATAACCTCATAACCATTTTTTCAGTGTTACATGTTGATGATCTAAATTCTGGGAACCTTTCTTACAATCAAAATGCTGAGTGACTGAGCAGATTGGGGATGCAGTTTGTTTATTTATACTGTACAAAATAAAGCAAGAGTTAGAGTTTTAGGATTTGAATCACTGTCAGATGTAAAAAATTTGTTTCACAGTTGGGACTTGGAAGAACAACCAGCTGAAGAACTTGCATCAAATTAATTGTAACACAAGTATGCATGCTACACTTCTGTTTCTTGTTTGTGGATATTAAAAAATCCAGGAACAATAGAGGGTAAAAGTACAGCATCAGACTGCTCTGTGTTGTGAGAGGCACAAGAACGCATTTCAATGTCCAGCCATGAAAACAAATGATGGAGATTACTGAGGATAACTGTTTCAAGTCTGCTGTAGGCAAAAACCTTAGCTTTGTTTGTTACCAGTTAATTATAGCTTTGATATAGCCCCTGTCTAGTTGGGGAGCTCAAGTGGAGAATGTAGCTGTTTCATTGGTACTACAACTGTGAGATTGGTAAGGAGCTATATACAAAGGAGATAAGTTTTCTTTTAACCTTATTATCAAACGAAAGGGAAGTGCAGCTCCTCAAAAATTCATCTTGGGAATTACCTTGTTTTTCAATCCTATCAATGAGAAAGATACAAGTTCTAATGAAGCTTCAAAATTAAATTGAAAGGTATTAGTATACATAGAAATAGTGTCTTGTAGAAGGAATTTAAATGCTTTGAAAGCAGGAAAGGAAGAAATGCTGTAACTAGCATCATGCAGTTAGGAGCACAATTTCTGCTGTCATTTTGTGTCTCTGCAGTTTTGGTAGAGAAGAGATGATGTGGGTTCAGTGTACTGACTAAGAAGGACAAAATCACCACCATGCTCCAGTCAGGCAAAAGGCAGAATTTGGGTCTTAAGTATTTATGTCAAATATTTCCTCCTTCCTACCAGAGGAGGAAAGCTTTACTGCTGATTTGAGACACTGGTATGACCTCTGCTGGATTATTGTGTATAGCTATCAGGTGAGGGAGCTGAAATAGGTGAATGCTTGGAGCAAAGCTGTTAACCACAGAGATAAGTGTACAACTGTATGGGAGCTGTGTGGGACTTCATCTTAGGCTGAAAAAAGGATAAAAACTTTCTTCCAAAGCTATGCTATAAAGAGCAAAAATCAGGAAAGAGCATAAAGTCCTTGCTTGAAAAGATGAATTTAGGCTGTATGTGACAGTATTGAGGACTGGATGCTGTTGCTCAGAAGTCATTCTTGGTGGAATGCATAGAATGTTCATTTTGTGTCTCTTCAAGCACAGTTTAGCCTTTACTCTTTTGCAGCCCTGGTGGCATATCATTTGCATTTACTTCTATTTATGATCAGTAAGCTACAACTTTTTCTTTCAATAGATCCTGCTGTGTTGAAGGCATCTGGTAAATCAAATGGTCCCCCTGTGGTCGGTGCTCACTTAACATCTTTGGCTTTACCTGGCAAGCCTGAAAGTGTTGTCTCTCTCACAAGTCAGTGCAGCTACAGTAGCACCATTGTTCATGTTGGAGACAAAAAAACACAGCCTGAATTAGGTATGTTTTTTTGCTAATAAATTTTCTCCAAAATGACAGTCACTGGCAAGTCTAAATTTCAGACGTGAACAGCTTATATTTGCTTGTGACTTACTTTCTTACAGCTAAAAGGTTCCCGTGGAAATGGCATAAAACAGAGACAGAATTATTACAGACTAGTAATAACTGAAAAATTAATATACAGAGCTGCTTTTTTTTGCTTGGTCTTGCTTATTTTATTTTCCCTCTTGTTTCTGTAGAAATGATAGAAGATGGTCCAAGTGGAGCAGAACTATTAGATGGCCAACTCCTCGCCCCTCCATCCACTTCCACACATGTAAATCAAGAAAAGGAGTCCTTTAAAAAACTGGGGCTCACAAAGGAAGTCCTTGCAGTGCATACACAAAAAGAGGAGCAGAGCTTTTTGAATAAGTTTAAAGAAATCAAGAGATTCAATATTTTTCAGTCCCACTGCAACCACTACCTACAAGATAAACCCAAAGGACGGCCTGGTGACCGTGGTACGGCAATAGTTTTCCATGATAGAACTTGTGTGTCTGTAGGAAGTTAAGTCCCCCTGAGGGAGCGTTTCCATTTGCAGCTGTGTTGTGGGGCCATTCTGAGTAGCAACAGTTGCATGCTATTTTTAAAGTCCATAGAAAAGTTCCTTATGGTAAGTCCTGAAGGCTGGAAGTGGAATAAACTATTTAGTGTAAGAGCTGATGTTTTGGTAACTAATTCTGTTTTTCTATCTGCTCACTATACTGTTACTGTCATACATTTACTTTCAAGGGACAAGCCCCATTCTTTAGCATGTTTGGTTACTGCATCTATGCTTGCTTTTAGTTCTGTTTTTCCAGCTGTCTGTCTTTTTTTGAGGTTCATGGGTTTGGTTTGTTTTCAGCCCTGCTGCTTTACATCCAGTTTCTGCCATTCCATTGTCGTGTAGTCAGTGAACCAATCTGATAATTTAAAGGTAACCAATTATTAAATGTGGTCAGTGGAATGGAAATGGCACGGACTAGCCATGATAATGAGATTGCTGTGTTTGTTAGGATGAGGAGCTCCAGATGGCATTTTCACAAGTGCTTGATACTGATCTAACCTGGTCCCTATTTCAGTCCTGACTTGGAACAGAAGTCAGACACTGCTAAGCATTTTTTTGCAGATTCTTATCACTCATTTTTTATTTAAATAGTTATGCAGATCTTTGATTTAGGAAACCTGTTCTGGAGCCCTTTAGTACCCTTGAATTCTTTTTACTCATTAAACTTGTAACTTATCTAAATAAGCTTTAGACAAACAAAGTCTGAACAGCTTTTAGTGATGGAATATTTTTTTTTTTTAATGGCTTTCCTCATGTCTGTAGTCAAATGAACTGACAGCCTTCACCCAGGGAAGAGTTGCTTGGTGCACACTTGTCCTGAAATAAGACTGTAAAGGTTGCATGCCTCTTTTCTCTTCAGGAAATTTTCTTCATGTGTACTTTGCCTTATTCTGCCTTTTTTTTTTCCCCTCTCTCTCCTTACCTTTTCAACTGTGGACCTAAATGACCCTAACTCCCTGGAAAAATGCATTTGATTATGTCCTATACTGCTTTTATTGTAATTGCTGGAGTAATTAAAAGTGTTCCAGTCTGGGAGACACTGTTCTGTAACCTTTTTCTGTTTGAGTGACACACAGTTAAGCCTGTTTTTATCCATGGCTCTTCTCTTCCATGGTGTCAGCATGGTTTTCATCCCCCAGGTAGCTCAACTCTTATGTTAGAGGTAGAAGTGATTCTGCCCCCTTCTCAAATGCTTCCATTTGAGTAGACTGGTCCAGAACTGCAGTTTTGAGCAGCTTTTAGAGATTGTAAGGTAAAAGGGACCCATTAAACTGCAAGTAGGATCCTTTCTGAAGTGTTGTGTTGTTGTTTATTGCAGGTGGCCGTGGACAAAGAAATGGCACTTCTGGAATGGATCAGCCTTGGAAGAAAAGTGGAAAGAACAGGAAGTCAAAGCGCATTAAACCACAGGAGTCTTCGGACAGTACAACTTCTGGAACTAAATTCCCCCATCGGTTCCCTCTTCAAGGTTTAAATACTACTGCTTGGTCACCATCAGACACTTCACAAGCCAGCTACTCAGCTGTGTCTTTTCCCACTGTTATGCCTGCATATCCACTTCCTGTTTTTCCAGCAGCAGGAACTGTGCCACCAGCTCCTGAGACTCCACTCTCTAGTTTTAATCAGTTGCCAGACTCTGGGAATACTTGCCCTGTGCAACCATCCCAGTTCTCTGCACCCCTCATGACACCCGTCGTAGCTCTCGTGCTCCCCAACTATGTCTATCCAGAGATGAACAATAACTTACCTCAAACGCTCTACCACAGCCAACCTAACTTCCCTGCCCATTCCACTTTCCCTTCACAGACAGTGTTTCCAGCGCAGCCTCCATTTGCTACACCCAGCCCTTTCCCACAACAGGCATTTTTTCCAACGCAGCCATTCCACTACAATCCACCAGCAGAGAATGAAAAAGTTCCTGTCACAGAGACTCGAAATGAGCCATCCCGTTCCTGCACTCCACAGTCAGTAGGTCCTCAGGACCAGGCTTCTCCACCTCTGTTCCAGTCAAGGTGCAGTTCTCCACTGAATCTTCTACAGTTAGAAGAAACCACAAAAACTGCTGAAAGTGGAGCTCCTGCAGGTTTACATGGAACTTTAAATGAGGAAGGAGCCATAGCTAAAATCATGACAACTGATAACTGCAGTGGAAAGGGCTCCATACCTGTAAGTGTGCTGAGGAGTCTGGAGGGCTTTTTGAATCCATTGTGGTTTTGAACATGTCTGAGGTTGTTAATATATGGAAATGCCTGAAGTTGTTTCCACACACGAGGTTGTTAATATGTGGAGATGCCTGAAGTCATTTCCACACACCAAGCCCATTTTCCTCTCTCTGCTACATTATTTTTTGAAGCCTTTCACTTGTGAGATCTTTTTAATAGACAGTAATCAGTCAGTATAATGCCAGGAGATGGACCCATAATTGTACTTAGTTATTCCAACTTCTACAGACTGAATAAAACCCAATGATTAGAGTAGTCTTAACCTTAAAAAATGAAAAGCACTTTGTTGTTCTTCTAAGAAGCTTGGAAGGTTACCCTGGAAGAGTGTTGTTCCACTTACATTTTTTTTTTCTCTGAGAGATGAGGAAGTTCTTCACAGAGAGTGATTGGCATTGGAATGGGCTGCCCAGGGAGGTGGTGGAGTCACCATCCCTGGAGGCATTCAAGAAAAGACTGGATGAGGCACTTAGTGCCATGGTCTGGTTGACTGGCTAGGGCTGGGTACTAGGTTGGACTGGATGATCTTGGAGGTCTCTTCCAACCTGGTTGATTCTATGAATAGAGTATTGGCATATATTTTTGTCAGCTTTGTGTCGTTGATTAATTGTGTAAACATGCTGGAATACAAAGTGAAGTGAGTTAGTGCCAAGTGTACATGACTAGTAATGAGAAGAGCCTTGGGTTTTGGGGTTGGTATTGTAATTGGTTTTTTTTCCTCTCTCCGTCTTATCACCAGGCTGAATCTCCAATGGATGCTCAGAACAGCGATGCACTCTCCATGTCTAGTGTCCTGCTTGACATTTTACTTCAAGAAGATGCATGTTCAGGTACCGGTTCAGCTTCTTCAGGTAGTGGTGTGTCTGCAGCTGCGGAGTCTCTGGGGTCTGGATCCAATGGCTGTGGCATGTCGGGGAGCAGAACAGGTAATGCTCTTAGCATTTTTGAAGAGATGGTGCATGAAGTGTTACAAACACCACTTGATTGGCAAGTGCCGTATGAAAAAATCTTTGTCTTTAATCTTCATTGCGTGGTTTGTTCTTTATTTCTTTATTATACAACTCAAAGCTTTTTCTACTGTGGTTAATTTTTCAGTGTAGAGCCTTTTAAAAATGTGTATAAACTAACCATGACTAGGTAGTTATGACAGAAGGATGAGAAAATACTGTATTCTTTCATGGTTCATTGAATTATTCTGTTGAAATTTAATGGAGACTTAGAGAAAAATATGAATGCAGAAACTAGGAATGGAAATGCCCTCTTTCAAAAAAAGAAATAGTTGCTGTATTTCTACCTTCAGTTCTCTTTAATCTTCTCTCTTTTCAAAAGCCTTCAGATAATGTATATTTTTGACAATTTATAATGAAACTTGAAACTGTTCTTTTTTAAAGGTAGTAGTGAAACCAGTCATACCAGCAAATACTTTGGGAGTATAGATTCCTCAGAAAACCACCATAAAACCAAAATGAAGGCAGAAATGGAAGAAAGTGAGCACTTCATTAAGTATGTTCTTCAGGATCCTATATGGCTTTTGATGGCAAACACAGACGACACAGTTATGATGACATACCAGATACCTTCACGGTAATTCCAGTGTCTTTGTCCTTCCTGACTCTGTATGTGTACAAAAGGATATGTGACTTTCTTTGCTTTGGGAGGTTTTGCCCTTTGTTCTTCACTTCCACATGTGTGCTTCTCCTCATAAAGTCCAATTCAAATAGGACAAGTAAGGAGGGGGCTAAAATAATGTTTTAAAAAAACAAACTTTGAAAATCCTGAAGGTATTTGAAAGCTGCTGGAATAGAGCAGAGCTTTCTGCATCTCTCCCTCTCGGTCCTGAGGTTCTTGACTTACTTAAACGCATCTCACTGCTACTTTAGTATTTCATGTGCGCGTCTAGTGTCTAGCTTGGGGTGTCCTCCCAGCCAAGGGGAGTTTGGAACCTACTGCTGAAGTGCTACTGCGAAGGGAAACTGGAGGTTTTGGTGGTTTCACCAGTGGTGCTGCCTGAATAGGTCTAAGAAAACTGTCTTCTCTGAAAAGACAGTGAGCCAGCTGAGATGTGTTACAGTTGTCTGCAAATGCAGAAACCTGCTGAAATAACCACACTTTGTTTTCTTCTAATATTAGATTTGTAAGCTTAGCATTCCAGAACTAAAACAGTCTCCAGAAATGTTAGCATTTGACTGTGTAACCTTACATAGGCATAGAGCCCAGAAATTGTTGAAGCTCAATGTCTGAATACATTTTATTTTAGAGATTTGGAAACAGTTTTAAAAGAAGATAAGCAGAAATTAAAGCAAATGCAGAAGCTACAGCCAAAATTTACTGAAGAACAAAAGAGAGAGCTTATTGAAGTTCATCCGTGGATCCAGCAAGGTGGACTGCCAAAAACTGTTGCTAATTCTGTAAGTTTAAATGAGTTAGTTACTGTTGCATGTAGAACTGCTTAAATTAGTAGCTGCCTATGTCAGACTTTCCCTGTTGCTATGAAAGCTTGATCAGTTATGCAAAGAAAAAATTAATTTGGACTTCCATGCAGTCGTGTTTGGCTTCATTTAATTTATCCTAAGTCATCTTTCCAACAGGAAAGTTAAGGTAATGGTAATTAGTGTAAGACAAAAAGTCTTCCTATTTGTACATTCACAACTATCTGTGTAAAATCCTTTACCAACACAGAAACTTCACTACATAAAAATCTCTCTTGTGCATGTAAATTTATGGTCATTACTTTTTCTGGAGAGTATGGAATTAATGGATACACTGTTCCTTCTATCAGACTTCTCCTGCAGGATCATCTATTGCCTTGATTCCACAAGTGGATTAAATACTTGAAAAAAACAAATCTCACACACAAAAAAAAACCAAAACCCACCCAAAAAGCAGTTCTATTTGTCTGTTGTGGTGGTTTGGGTGTCCCCCACCCCACACACTTTAGAAATCACCCAGACTAGACTCAGCTGGCTCTGGAAATTTGAATGAAGCTTATATTTACAGCTGGCACAATGTACAAGCAGATAGTTACAGTATATACAGTTATAGACAGAAATAGACAAAGTAAAAGGTAATACAGAAACACAACTCCCCTCCCAGAAACCTGAGTCCCCAGGAGGGGCTCTCAACCACCCACTCACCTTCCCCCTACCCCTCTCAACCTTACCCCAGTCCCAAGGAAGAATGGAGGTTCGGCCAGGGGGATTAAGAAGCAAAGGTGAATCAGACAAAGTAAATGGAGGGTGAGGTTAGAAAGCAAGATGGAGTTCAGCCAGCAGCCCAGAGCTCCCCAGCAGGCAAAGAGCTGAGAGCACAGCCCAGAGCAAAGTGACTTTATCTAATGTTTTGCTTTTCCTTTCTACACATCTCATCAAGACTGTGAGTGAAGTAGACATCACCATTGTTTTAATTTTCTCAGCCTATGATCTAGTTCTTCTCACCAAAACATTCTAGCTAGGCTCAAACTAGCACATCTGTGTATTTTGCTTACATATCTACCTGCATTCTCTCTTCCCTAAGCTTTCCATCCCTTGTACGTCTTTTGCACATAAGTTACCAAATGCAGAGACTCTTTATACATGATTGCTTCAAAATGCAGTGTAACAGAATTTCAATGGCATCCTAATCCTGCTGTTAATGTTACTGCAACACTAATCTTGTAGCATTCATCTTGTGTAAGGGTACAGTTTATTCTGTCTGCAGTGAGAACGAACCTGTTACAGCAGGGTTAGCAATCAAGTGGAGGAAAAGGTGAGTGAAAGTGCATGTAAAATGTCAGCAATATAAATGATCGATGCCATAACTGCTTCTAACAGCATTCTCCAGTACTTGTATTGATTTACTACATGTTATAAAATGATTCAGTGGGAGAGAATTGGGGAGTGGAATATATCTGGTGTTTGCAGCACAGATAGGAAGGTTCTCTTGAAATCAGGTGTTGCGTGCAAGAAGACTGTTTGGAAAAGCTTTTTTTTAACTCTAAATGTTTCTGTAATTTTCAGGAATGTATTTTTTGTGAGGACAATATACAGAGCAATTTTTACACATCATATGATGAGGAGATCCATGACATGGACCTTAATGAAATGATTGAAGAGAGTGGGGAAAACAACTTGGTCTCCCTGAGTCAAATCAGCGAAGAACAAACATAGCCTTTGAGCCTGTTATTTGACAAGCTGCTTCAAAACTACGGTGATGATCCACGAAAGTTTTGATCTTGAATCCAGCAAGATGAATCCAGTTAATAAAAACAGATGTGTTTTTTCTTGCTCTGGAAGAGTCCTTCGTGAATGAATCTCTTTTTAAATGGTGGCAATCTCTTCCCAGTAAGGACATTGTTGAAGATGGTATAGCTTTTCTTTAAAAGAAAGACAGACTCCTATTTTGCACTTACATGCCTCAAGTATTTCTTTATGAACTGTAGAAACTTTTCATGGATGCCTACTGTTTTTTGTAAAGTGGGTTAATGAGTACTGAAAATCCCCTTACGTACGTACGGTTCTTCAAATCTCTTTTTGGTAATGATTTGGTGTATAAATTGTTCTAGAAGTTTTGCTTAGTGGCTCTTCAGCGTTGTTCTGATATTTGAAGTGGTTCAGCATAGTAGAAGAAATAACCTTCAAGCAAATCAGTTCTCACTTGCCCTTCTCATACCAGCTGATCCCATCCTCTTGTTTATTTGGTATAGTTTTGAATGTAAGAACCTTTTTTTGTCTAGGAGATGTGGAACTGATTTTGTAAGATGGCTTTGGGTTAAAATAGGATGTGAATGTGTAAGACCATATAGAGGAGCGCTGACAGCTTTGTAGCCGTTTATTTAACGCACGCCGCAGTACTATGAACCTTGAAACATCATTTCTGAGAATTTATACACAAGAAATCTTTATGCTTAAAAGATTTGAAAAACTAAGGCCACAGAGGATGACTGCGTGTGCTCCAGTGACTGTTAGACAAAGCTTGGTACAACTTTAACCTTTGTTTCTGGTTTGTACTGTCAGGAGGTTGGCCGCTAGTTTTTCCTGTGAGGCTAAACAAATGTCAAACTCGTATGTGGCAAGAGGGGATTGGACATTTCTTGTCATTTGAAGACAGTTCTTAAAGTGGTTTTGAGAACAGCATTGACTTTTGCTATATTTGAATTGCATAATCTAAAACTTAATGTGGCTGGAATCCTTTGCTGTCAAGGATTTAATTTTAATGCCTTTGAGATTGTATTGACTTGAATATGTGTACTTTCTGTTCTTGTGCTGTTCATGTGTGTTGGATGTGGGAAAAGAAACCGAGAGAGCAGCTCTGCCGTATTGATCAGCTGAAGGGAATTCAGGTGCAGTATTGCCAGATGTCAACCATATGTCTTGGGGTGGGGACAAAAGGAGAAATTCAATTACCTTTATTTGTCTTAATATATTTTTAATGGAAAGCATTTCCTTTTTTATTAGGATAACATTTCTATTCACTGAAAGTTGGTTATTTTCATTCTGTAAAAGTACTCCTCTTTGCATACAAAGAGGATGTGAAGTCAGGTCTGACGCCACCAAAAACATGCAGAAATGATTGGTATTTGCTCAGCAGAAGAAATAATTTGTGTAAAGTAATGAGTTACTAATTGGACAATGTCTTGAGGAAGCTTGCATTGGAGACAGGTTCTGCAGATAGTGTGTGAACTTGTCAAAAAGGCAGGGTCACACTTTAAAAACCAAGCATCTGAAGTGTAGCGTGAAGCACAACCCAGCAAGATCTGCTTCCTCTCTTTAATAGATTAGCAAGGTCAGACTTAAATATCTGTAAATATAAACTGAGTGAGACATACTCAAACGTGGGTGTCCAAGTCTGATGTATTAAATGTTTTAATCGTAAATGGAGCAGTGCAGCTATACCAACATATGGAATATATTTCATTTTTACATGTAAACAGAAATAGTTTTAATTGGACCAGGGTTTGGGAAAAATAAAAGCTTTATATAAAAGGAGTGCATCATAATCATACAAATTACTTTCAGGGACTTCTCAACGACTTCAAACTTCTTTGCTTTTAGCATGCTTAAAAAAAAATAATTATACTTTATTTGTTCTGGTTTTCTTTTTCTTTTCTTTTTGTTCCATTTTTTTCATTACCATCTTGTAACTATAACTTAGTGAGAGGAAGAGGAAGGTATATTTAGAGCATTTTGTGGATGTGCTTACTTATGGACTTAATTTTGCATCCTTAAAGTGTTTGCATTTACAGGGTGGTATTAAAATATTTTCCTGTAACTTTAAATCTACATGCCTCCATTTATAGATAAGATTCTGAAGCTGTAATTTTTCCAAACTGTTGTAAGATGACTTATTTGTGATGACACTTTGTCAACATGTCAACAACGTTTTCTGTACACTGTGCAATATATTTTGGTTTTTGCCACTTGTGACTAATTTTTATGACTTTGCTTTTTAGAAAACTGGTAAATAAAACAGATATATTTTTAGTTGCCTTTTTGTTCCTTGGGCTATGGAAGAAGCAAAGGTAAATGTATTGTCGATAGCACCTGGACTGGTATTTCAAACTGAAGAACCTGCAAGCTGTGAGGTTAGTTGCGGGTTACTGCCCGGCAGTAGAATGTTTGCCAGCTTGTGTGTCCTGTATGTTTACTGGTCAAGTGGAAATTGACTTGTGATGGTTTGGGAGTTACCTGTCCCCCCACACTTAAGGAGATCACCCAGACTAGACTCAGCTGTCTGGAAGTTAAGGAATGAAGCTCTATTTACAGCTTAACACAATTTACAAGCAGATATATACACAATATTTGCAGTTATATACAAGCAGAAACAGAACAGAACTGAGAGCTGAGCAGTGTGTGAGCAGTGAGTGTCTTATCTGTATTTTGGCTAGTTGCATTTCTCAGCAGAAGAGAGGGA
The DNA here is from genome assembly GCA_013400475.1 of Tricholaema leucomelas. Lineage (NCBI taxonomy): Eukaryota > Metazoa > Chordata > Aves > Piciformes > Lybiidae > Tricholaema lacrymosa > Tricholaema leucomelas. The sequence goes on from WAAF01007383.1 coordinate 76,915, forward strand.
TATGAGCTACTGTTGGTTGTTTTTCTTCTCACAGCTAAGGATTGAATTTCTCCCAGTAAAATATTCCAGTTAGCCTCAAACCAGCACCTGAGTCTTTGTGGTGACTAGTCATTCTGAAAACATGTACGGGGTTACTACCTAGGAGAGCTTATGCAGCTGAGTTCTGTGTTCTTCAGAACCACCAGAAGACACACTGTCTGTCCTTTTTGCTGTGTTTAATGTCAGCTATGGATGCCTTTACTGCTGCAGCCCTCTGTGGTTTTGTACTGGTAGCATAGAGGTAGACGATTCAGATTATGCCCTTTGAGTTTTTGTACGATGATTACTACAACTACTTCTGTAGTCATGTGTTGTGTCTCCAGAGGACTGCTGAAACTCCAGCACGTGTTCTTTTGCTGTCCATGTTCTTGCTTTATACCCTGTGTGGAGAAAGTAGGGAAGCTTGAAGGTTTCTGCTTTCAGTAGTTCAGCGGGCATGGGATGCTGCTTTGGATTGCCCCTTCAGTTTAGGAGGTAAGGATGTAAGGCCCTCATTAAGTGTAGTTTTTTTTCCCCATTCTGGTTTTTGAGAGGTTTGTGTGGTCTTCTTTTCAAAGCAAGCACCACCACAAACAAAGCACACACAAAACAAACACCTCCCCCCAACCAAGCCAACCCCCTGAACAAGGTAGTTCTGTGGACTCTAGTTTTGCCCTGAGGGACCCAGGTATTTCTGTGAGCTGCATAATCAAGGTACTTCTGTACCGCAAAGCAGATCGCCATCGCACCAGGGGTAGAACGGCAGCGTTGTGCACCCTCTATTAAGGCATGCATATTAAAGCATGCTTGTGCAGTGTGTCATCCAAGTCACTTCAAACTTCTGAACTGACCTTAAACCCACAGGCAGCATGAGTGTATGTGAGGACTTCTGCTCTAAGAGCCCCTTGCTTCTGTAGCTGAAGGTGCAGAGGAGAGGTGTATTGACAGGACAGTTTACAGAACTACACATCCAAGTGCTGTGCAGTGTCCGTGAATGAATCCATAGAGAAGGTGGTGTGCTAGCATTGACATGTAAGCTTTGATAGCTGGTACCTAACATTAGGACAACTGAGCTGCTGCTGCTGCAACAAATTACCAGGTAACATTTCACAGTTAGTTCTACTCCCAGTAGTATTTTGTAGTCATAGATGTAATGAGAGTAAAGTAAAATGTGGCTTTGGGTATTCATATACTCCTTGGCGATGTGCCTCCTGTCAGCACTCGCAGGTAATGACTTCTTACTGCAGAGCTGTTGGGAGCAGGCTTGGTCCGAGTTTCTCCCACCTCAGCAGCCCCTAGGCGTCACTGGTGTCCTCTGATTGCATCTGGCAGCTTTGACATTTCTTTTCCTGCTGTCCACCTGTCTTATTTTGGGGCTACTGAGTTTGTTATGACGTTATTTGATGGGAGAGCTGTAGCTTGGATTGCAAACACGATGATAAAATTCCCAGTGAGGAGCTATTGGCCCAACGGTAGTGAAAGGAAATAGAAACTTTCTGCTTGGAAGAGGGAAATGAACTACTGGAAAGCAACAGATTTTAGTCCCCTTAACAGCTGTCATGAATCTGAAGGAGGAAAAATGCTCTCCTTAGTGAGAATTAAGATCCTTGATTTTTTCTTTTTGTCTTTCTAGCAAGGGTGAAAAGAACCTAACATATTAACAAGCCTCTGGCTCCAAGAATGTGGTGAAATGAGCTGCATGCTTCTGGCAAAGTAACTTGACTTAAGAGGAATTGACTTAAGAGGATAATAATGTTTGTAGGTGCAATTTCCAGGAATTCCAGTGTTTACTTGCTCATGAGTGGTTAGGAGCTTGAGAAATGTGTTTGATATGTTGAACAGGGTGATGAACAGCCTGTCAGCCCCTTTTTGGAAGGGGCTGTGGAAGGTGAGGTATATTTGGTGGTGGTACATAGGGTCTGTAATAACCTTGCCAGTGTGCTTCACTGCAGGGGCCCAAAAAATCCCAAACAAAACTGGAAAAACAAACTTTTGCCAGGCTTAAGTAGAAAAGAAGTATAAAACTGGGCAAAGCTTTTATGAGCTCTTTATTGTGGGTATTTCTCTTGGCATTTGCTGAAAAGACCATAGGAGGTACACTGGGCTGCCACAAGCAATAGTGTGCCTGATGGAGTTTCATTCATCCAGAGTTTGTGGCTCTGGATTTTATCTAGTGATTGCAGGCAGAGAGAAGCTGCTGTGGCATCACATGAATACTGGACAACATCATTGTGTGACAATCAGTTGCCATTCACTAGTGAAGAGCATATCCTGAAGGACTGCTGATGCTCTGATGGCGACAGGCCCTTTACCGCTTGTGCCGCTCACAGGATGCGTGCTTATGTCTGGTTAGAAGTGAGCAGAACAGCCTAGAGCTGCTGTCACCACGAGATGGACCAAGATGGGCAGGTGCCGTGGCATAACTGCCGTGTGTTTGCCATGGTGGCTACAATGATCTCGGTGTGTGGAGTGGAGACTTGAGTAGTGAGGGTGTTCAGGGGCACCTACTGCAGCTGGCCCAGGGCAGGGGGGGCTGTTACACTGTCACTAATTTGCCCTTCATTTGTTCTTTTATCTAGACAAAAGGAGACAAGTCTGAGGATGGATCATGTTTTCGTGGTATCCCAGGATTTGTCAGGGTGCATTTCTCTCTAGTCAGTGTAATAATGCAATAAGGCAGATTACAGTGAGCTTACTACTCTCTTTAAATTCTCCTAGTGTTCCTAAAAATAAACTGCTTGTGTTGTTGCACTGCCAACTTCAAAAAGCTCAACTTCTGTCCGAGAAAGTGTTGGCTGTACTTCAAAAACACATACTGGGCCGCTGCTGTCCTGAGGTAAGGGCTGCTGCTTCTCCTCCTCTTGCCACCAGCTGACTCCCCTTGGACTTCCCTGTGCTTTTTTACATAGGGGAAGCTTCAACAACGAACACAGACCAAAGCGAACCTGGAAACCAGAAACCGCAGGAATGCAGTTGTGAAAATGCTGGATAACTTTAGCAAATGCATTTCTCTAGTTGGCTTTACTCCTTAATTTTCCTAGTTGCAGGAAGCAGAAGAATGGTTGAGCAGCCTGTGCTTACCCCTGCTCCGATCCAGATGTGTGTTGGGACTGGTGAAGTTCAGTTCTGCCCAGCCCTGGGGGAGACAGACTTTTTCCAGCTTCCCAGGTGAGAGCCTCATCCCTGGCATGGGTTGTACACAGGTGTTTCCACTGATGGTTTCATCGGAACCATCTGTCCCTTCTCTCTGCTGTGGCTTGTGTTCTCTCTCCAGCTTGTAAAGCGTTGGCAGCTCTGTTGGAGCATACAGACAGCTACTGGGAGCGTGTCAGGATGCAAGCAGATACAAACCCCAGGCTCGGTGCTCTTCTTGTGCTGTGTGTTCATAAACTTCTCCCACCGCCCCGAACTTCCACTTTGAATTTTGAATACTGACAAATCTGTCTCCCTATAGTGCAGAAAACCATTGCATGTTTTCCTTTGTTCACTTGGTGTTGTTTGCATGGTTCACTTCAGTTTGTAAGTTGGGTGAAACCAGAGGTTTGTGATTAAAATGCATGATTAAGTTGCAGGCCTGCTTCTTTGTGCCGAGCAATTCGGAGTGGCAGGAGCTGCAACACAGGGGGACTGTTGCTTCTAGAGTTCTAAAAGACATCTTTTGCTCCTGCTGCAGCAGCAGCACAGTATTCTGAGAAATAAAATACCATCTTGTTCTTCTTCTGTTAGCATCAACAGAACACATGTAATTTACTATCCCAACTGCTATGTTTTAGCATCAGATGGTAAGTGAATGTTGGATTCTTTTGTTGTGCAGTGTAACAACTGACTGCTAGAATTGTTTCTCTTCCTGCTTGGGCTAAATGAGGCTTTAATTTAGGAAAATGAGAGAGAAAGAAAGAAAAAGTGTAATTGGAGAAAAAATGCCTGTGTGAGGACATGGAAACCAGAGTGACCCAAAACCCTTCTGGCTGCAGGGTGATCTCTGGGGTGGACATGGAAGGCTCAGTGGTGAGCCCAGCCCTGAAACTGAGCTCCATAACCTCTGGGCTGCTCTGTCTGTGCCTTCAGGTCTTCATGCAGAGACTCAATCACCAGCCCGGGGCCAAAAGCATCATCTTAAGTGTTGCAAGTTTTGCGTTTGAAAAACCATACGGTGTGACACAGCACAGAAAGAAGTGAAGGATGTGGCAGTGGGGAGTGACATCCAGTGTCTGTAAGCAGTTATGTGGCAGTGGGGAGGGACATCCAGTGTCTGTAAGCAGTTGTCCTTAGCAGCCCTTCACGTTTTGTGTTCTAGAGAATGAAGATTTTGATCTAGCTGTTCGGGTCGGGGCCAGGATGGAAGAGGAGAACAGGGAGGAGTGCCTGCTGTCCAGAGGTGATTTCTAGGAAGGTGACTACTACTTCCTAGCTCCACCTCCTCGCCCATGCTGAAGGCCAGAAGACTTCAGTTCACTTTGGTTGCCTTGAATTCCCTTTTGCCTCCCCTCCTTGCAGAGATAAGTATTAAAAACTACATAAAGATGATCTAGAGTTGTTGACATCTGCAACTGCTGAAACCACAGGGCAGTAAGGAAGTGTAAAGAGCTGGGAAGTTCTCCTTTCATTGCCCTTAGTAATGTGTACACAAAATTGTGGTTGCCAAACTACTTCAGACAGAGGATCCTAAAGCTTTGGATGTGGCTGGGCAGTGAATTTAATATTTTCCTACTTACCTTGTGCTACCTGAGCTGTGAATTTAAATGAGAGCAACTATGAAGACCTGATTATGAAAGCATTTATACACATGATTGTTTTATCAGTCCTAGCAGTTCACCTAAGATCCCTTCCCTATACGTACTCTGCCAACAGGAGGTGATGCTTGGGGCTTAAAGGATAGAATTTCCAGGGGTTTGTGGTTTGGGTTTTGGAGGAATGTCTGTGTGTGGTGGGTTGGTCTGGTTCTTTGTTCTTGGTTTGGTGTTTTTTGGAGGTGGTCTGTTTGTTGGTTTGGGGTTTTTTTTGTACTTGCTGTTCGTTTGGTCTTTTGTTTGTTTTTCCTGTTTGGTTTGCTTGTAGGGGTTTTTGTTTGCTTCTTTCTTTGGTGGGGGGGGGAGGGGGATTGTGGTTTGGGGTGGGTTTTGGTTTGGTTTTGGTTGGCTTTTCTTTTTTAATGGTCTGGTAGTCTCCTAGCTAACAGATGAGCAAAAAGGTGTCCAGATCCTAATCTGTGTAAACCAGCTTATAGTCTGCAATCAATTTCAGAACAGAACTGAACCAGACTGCATACTGTAAATGGTTTGACAGGTTTCACTGACTGACAGAATTAGTTTGATGAAGTGATACACGACTGCCTTTGTCACCTCATTTAGTGTTCATAGGCTTGTGAAGTTTATGGTGTTGACTCTTTCTCATTACACCGACAGCAGCGGCTTTACAGGTAGAGTCTTTCTGAATGTATTTACCGGGATCAAAGGGTCCAAAGGCTCAGGAAGTTGTTGAACAGTCACATAGTGCCTTCCAAGGGGACAAACTGGAGTAGTGCAGAGGAAGTTTGGGATATTTTGGCCACCATAATGTAAATCCTTCATGTGTCTGAAGGAGCTGGCAGTAAATTTGGTGCAGGAAGCAATGGGATTTAAGAATGATCTATAAATGGGGATGGTATTAATCACCTGGCTGATTTACACAGCCCTAACTTCTTTAGTCATGCACTTCCAAAGAAGGCTTCTAGGATTTTCAGATGTAAAATTGGCTGTTTGATTGAGGGGGGGATTATGAGAGTGAAATCTGTGTTGCTTGTTGGGCAAGAGCGTTCCCAGCAGCATGGTTGCAAACGGCAACCCCAAACCTCACGGACTTTATCAACACACAGAAGCTGGTGGCCAAAACTCACATTTAATGACAGTATTTTCCTCACAGTATCTACAGCCTTCCAAGTGTGGTGTGTTCCTTCCCTCTAAGCCTGCTAGATAGGACTGGAGCCGAACGGTGACACCTGGGCTATATATAGAAGGTGAGAGTTTGCTGCTCTGGAAACATTTGGGTTGTTGCACTCTGGTTTGTGCTTTTCGTGAAAGAATTGGAGGAAGAGCATGAGAACAGAGTTCCAAAGGGCACTGCCTCCTCTTTGCAACTGCTCAACAGGGCCTTTTTAAAAATAGATTTATCAGGGGCGAATGACTATTTTATCTTCCATGGGTGAGATGCAGCAGTTCCTTGTCAGGGAGAGAATTTGAAAGAGATGAAGAAGAATGTCCCTGAGCCATGTGGCTGTTTGGACCTTTAGGAACAGTTGAGCTGAATGGAGACAATTTGCTCTTAAAATACACGACAGAAGGCAGAGGGTTAAATCTGTGTGCCTGCATGGGCTGTGACCATAACAAATGAGAAAGTTGTCAAAACACGGAGGGCTGGAATTGCCCTGTGTCGAGACAACAAGGAGGGAAACAAAACACTTGAAGAGGAGAGAGAAGAGTGATGTTTAAAGCGTTGGGCAAAAGAAGCTACAGCTGCAGAGCCCAACCCACCAAGTGCGGTGTGCACCTGGGCTCTCTGCTGAGCTACGTTTCCAAACGCTGGCTCTCGGTACAGGTTTGAACATTAAGGTAGCATTTAGGAAGTGAGTCAAATCAGAATTACCTGTCCAGACACATTTGGGTTTCCCTGCAAATCCGACCCCCAAACAAGTAATCGGGGCCCTTGGATCCATCTATTGCTGTATTCAGAGCAATGTGTAAAATGTGATTTTGCCTAAGCAGTTCTTAATACGAAATACTCTCTGAAAACAAAGCCAGTAACTGCAAACCACGTCAGAAATGATACTCTTTTGTTACAGGGGAAGGCCAGGGGAAGTGGAAGCTCTTCCGCTTCAGAAGGTGCTGCTTTTGTTTCTGCCTGTTCAGATGCCATGGTTACAAGCAGCACAGAAAACAAGCCCGTGGCACCAGGTAGGCCTCCTGCTCTCTTCCAGCAGTCCCCATTTCTCTGCCTCTCACTGGCATTTCTAGTAGGCAGTGGAACGAGGCTGAACACTGATGTGTTTCAGCAAGGGAAAGAAACAGATGTCAAAGTCTTCTTGTTTGGGCCAGAGAGACGAACCCTCCCCATAACGTTGCAGGATTCTGCTACGTCTCTAAGGGAAATGTGTTGTGAGCAACAGTTTTGTTTTGGTTTCTCATCAACCAGAAATTAAGGAAGGGTCAAGTCAACACCCTCAGCTGGAAGCCTCCCCACAAACTGATAGATTTCCCCCGAAGTGGTTAAGGTTGGATCTCCATCTGAATCCCTTGGCCAACCATTGCTGTTTTCTTGTGGCAAGGACCTGTGTTACGATGGGCTGAGTGTGGTGAGTGACTGCGCTGTGCCTGTCTGTTAAAAGTAACTAATGGCAGGATTTCCAGAGAGTCCATCCACCCCTTTGTGTATACAAGATTTAAAAGTATTTGATGTGCCATCAAATGGATTCAAGGAGGGAAGTAATGGTTGAGAATTCCCTTGATATAGGGAATCCATTTCCCCAAAGCGGTGTGCTTGGAAGCACGATTCTTGGCAGCGAAAGGGGAAGAACAGAAAGCCCACAACCTAACCAAGAAAAGGCTTGTGTGTGTGTAACTTTTCTCTCCTGATCTACATTTTTTTACATGGCACTGATTATGTTTGTTTGCATATTTAATTTCCCCTCTGGCCTCTGTCGTTTAGATCTGTTAACATGCATGTAAATTTAATGCGTGCTGAGTCGGAGCAGTCATTCCTAGGCTCACCGAGGAGAACTCGTCTCTAAAGCATTCAGGGGTGGATGGGACTTAACAAACCTGTCTGGGTGTCCAAATAAAGCAAGAAGATAGAACATATGTGTCTATCATTTGCCCTAGATAGCTCAACACTTGCTCTTTGTGCTGTACCTTAGTGCTTCACTCAGTGTCTGAGTCTCAGGATATTTTAGTCATAGGAGACCTCGGAAGGTTTGTTTTATCTGAACTGGGCAGTAGTGCAGTAAAACCCCATCTTGAGAGATGTGTGACCAATTCCTCATTAGTGTAATTCTAGAGTGAAGTCCAGACTGAATGGAGAGGGGAGTGCCCAGCAGTGAACTTGCTCTTAGCAAGGGGGGAAGGTTTACTTGCTTCAAGCACATGTGTAATACCAATTAAAGCAGAAGAAACCACTGGCTACATTCAGCAGCAGTCACTGCTGTGACAGGCAGCAAGAGCCTTGATTACAAGGAAGACCTGACAGTTTTGAGAGATGAGGATGTGCTCTGCCCCTATAGATTCATTCTCTGTTAGTCAGAATGAAAGTAGTCCCCTTCCCTCTTTCCTCTGGCAATAGGAAAGTCATTTTTTTTCCCCATCGGCTCCTCTGCAGCTTTCCCTCTTGCTTTTATCCATGCTGTAAATGGATTGATTATGACAGCTGTAAATTGCTGTGTAACTATAAAAACTCAGAAAAGATGCAGGTAATTTGTTGGCAAATTCTCTTTTTATCTCATCTTCCCCTCCCAAAAAGCCCTGAAATAATACTTCTCTCTTCTTGGCAAAGCCTTGCTGGAACTATACAAGAGCAAAATGTGATGGTTGTAACAACTACTGCATTGGCTTACTAATAGTGCATCCTGGTTTTTCTTTGCAATAACTGAACGTGGAGGTGTTAAGCATGCAGATAGATATTCCTGCTTGTCCTCCCTGGAAATGCAACCAACAGACCAGGAGGAAACTGGGATGGGGGCGGACTGCTAAGCACAGAGCATCAGGATCTTGGGGTTTTGCATTGTGTTAAGAGGACTCCCTTTGCCACTGACTGGAGTTTTCGAGCCTTGAAACAACACTGGGGTTCAGTGTCGGCTGAAAGGATGTGAATCACTTTTCCTGCTTCCTGCGACCATTGGAAGCGCAGTCTGTGCCGCTGTCACTGAGTCACCCGGGCCGGCCCCGCGCGGTGGCAGCCGGCGTGGTCCTGGCCGAGCAGCACACAGCAGAAGAGCAGCCGCGGCGACCTGTAGGTTGCTTGGTTGTCCCTGGTGTCTGTATGGCAGCGCTGCCCTGGGCAGCTGCTTCTGTGCGTACAGTCAGGGCACCTAAGGTATGCTGTGCCCTCTCAGCCCCTCTTTTTAAAACCCTGCACGTTCAGGAGCTTGCCAAATTATTTGTTGCTCCGTATAAAGCTTTTCAGAAGCTAGAGGACACCCTGGGTGCTCTGTACATGCACCCCAAAGTTCCCGAGGATAGAAGAGCTTCCTACCCTCATGGACTTCATGGAGAACCTCTGCTGGGTTAATAATCTTCTGATGCTGAGTCAGTGAGTGGGAGGTTGGGGGCTGCTGTGAGAGTAGTAGTTACTCAGTAGATTTGCTCCAGAATTTGGGTGAGAAGCTGTGTTTTCCCTCTGCCTAGGCATGGGGTTTCAGTCCCACCTGTCTTCTCACCACTGAATCCACTCCTGGCAGAGATATGGAGAGCCTGGACCAAGCTCAGGTGTGTGTAGCATAGGCTCAGACTTCTGATGCTCTGCAGGCATCTGCCGAGGGTCCATTGAGAGGGAAAGGAAATCTGTGTGTCTTGCTTTGGAAAGCAGTAATAGGTAGGTGTGACCCATGTTGGGGATAGCCATGGTTAATGGAGACACCCTTCTTTTACAAAGTCTGGTCACAACCACCAAATTGCACTTGGAGGCCCAAAGGAGACCAATTTACCAGCAACTTGTGTGATTCTGCCTCGGTGAGGCATATGGATGCTGTGAAAAGCCTCTCCCAGCTTGGTTGATAATGGAGTTGCTGTGGGTCTCCTGGGCTTGTTTCCTCTCAGCCCGTGAGGACCCACAAGGTGGAACACAGATTGCAAAGGCTGTTGAATGGTGAGAGTAGAAAGGGTTTTATAGGACTTAGCATGGTTCAGTTCTGGTGAAACCAGCTCAGAGGAGAGAGAAAGAAATATTGTAGCTTTTCTAACGTGATTCTCAGTCATGGATTGTCCAAGCTCCAGAGCACAGTGAGGCTTCGGCAGTGGACTAGGAGAAGGTGAAACTTGCTTTGAAACAGGTCTGAGTGGACACGCAGGCTCTGGCTGATACTCAGTGACTTCCCTTTCCTCAACGGGAGCAACGTTTTAAGGATACATTTAAGTGTGCTGCTTTGGTGGTGGTTTTGAATTAAGCTGCTTTACTTTGTACCAAAACGGTCTGGGAGCTTTGCAAAGTTCAGATGAAGGTGAACAAATCTGGGAAATTCCTGAAGCTACCTGCAAACGTGTTTGAAGGTGCCCTAGGTCTGCAATTTGCCAGACGTAAAGAAGACTACTCACTGTGCTTTCAACCTGTGTTTTAGCCTGAGATCAGTGTAAAAACTAGAAAACCACAATCTGAGTTAATTTTATACTGAAGGAATCTAAGGCCAGAGGGATCAGCTAATGCAATTGCTTGTGTGTTGCTGTTTCACTAAGTAGGTTTTGGTTGTAACTAAAGCAACCTGAATTAGCTTCTGGAAAGAGACTGACTCACTTGACCTGATGACATGAGGAGAAAGTCCCTGTACTCTGCACTGGTTAGACCACAC
>WAAF01007384.1:0-11335 GCA_013400475.1 Tricholaema leucomelas
CTATTCCAGCCTGGTTGATTCTGTGATTCTAAGCTCTTTTCCAACCTCAGCTATTGCATGGATTGCCATCAGCCATGCTGAAGTCCTTATTTGAGCTAGAGGAGAGAGCTCACTCTGGGCCAGCCCCTGAGTTGCAAGACACTGGGTCAGATGTGGTGGATGGGGCAGGTTTTGCCCCAGAAGTATCTGCTGTGCTTTAAGCATGCTCAAGAGTCGAAGGAGTGCACTAATTCTGCCTCCCTCCCTCCCTCTCTGGCATGCAGTGCCAAGTCTGCCTTGCCCAAGGGCTTTTGAAGGAGCAGGATTCCTTTCTTCACTCACCTCCTGCCATGTCTTACATTGTTTGTCTTCTTGAGGGAACCTCTCTGACAGGATGAATAAATGAAGTGCCTCAATAAGGCTGACTCATAGGTTCTTGCCAGGAAGAAGATGGAATGCCTTTATGGATGGAAACAAAGTTGTTTGATCTCTCCTTGTTATCCTCAACACAAAGCCAGAGGCAGAAGCTATCAATCAGTCTGCCATGGCTGGTTGGATCAAAAGGGGCTCCTCTTTGTGAGAGTTGCATTCATGGGTGCAAGGAACATTTGATTCATGTCTCCTTGCTCAGTCTGCATGAAACCACTGCAGAGCTCAGGAAGAATAGACTGAAAGTCTGGAGCTGCAGCAACAGAAGTGAGGCCAGCAGATTGAAGGAGGGGATTCTCCCCCTCTGCTGTGCTCTGCTGAGACCCCAGCTGGAGTACTGCATCCAGTTCTGGAGCCCCTGGGACATGAGGGATGTGGAGATGCTGGAGAGTGTCCAGAGCAGGGCCAGGAGGATGCTGAGAGGGCTGCAGCAGCTCTGCTGTGAGGACAGCCTGAAAGAGTTGGGGCTGTGCAGGCTGGAGAAGAAGAGGCTCCCAGGTGACCTTCTTGTGGCCTTCCAGGATCTGAAGGGGGCTACAAAAAAGCTGTGGAGGGACTTTTGAGGCTGTCAGGGAGTGGCAGGAGTGGGGGGAATGGAGCAAAGCTGGAGGTGGGGAGAGTCAGAGTGGAGGTGAGGAGGAAGTTGTTGAGCATGAGAGTGGTGAGAGGCTGGAATGGGTTGCCCAGGGAGGTGGTTGAGGCCCCATGGCTGGAGGTGTTTAAGGCCAGGCTGGCTGAGGCTGTGTGCAGCCTGCTCTAGGGTAGGGTGTCCCTGGGCATGGCAGGGGGGTTGGGACTGGCTGATGCTTGTGGTCCCTTCCAACCCTGACTGATTCTGTGATTGTAAATGCCTGGTGGGTACATCTTTAACAGCTCCCAGCACCACTCAAAGAGGCAGCCCATAAGCACTTCTCCACGGGAGGGCTGTAGCCCACTTTTCAAACAGACAAAGGTTTGGAAGAGGTGGAGAGGGGTGGTGGATTTTGAAGAGACCTGGTCCTGCTCACATTTGTGTCCTTGAAGAGAAAGGTTTTTTTCCCAAGCCTCTTTGCCATGGGACTTTATTTACACCTCAATTACCACAACGTTTTTGTACCCCAAAGCAACTCTGCCTCCAGTCACTAATTTCCGTGTGATAGAAGAAGGACTTTTTAGCTTGAAGGTGGCTTGGACACCTCCACTGGGCAAGCTGGAGGGCTACAAGATCTACATCCCCAGAGGTGAGTTCAGATTTGATTAGTTTGCTGTATAAAGAGCAATGATCCAAGGACAAGAAGGGTGCTGGTTTGTGCAGGGAGCAATGCACCATGGTGCTCCTGGCATCACTCTGGAAGGGAGCCAGGTTAGCCTCTTCCAGACAGCACAGTTCCTGCAGGGGCATGGAATGCATTGGGTTGGGAAGCATTTCTCATCTAGCCTAACTCCCTCATAATATTCACCCTGAAATGGGTCAGGAACTGGCTGGAGGGCTGGGGCCAGAGAGTGGTGGTGAATGGTGCCACATCCAGTGGCAGCTGGCACCAGTGGTGTGCCCCAAGGATCAGTGCTGGGCACAGTCCTGTTCAATATCTGTTGATGATCTGGACCAGGGGATTGAGTCCAGCATCAGTAAGTTTGCAGATGACACCAAGCTAGGAGCAGCTGTGGATCTGTTAGAGGGTAGCAGAGCCCTGCAGAGGGACCTGGCCAGGCTGGATGGGTGGGCAGAGGCCAAGGGGATGAGATTGAACAAGGCCAAGTGCAGGGTTCTGCACTTTGGCCACAACAAGCCCAAGCAGCACTACAGGCTGGGGACAGAGTGGCTGAGAGCAGACAGGAAAAAAGGAACCTGGAGGTACTGGTGGATAGTAGGCTGAAGCTGAGGCAGCAGTGCCCAGGTGGGCAGCAGAGCCAATGGCATCCTGGGCTGGCTCAGGAGCAGTGTGGGCAGCAGGACAAGGGAGGTTCTTCTGCCCCTGTGCTCAGCACTGCTCAGGCCACACCTTGAGTACTGTGTCCAGTTCTGGGCTCCTCCATTTCAAGAGAGATGTTGAGGTGCTGGAAGGTGTCCAGAGAAGGGCAGCAAGGCTGGGGAGGGGCCTGGAGCACAGCCCTATGAGGAGAGGCTGAGGGAGCTGGGGGTGTGCAGCCTGCAGAAGAGGAGGCTCAGGGCAGAGCTCATTGCTGTCTGCAGCTACCTGAAGGGAGGCTGTAGCCAGGTGGGGTTGGGCTCTTCTGCCAGGCAACCAGCAACAGAACAAGGGGACAGAGTCTCAAGTTGTGTCAGGGGAGGTCTAGGCTGGATGTGAGGAGGAAGTTGTTGGCAGAGAGAGTGATTGGCATTGGAATGGGCTGCCCAGGGAGGTGGTGGAGTCACTGTCCCTGGAGGTGTTGAAGCCAAGCCTGGATGAGGCACTTAGTGCCATGGTCTGGTTGACTGGCCAGGGCTGGGTGCTAGGTTGGACTGGATGAGCTTGGAGGTTTTTTCCCAAGCTGTTTGATTCTGTGATTCCATGTTTTGAAGACACCAGCATGGGATATAGACCCTGGGCAATGAGAAGGCTTCACCATGACTCTGCTTTATTCTGCAGCCAACAGACCAGGCACGACCTATGAGCAGATTCTGCCCGGGGATGTCTCTTCCCATGTGCTGAACAACTTGCAAGAGGACAGAGAATACAGCATCAGCATCTATGCAGTGTACCCTCAGGGGCCAAGCCAGCCTGTGGCTGCTGTGGGGAGAACATGTAAGAGATTTGACTCTTTGACTGGTCCCTTCTTGCCCTGGGTGCTGCATCCACACCCTTTGGTGTTAATCACCTCACAGCTGATGGACTCCACAGCTACATGTGCGGTGTTCAACAGCTCCTTCCCAACTCCAACACTGCATCCTGACCTTCTCCCACGACATGGACATCCCCTACCACCATTGTGCCAATTGGGAGGAAGGGTGGGAGATCTGGCAGGGGCTTGCTTGCCCTCCTGATGTGTACCCACACTGCATAAAGCAGGTGAGGTTGGTGCATTAGAGGTGTTGGGACTGGAAATCAAAAGCCTCATAGAATCAGTCAGGGTTGGAAGCTTGTGTTTAATAAGAATGATCATCCCTGGCTGCTTCAGAATCTCCTAAGAGGGCAGTGACGACACAGAAGTTGTCTGCTCCTCTCTTGTACACAGGTTGCTTGGAAATCTCCACTTATGGGCTTGCAAGAAGCTTTCTTTGTCAAAGATGGTTGCTTTCCCTTCATCACCATAGAATCAGTCAGGGTTGGAAGGGACCACAAGGAGCAGCCAGTTCCAACCCCCCTGCCATGCCCAGGGACACCCTACCCTAGAGCAGGCTGCACACAGCCTCAGCCAGCCTGGCCTGAAACACCTCCAGCCATGGGGCCTCAACCACCTCCCTGGGCAACCCATTCCAGCCTCTCACCACTCTCATGCTCAACAACTTCCTCCTCACCTCCACTCTGACTCTCCCCACCTCCAGCTTTGCTCCATTCCCCCCAGTCCTGGCACTCCCTGACAGCCCCAAAAGTCCCTCCCCAGCTTCTTTGGAGGCACCCTTCAGATACTGAAGGCCACAAGAACTTCCTCCTCATGTCCAATCTGATAAACTAATTAACTAAATGGTGGCACTAAGTGCCTCATCCCTGGGCAACCCATTCCAGCCTCTCACCACTCTCATGCTCAACAACTTCCTCCTCACATCCAGTCTGAACAGACTCAGTTCTTTGCACCTCTGCTTTTATGAGGTGACTTCAACCTGGCAGGGAGAGCAGGAGCCCTTGGAAATCCCAAGGGTCTGGTAGACAGGTAGATAGGCTGGAGGAACAGCAATGTAGAGAGGAAAATAGTGTATGTGAGTCAGCAGAGTGCTCAGGTGGCCAAGAAGACCAGTGGCATCCTGGATTGCATCAGCAATAATGTGGCCTGCTCTAGAGATGTGATTGTCCCTTTTCTACTCAGCACTGGTGAGGCTACACCTCAAAATCTGGGTTCAGTTTTTGGGGCCTTCACTCAAAGAAGGACATGGAGGTGCTGGAGCATATCCACAGAAGGGCAGCTGAGCTGGTGAAGGGTCTTGAACTCAACTCTTATGAGGAAGGTCTGAAGGACCCCCTATTACCTCTGTTGTTCTGAAGTCACTCTTACNATGAGAGTGGTGAGAGGCTGGAATGGGTTGCCCAGGGAGGTGGTTGAGGCCCCATGGCTGGAGGTGTTTAAGGCCAGGCTGGCTGAGGCTGTGTGCAGCCTGCTCTAGGGTAGGGTGTCCCTGGGCATGGCAGGGGGGTTGGAACTGGCTGCTCCTTGTGGTCCCTTCCAGCCCTGCCTGATTCTATGATTCTATGAACTGAGGTTGTTTAGACTTCAGAGAGGAGGCTGAGGGGAGACCTCATTGTGCTCTACAACTACCTCAAAGGAGGCTGAAGCCAGGTGGGGGTTGGTGAGTTCTCAAATGCAACAAGTGACAGCAGAAGAGAAAATGGGCTTGGGTTGTGCCAAGGGAGGTTTGGGTTGGGTATTGTGAGAATTGTCTTCACTGAGATGGTTCTCAGGCATTGGAAGAGGCTGCCCAGGGAGGTAGTGGAGTCACCATCCCTGGAGGTATTTAAAATATGCATGAGTGAGGTGCTGAGGGATGAGGTTTAGTGGCAGTGGCTTAGCAGTAGTGGTGGGATGGTGAGCTCTAGGTAAGTGGTTGGATGTGAACACCTCAAAAACTCTTCCAGCCTCAACAGTTCTGTGAAGCCCTCCACGGGCAGATGAGTGCTCTAAAAGGTTTCTTCCTTGTCCTCCTTCCAGTGAAGCTCCTGCCTGTGAAAAGCATCCTGCTGCAGAACCAAACCACTGACACACTCCAGGCACGGTGGAGCCCTGTTCGGGGAGCAACAGGCTACAGACTCACTTGGACATCAGCAGGTGGAGGTACATGCAGCAATGCAGGGTAGATGCATCAGTGGGCAGGGAGAGGAGAGGCAGGAGCTCTGAAGTCCCCATGGCTCCTTCTGTGTCCAGCCATGCAACAAGCAGCTGGAGGCAACCAGGTCTTTTGGAGTTGGTGGGTGGTGTTTTCTGCTCAGGGGGATAAGTCAGGAGCTTGCAACAGAGCTGTGCCGTGGGTGTTGGTGGCAACCTCTGCCATGGATGTAGAAAGCACAGAGTCATAGAATCAGTCAGGGTTGGAGGGACCCACAAGGATCAGCCAGTTCCAACCCCCCCGACATGCCCAAGGACACCCTACCCTAGAGCAGGCTGGCCCTGAACACCTCCAGGGGTGTTTAAGGGCAATACTTGCTTTGGCCTTGCATAAAGCAGCTAACAAGAATCCAGCCTTGTTAACATGGGATTAGTGATGGACAACCTGCCCTAGAGCAGGCTGCCCACAGCCTCACCCAGCCTGGCCCTGAACACCTCCAGGGGTGCTTAAGGGCAGTACCTGCTTTGGCCTTGCATAAAGCAGCTAACAAGTATCCAGCCTTGTTAACATGGGATTAGTGATGGATTTACTGGACCTGAGTGGCCTTGGAAAGGGTTAATAGCTGAAGAGAAGCTGCTAAAGTAGTCAGTGTGGAGCTGTATCCACAGCCCCTGGGGTAGTCTCTGTTTGGGGAGGGCAAGTACCTTACAGACTGGAAGAGCCTCTGCTTGTAGCTTTTCTCTCTGCAGCACTAAGACCTGGCATCTCATAACATATCCTCATTCCTTGCCAAATTCTGGTGCCTGAGGATGGATCTGCATTTGCAGCTGGAGCTTCTCCCCCTGTCCTGAACCCAAATGTATTTTCCTTGCTGGTGTGGGGGAGCAGAAGTCAGAAATTGGTGGGGGAGGGGAAATCAATTGATGCAAGATGATATTTTCCACAAGTAATATTGTTTATTGATTCTGCTATTCGGAGCTCTTGCCACCCCCAACCACTCATTTTAATAACGTTTGGGTTCTTACAGGGTCATGGAAACATTCTGTGGATCATATCTAGATCTAATGATAACCACCAAAACACAGAAACATTGAGTGCTTGTGTCCATAGAACCAGAGAATCAAACAGGTTGGAAGAGACCTCCAAGCTCAGCCAGTCCAACCTAGCACCCAGCCCTGTCCAGTCAACCAGACCATGGCACTAAGTGCCTCAGCCAGGCTTTGCTTCAACACCTCCAGGGACAGCGACTCCAGCACCTCCCTGAGCAGCCCATTCCAATGCCAATCACTCTCTCTGCCAACAACTTCCTCCTAACATCCAGCCTAGACCTCCCCTGACACAACTTGAGACTGTGTCCCCTTCTTCTTTTGCTGCCTGGCTGGCAGCAGAGCCCAACCCCACCTGGCTACAGCCTCCCTTCAGGGAGTTGTAGACAGCAATGAGGTCATGCCTGAGCCTCCTCTTCTGCAGGCTAAACACCTCCAGCTCCAGCAGCCTCGGTTTGATTTTAATTCTCCGATTCCGAAGGCAGAGAAGAGACAAAGGCAGAGCGGAGTGGGAGAACGGGGCTGGGGCTCAGGCTGCTGCGGTGCAGAAGGTGGGGAGCTGGCACCCTCCAGTGGCCATATTGCACATTGCAGCTTCCCCTCCAAAACCCGCAACTCTCGCCTGCACCTCTCTGCCCCTCTGAAATGAGGAGTTTGTCTCCCGCCCGCCAAGGGCTGGGTTTTAACTCTTCTCCTGCCCTTCCCAGAGGTTTATCTGAGCCGTTTCTAGTCCGTGGCAGGGATGCAGAAATGAAAAAAAGTCGAAACAGTGTGGGCAGCAGGACAAGGTTCTNACAGTCTCGAGTTGTGGCAGGGGAGGTCTGGACTGGATGTTAGGAGGAAGTTGTTGGCAGAGAGAGTGATTGGCATTGGAATGGGCTGCCCAGGGAGGTGGTGGAATGGCCGTCCCTGGAGGTGTTGAAGCAAAGCCTGGCTGAGGCACTTAGTGCCATGGTCTGGTTGCTTGGACAGCGCTGGGTGCTAGGTTGGGCTGGATGAGCTTGGAGGTCTCTTCCAACCTGCTTGATTCTACGATCAGTCAGTTCTCATGTCCTGCAGGGAAGGCAAGATGACACTCCAGCACTCTGTCACCCAGGGGCTGGGCAGAGCATTGACTCTCCTATAGGACTGTTCACAGATCCCTAAGTGGATATTTGTTTATTGTCTTTGACCTGCAGAGCCCTGAGCTGCCTTCCTCTGTTGATGATCACTGAGGTCTACCCAAGAGGTTGTGGATTGTTTCCATCCAGATATACATTAGGTCCTCAACCAAGAGATGTTCTTCTTGCACTAATAGCACTACAGCCCTCAGTTTGAGGGTGCTGCTGGTGCATCTTCAAGCCAGAGGGCTGAAATGTTGTTCAGTCACTCACACTGTGTAGTTCTCAAGTGATTGCATGATTTGCCTCTGCTTTCCCAGTCAGGAACAGCCAAGGAGGTTGATTCTCCTTAGCCTTGACCCAAAGGAGCTCAGATATCATTTCCCTTTGCAGAGGGGAGCATCCAGGACGTGAACCTCAGCAACACCTACAGCTACTACATGATCCAGGGGCTGCAGCCTGGCACTGAGTACACTGTCACCATCAACCCTGTCTTTGGGGATGTCGAGGGGCCAGTGGTGAGCAGGAAAGCAACAACAGGTGAGTGCCCTACAACAGGAGTGGGAGGCAGACCCAGGAGATAGGGATGGAGGTCAAGCTGTGCTGGTGTAATTTGTAGTCACCACCCTGCCTGGCACCTGATGCAGAATGCATTCTGGTTCAGCACAGTCTTAGAATCACAGAATCACAGAATCAACCAGATTGGAAGAGACCTCCAAGCTCATCCAGTCCAACCTAGCACCCAGCCCTGGCCAATCAACCAGACCATGGCACTAAGTGCCTCAGCCAGGCTTTTCCTGAACACCTCCAGGGATGGTGACTCCACCACCTCCCTGGGCAGCCCATTCTAATGCCAATCACTCTCTCTGACAACAACTTCCTCCTAACATCCAGCCTAGACCTCCCGTGGCACAGCTTGAGACTGTGTCCCCTTGTTCTGTTGCTGGTTGCCTGGCAGCAGAGCCCAACCCCACCTGGCTACAGCCTCCCTGCAGGGAGTTGCAGACAGCAATGAGCTCTGCCCTGAGCCTCCTCTTCTGCAGGCTGCACACCCCCAGCTCCCTCAGCCTCTCCTCACAGGGCTGTGCTCCAGGCCCCTCACCAGCTTCATTGCCCTTCTCTGGACACCTTCCAGCACCTCAACATCTCTCTTGAACTGAAGAGCCCAGAACTGGACACAGCACTCAAGGTGTGGCCTGAGCAGTGCTGAGCACAGGGGCAGAAGAACCTCCCTTGTCCTGCTGCCCACACTACTCCTGAGCCAGCCCAGGATGCCATTGGCTCTGCTGCCCACCTGGGCACTGCTGCCTCATCTTCAGCTCCTCTCTCCCAGCACCCCCAGGTGCCTTTCTTCCTGGCTGCTCTCAGCCACTCTGTCCCCAGCCTGTAGTACCGCTTGGGGTTGTTGGGGCCAAAAGAGTACCACTTAGAAGCTGTTGAGACATTGATGCAATTGGTTAACTTGACTCTCTTGCAGTGGCCTCAAGCACTGTCCAGATGTTGAAAGTGAGTGAGATATCCATCAACAGTGCTCTGCTTTCCTGGGATTCTGTTGCTGGGGCCACAGGCTACCGAGTGGCTTGGGGTCCTACTCCAGGTAAGGTCCTACATCACCTCCCACTCCTTCTGTAGCATGGGAACCTCAGGGATGCCTAGTTTAGGGCATCTCATCAAGTTGTGTGAGCAGCTTCTTCTACAACTTCAGGATATGAACTGGAACCAAAGGTGATTGCTGGAATTGCCCCATAGTGCTCTCAGGCAGAGGTTCTGCAGCACCTATGCTCAGCCTGACCTAAGCCAAACACATAGAGCAAGAGTCCTACACCACCTTGGCTGGTCCTCAAGGAAGAGAGGGTGCTGGCCATTTAGCACAGGGATGTTGCTGCTCCTTCAGATCACAGAATTCCAGCAGAGTAAGAGCTGGGAAACACCTCTGGAGATCATCTAGTCCAAACGTCCTGTTAAAGAAGGTTCACCCAGAGCAGGTTGCAGAGGAGAGAATGGTTTAGGTTGGAAGGTATCTCAAAGATCATTCAGTTCCACCTCCCCACCATAGGCAGGGACACCTCCCCCTAGAACAGGTCACTAAAGACCTCATCCAACCTGGTCTTCAACAGCTCCAGGCTGGGAGCAGCCACAACCTCCCTGGGCAACCTTTGCCAGTGTCTCACCACCCTCACTGCAAAGAACTTCTTTCTAATAACCAGTTTAAATCTCTCCTCTGCCACTTTAAACCCATTAATCTTCATCCTGTCATTACAAGACCTTGTCAATAGTCCCTCCCCAGCCTTTCTGGAGGCCCCCTTCAGATACTGGAAGGCCACTCCAAGGTCTTCTGGAAGCCTTCTCTTCTCCAGGCTTCAGAACTCTCTCAGTCTGTCCTCATAGATTGCAATGTTCATGTGAGTTTGGAATCTCTCGAGAGAAGGAGACTCCACAACCTCTCTGGACAGCCTGCTTCAGGGCTCCAGCATTCTTACAGGCAGGAAGTCTTTCCTCAGGTTCAGACAGAACCTCTTGGGTTCTGGTTTGTGCCCATTGCCCCTTATCCTGTTTCTGGGAACCACTGAAAGGAGTCTGGCCCCATTCTTTTAATATCCACCCTTTGATCAGCATTGAGAATCATAGAATGGTAGGTGTTGGTATATGACCTCTGGAGATCATGGAAACCAAGCCCAGAAGATCCCTAAATGAGACAGGCCACAGGACCACGTTGCCCTGTGGTCCCTTCCAACCCTGGCTGATTCTATGGTCTAGGGTAGGGTGTCCCTGCCCATGGCAGGGTGGGGTTGGAAGTAGATGATCCTTGTGGTCCCTTCAAACCCTGACTGATTCTACGATCAGTTCACCCATTCCCACCTCCCTCTCTGTAGATGAATCACAGAATCAGTCAGGGTTGGAAGGGACCACAAGGATCAGCCAGTTCCAACCCCCCTGCCATGCCCAGGGACACCCTACCCTAGAGCAGGCTGCACACAGCCTCAGCCAGCCTGGCCTGAAACACCTCCAGGGACTGAGCCTCAACCACCTCCCTGGGCAACCCATTCCAGCCTCTCACCACTCTCATGCTGAAGAACTTCCTTCTCAGATGAAGATCCCTAAGTGGGACAGGACACAAGACCACATTGCTGTAGGCCCTGGATGTGAGAGCTGGTTTGGTTTCTTCAGTTCCTCCCAGCTGATTTGGCTCCTCCAGTCAAACTCCCAAATAAATTACCACAGGAGAACTCTCTCTTGCCCCAGCACACATGTGGGTGTCCTGTAACAAAGGTTCAGCTGGGCTGGAGATGGACAGCCAAGGAGAGCACCATGCCTTTGTGTGCAGCAGAGCTTCTCCCTGACCTCTTCAATCCTCATCCTCCTCTGGTTTATTCTCTCTCTTCCAAAGAGTTCTTTGGCAGGGACCGTCCTCGTCAGCTGGCCCTCAACAAGTCAGTCACAGCCTACCAGCTCCACAGCCTGGCCCATGACACTGAGTATGTGATTTCCCTCTATGTGCTCTTTGGCTCTGTGGAGGGACCAGGGATCACCACCTCAGCCAGGACGCGTGAGTACGGGCAGGGAGCTCCGGCCGCGGCGCGGTCCTTGCACGCCTGCTTCGACCCTCCCTATCCCTGCAAAGGCTCTACACCCTGCCTCCTGCACCCCACTTCCATCATCACAGAATGTCAGAGGCTGGAAGGGACCTCCAAAGCTCATCCAGTCCAACCCCCCCCGCCAGAGCAGGATCTCCTAGAGCAGATCACACAGGAACGCATCCAGGAGAGATTTAGATTTGACTATCTCCAGAGAGGGAAACTCCACAACCCCCCTGGGCAGCCTGATCCAGTGCTCTGTCACCCTCACCAGGAACAAAATCCTCCTCATGTTTACATGAAACTTCC
>WAAF01007389.1:0-16371 GCA_013400475.1 Tricholaema leucomelas
TTACAATAACTAGCATACAACTATTAATAGAGAGAGAGGTTTCTCTGCGGCAAGTACCGCTTGGGGTCAATACATTATTTGCTCAGCAGAGTGGGCTGAAACTCTTTCTGCTCTATGGCAGGAGATTGCAACTATTACAGAGGCTTTAAAGCTTTACTCACAATTCTGATTAATCATCAGTAATCATTAATCACTCTCTGGGGCTATGTCAATAGCCTATTTACCTAGTGTCCAAACCTCAGGGGAACTTTGCCCATGGACTTAGAGGCTGGAAATCTTCCCAGCTTGAGAGGAAAGGAGATCTTCCTGGCTCTAGGGGAGATGAATAATCCTCTCAGCTTCTGGGGAGAGGATGCAGTCTTCCCAGCTGAGGAAATGAATACAGTGTCTGACCTCGTTCTCCCAGTGAGGATGCTTTGTCTGCCTTGTCTCCTGTCCCCTTCTGGACGCTTTGTCCAGGGACTGGTCTCGGAACTGCTGGCAGGACCTCGGGCCCTGGAGAAGGATGCTGTGCAGTCTGAGCATGGTTCTCACACGGGCTGTCAGGCTGATCGCATGTGCAGGCAAGAGAGTCTGCTTCCTGGTATCTCGGCAGCAATGGCTCTTACCAGGTAATGAAGGCAGCGGGCATGCAAGGTGTGCACAGCTGTCTGGGGAGTCTGAGCTCCTTAGATAATAACAGGCAATGCAGGATCGAAGTCCTGATTAGCTCACCACAGCTGGCTGGAAGATTCTGTCTCCATAACAGCATACAACTTGTGCCTGAGTGTAAGCGATAGTGAGCAGGGGGGCCCTAGCATGGGGCCTGAGCATGAGTGTAAGCATGATGGTGAAGTGAGAGTGCATGAGTCAGAGATATTGAGAGCTAGCAGAAGCTCATGTAGAAGAAGCAATGGAGGGGGAGCAATGAAGAAGCAAGTGAGAGCACGTGTGAGCTCCCATTTATGAACTGTGGGCCTGAGATTAATTGCCTAATTGGCCACTAGCGACCAATCATAGTTTGGCAGTTTGCCAAACAATACCACAATAGGTGAAATCACTTGCCTGGTACCTCCAAATATGGGGAGAGCATAGGCTGGGCCACACACTGACAGTATGGGCTTCTACAACCTGTTTACAACCTGCTTATATAACTTGTTTACAATGTGGGCCTTCGGCAGGCCAGACTTTGTGACACCTAGGCCTGTTGTACCCTTTTGTGCCTTTAATGTGTTTACCCCTGGCTTGGGCTTGTTTACCCCTGGTTCAGGGAGGAAAACATGTTTGGGCAGGCAAGGCAAAGTAAGGCATCAAATAAGCCTATTTTTGGGCCTACAGGCCCTCCAAAACAATACTGTAAATATCTGATTGTATATTCTGCTAAGCTGTAAATAATAAGCTTCATTCAATTTCCAGAGCCAGCTGAGTCTAGTCTGGGTGATTTCCAAAGTGTGTGGGCAGGTAACACCTAAACCATAACATATATAACTGTATATATTTATGTATATATGCCTGTATATTGTGCAAAGCTATATATATAGCTTAATTGCTTATTTTCCAGCTGTCTGAGTCTAGTCTGGGTGATTTTCTTAAGTGTGTGGGGGCAGTTAACTCCCAAACCCTCACAAGAACGGTAGTGTTGACTTTACAGTTAATATTGATGGATACTAAGATCTAAAATCTTTGTGAAATGGGCAGACACACAGCTCATAATTCATCACAACAGAGGCTTTTTGAATGTCAATATCTAAGTTTTTTTTATTTTCATTGTTTATTTTTGTTTGTTTAGACAACTGTTTGACAATTTTGAAGATGACTCACATTTTTCAGTCATTCTAATGTGTTAAAAGTCCTATAGGCAAAACCATAAAGGTAAAAATATATGAGTTGGTAAATGTACTGTCTGTAAGTCTGATCTAATTTAATATCTTAGTATATAACCTGCACTGCTGACATTGTAATATGCTTTACATAATTTTATTAAGTGAAGAATTTAAGGTTGAGAGCTGTAAAATTCTCAGGATGAACTTATCTAAGATGCACTGTGATGTACATGCTGGGATTTAACCTTCACAAATCTATAACAAAATTGTAATTTCCAATCTGCTTTTAGTCCTAAATGAGTCCTGCTCCAGGTACCTTTGCTTACCATTGCTCAGTATTGAGAAAACAAGAATCTTGGAAGCAAACATATATCTCAGGAAGCAACTGTTTGCTGATGGAGAGCTAACTTCAAAGAACTGCAGAAAAATCCTGCAACTTGATGATTGAAAAACAACAGATATGTATTCAAGGCTAAAAATGGGATTATTTTCTCAAATTTATCTTTCAATTAATTGTTTTATTTTTAAATAATGGAAATTTGCTCAGGTAATACAATGCTAAAAAGAAAATAACAGCAAAAAGAGTAAAGTATAAGCATTTAAGGAGCTCCATTGGTCCAGGGACAAACAAATTACAGAATCATAGAATCATAGAATTGTGAGGACTGGAAAGGACCATCTAGTTTCAACTCCCTTGGCATGGAAAAGGACACTTCACACTAGATCTAGGTGGTTAGGGCCCCATCCAGCCTAGCCTTAAAGACCTCCACGGATGGGGCTTCTACCACCTCCTTATGCTAGTATACAGGACAGTGATTTGGAATTAAGAACAAGCATATTCTTCCTGGATTTGCTAACAATTTACAGGCATTGAGCAGATTACCAGATCATGAGCACCTCCCATCTATCAAATTTGAGTATTGTCTTCTGAAGCTTCTTTGTAGCTTGCTTTAAGATCTACAGATGTAAAGAGAAATATAAGATGCAGGTTTTCATATTATATACAGTTATTGCAAGTCATGGAATATGAGTTACCCAGGACAATACATTAATAATCTGCATTTTCGAAGTACCTCCTATTTTAAGAGTTTTTCTTTCTGTGCAAAATATGACTCATCCCCTCTTAGCCCCATAAAATTGTTTTGTTGTATTCCAGTAAATGTAGTGTCTAATTACAAGTTGGTATAAAACTGCTTCCACACACAATATTTTTAAAAATAAGCTTGATACTGAAATATGTTGAGTTTTTTGTCTAAAAAAAAGCAGACCTTACTCCAGTCTTTGCTTTACATTCAAGGTGAGTTTGGAGGGTTGGCCAGGGGGGTTAGGAAGCAGAAGGATTACTCACACAGAAGGAAGGTTATAGAGAGAGAAGTGCAGACCAAAGCCAAAGAGCAAAACTGCATGATCTATATTTGTATTCTTGTTCTTATGCATCTCAGCAAGCCTATGAGTGAAGTAGACATCACCATTTTTTCCTCTTCACTGCCTATAATCTAATTCTTCTAATATCCCAGCTAGGCTCAAACTAGCAAAAGTGTAGACAGACTGGAGTCTGTTGAAAATGAGTTACCAGAATCCTGAATTGTTTATTTCAGGTGATGCAACTGTACTCAAAACTTATTAGGTCTCACTTCACTGTGACACCTGGTGGAGGTGCATGGTCGGAGTGTCACATTTTAGCAGGCATTGTTCATGTCTTTTTCTACAGTTTTTTAGATTGGTGTCCAGGTGCAGTTCCCCAGGAAATTTTCCTGGGCATTCATGAATTCACAGAGTTCTGATGGCAGTACTGGGGAGGGCCACTGCCCTCTCTCTGTGCCACTTACCCATACCTCAAATACACATACACATTTTCTCTTTGGAGACATAAGATGTACACATTCTGGGCATTCAAGCCAGGCTGAGATACAGGAATTTCCACAAAGGCACTGTAAGTTGATTTGCACACCTGAGCTTTCTGTCAGGAACCTGGGCTGAGTCTGGGAAGGTAACAAAGGCAATCTTTGGTGATTAACAAGGGAGAGATGATGGTAATCTTTAACAAGGGAGAGATGATGGCAATCTTTGTTGATGAACAAAGGAGAGAGGATTTAGACTGTCACAAAGGCTTGTGTTCCAGGCCTCTCAACAGCTTCAGCATCCTTCTCTGGACACGTTCCAGTATCTCAACATCTCTCTTGAATTGAGGAGCCCAGAACTAGACACAGGACTCAAGGTGTGGCCTGACCGGTATGGAGTACAGGGGAAGATTAACCTCCCTAGTCCTCCTGGCCTCACTGTTTCTGATACAGTCCAGAATGTCATTGACTCTCTTGGCCACCTGGCGCACTGCTGGCTCATCTTTAGCCTCCTGTCTACCAGTACCCCCAGGTCCCTTTCTTTCTGGCTACTCTCCAGCCACTCTGTCCCCAGCCTGTAGCACTGCTTGGGGTTGTTGTGGCCAAAGTATAGAACTCTGCACTTGGCCTTGTTAACTCTCATTCCATTTGCCTCTGCCCACCCATCCAGCCTGTCAAGGTCCCTCTGCATGTCTCTCCTACCCTCCAACAGATCGATACCTGCTCCCAGCTTGGTGTCATCTGCAAANTTAACCTCCCTAGTCCTACTGGCCTCACTGTTTCTGATACAGTCCAGAATGTCATTGACTCTCTTGGCCACCTGGCGCACTGCTGGCTCATCTTTAGCCTCCTGTCTACCAGTACCCCCAGGTCCCTTTCTTTCTGGCTACTCTCCAGCCACTCTGTCCCCAGCCTGTAGCACTGCTTGGGGTTGTTGTGGCCAAAGTATAGAACTCTGCACTTGGCCTTGTTAACTCTCATTCCATTTGCCTCTGCCCACCCATCCAGCCTGTCAAGGTCCCTCTGCATGTCTCTCCTACCCTCCAACAGATCGATACCTGCTCCCAGCTTGGTGTCATCTGCAAACTTACTGATGCTGGACTCAATCCCCTGGTCCAGATCATCAGTAAAGGTATTGAACAGGACTGGGGCCAGCACTGATCCTAGTGACTGGATGCCAACTGGATGTGGCACCATTCACCACCGCTCCCTGGGCCTAGCCCTTCAGCCAGTTTTTGGCTCATATCAGAGAGAATCTGTTCAAGCCATGAGCTGCCAGCTTGGCCAGGAGCTTGTTGTGGCAGACGGTGTCAAAGGCTTTGCTGAAGTCTGAGTAGACTACTTCCCCACATTCACCAGGCGGGTAACTTGGTCATAAAAGGGAGATCAGGTTGGTCAGGCAGTCTTTTTTGGTTTGTTTTGGTTGGTTGGTTGGTTAGTTGGCTTTTTTTGTTTGGTTGTTTTTTTTTGTTTTTGTGGTTGGGATGTGTGTGTGTATGTGTGTTTTTTTTGGTGGTTGTTTTGATGGTTTTGGTTTTGTGGGTTTTTTTCTCTTTCTTTCTGTGTATAACAATGTTAAGCAGTGACCTTGGGTCTAAATTTAATACTTAATCTCAGTCCAAATGAAAAACATTTTTCAAAAATTTAAGAAATATATTCCACACTCCCATTGTGCTGAGTTTCTGATAGGGCTGTGAGTCCAACACACAAAATTGACAAAACCACAGTTACGTCTCTGCTCAGAAGTCACTCTATTTGGCTGGATCTCTTCCTCTTGATAAACTTTGTCTAAAATTAAAAGAAAGTAGTAACTGGGAGTTTGCATTTTTTTTCCTCTGTTTCTTTTTATTAAAAAGGTAGATCCTATCTAGACTTCTGAGACTCCGGTGACTGGAAGCTAACAAAGTCTCAACATATCACATACTTTAGAAGATATATAGCAGAACGGATCATAGACCTTTCTAGCCTAAGGCTGCTTGTCTGTATAGTCTAGTAGTGGATCATAGAGAATTAGTGTAGGAATTTGGAATGTGAAGAATATTTTCCCAAATTTGTTCTCCTAGATTCCAACACCAACCCAGGGACTTCCTGAGTTGGATTTGTTCTTAGACTGATCACCTAAAAGAGTTCTTGAGAGAAAACTGTGGAACTGGCTTGTGACAGCTGACTAGTAAGAAAGACAATTCCATGCAGATTCTGTCTTTCTCCAGTATTGGAAGATTACTGGGAGTGGATAGCAGTGCAGCAGAACGAACGCACTGTTTTGAGGTATTGTAATGGGAAAGATTACTAACTGCAAGCAAAAACTGAGGATGGAAGTTGAATTTTTTAGTGTTCTTAAAAAAAAAAAAAAGGCAAGTAGAAAAACATTTCATTTAAATGAAATTAATGTGAAAATATTAGCCAAAATATAATAACCGAGGTTCTGTAGCATTTATAGAAATACACAAAACGGTACTTGGATGCCATAGTATGAAGATTTTCAAGTGCTACACTCAGTCCAGACACATTAAAAATAGTTTCTGAAACAAAGGTTGAAATTTAACATTTGGAGTCAGTCTATAAGCTAATGCTCTTTTGTGTATCGTTGGCATCTTTTTCGGCATTCTTTTTTTGGCTTCAGCTAGGGAAGACATTGTCAGATTGGATAAGTATTCTCCCAGCAAAGATATGCAGTAAATCAGGTGAAATTGAAAGT
This sequence comes from Tricholaema leucomelas, assembly GCA_013400475.1. Lineage (NCBI taxonomy): Eukaryota > Metazoa > Chordata > Aves > Piciformes > Lybiidae > Tricholaema lacrymosa > Tricholaema leucomelas. Next base: position 6,342 of record WAAF01007389.1, read on the forward strand.
CTACAAGTTCAGGACACACCTCAGTCTATCCTCCTTGGACGTGTGTGGAAGCTTTATTTGTAGGGGGCACAAGGGGCAGAGAGAGGCAAAGTTCATACAACAGCAGGTGTGAAATTGATTATAAAAGATGTCTCCCTAGCAATGAGACTCGAAGGAGAGCTTTCCCCACCAGGATTAAGAAAGGATAAGAAGAACTCGCAGGACTGCATGTGGGACCAGAGACGTGTCTTTGGATCCTTGAATTGGTGGTAGCTATAAATCTCTGTCTCTTTTCTCTCTTAACTTCAGTTTACTTAATTTTACCTTTCTCCTCTCACTTTTCCCTATATACTGCTTGCCATCTTTTGGGCAAACAACAGTTTGTTGATCAAAGTGAACTCCCTGTCATAGTTGCCCTGAATTTTTGCACTTCGAGATTACAATAACAAATCATCACAAGTCCACTATTTGGACTGTAACAGACCTGTGGACACACTTTTGTTGGGGTAGGCCTGATAGGCACAAAATAGGCTTATACATGTCCAGCCTTGCCTAGGCATGTTTTCGTGCTCCATCAGAGAGGCAAGTGCAGGAAACGTACACAAAAGAACCTGGAGCCACTGAGTCTGGCCTGCCTAGGGTCCTGTGGTGTAAAGTACACACACTTAGCTTGTATCTGCCTAGTGCAAGGCCCTTGCTTTTCCCAAATTAGGGAAAAGCAAGCCTATGGCTTTGGCTAATATGATATGGTTTGGCTAACTGCCATCCTGATTGGCTATTCTTGTGTCCAAAGGGCAATTCATCTTGGCCCACATTGATGAAAGGATATATGCAGGTGAACAACCTGTTTTTGCTTCCCTGCTCTTTGCCATGCTCTCTCTGCTGTGCTCAGCCGTGTTGCTATTGCACACTGCCTTATTGCTTGCCTGGCAAACTCCACTGCCGCAAGTTACCAGAAGCAGACCCTCGATGTCTGCACGCGATTGGCCTGTGTGGCCAGCGTGACATCATGCTGAGACTGCTGACATCCTGCCTACTGCACCTGAAGGTCCTGCTTAGAATTCCTGGACATATATACAGATCACCCAGAAGAAGCCAGGAAAACAAGGTCAGAGATTGTCTGCATCTTTTCCACAGGAGCCAGGAAGATTCAAGCCTCAACGTCCAACAAGACAGAGTCCCCTGAAGGCATTTGGGCACTGTCTGGACTGTGGCTAGCTCCCATGAGTCGGTAATAATAATTTGTGAGTAAATGATTAAATGCCTCTTTGTAATTCTTTACTGTCTTCTGCCATAGAGCAGAAAGTGCTTGAGCCCATCTACTGGGCAAGCGGCATTTGACCGTGGAACCTTCTCTTCCAGTTCAATTAATGTTTATATATTTTGCTGGTTATATTAGATCTAGATAGTATCCATAGAACGTTTCCATGATCATGTAAGAACAAAAATATTATTAAAATTAGTGGTTGAGGGTGGTGAGAGTTCTGAACATCAACATTAATAAACAATATTAATTTTGGACAATATAATCTCGCATCAGTTAATTTCCCCTCCCCAACAACTTTGTAGGAGACAACATGGAAAAAACATTATGGACTGGAAAGTGTCTATTTACAATCACTGCAATGTTTTAAAGAGGCAGTTGAAAACTGTGTGATAGCCTCCAGAAGTGAATGATTCAGGCAAAACAGTAGTTCCTCTTCACTTAATAACCAGGTCAGACATACTTCAGGAGATTTTTTATTTTTCTTGTTATTTTCTATGCTACAGTCTTTCCTAAATTGTACCCTCTTTTAACACACTGCTTAATCCATAATATCCTAGCATTTATTCTGTTGTCCATAAATTATTAGTCTTTTTTTTAATCTCGTCTACTTGATCTAGTCCTTTGACCTTCTTTATTTAATTCTACTAACATTTACTACCTTTCCCTCTAAGTATATTTGCTAATATTTATCTGTAGCTCCTAAAACTTTCCATTTATATCCATTTTCTTGAGATTCTGTTCTTCTGTGTTTCTATTTATACAAACAGGTCATGATCTGAGCATAGCCATTTTCTTTTCGCTATCACTCATCTTTCACTTGTATCCTTCTAGATTGAAGATCACTTCATGGCTATTGCTGTAAACTTTGAATAAAGCAAGAACACTTTAGTCAGAGCTAACCTATAGTTGAGAAAGATTATTCTTGCTGACTGTTTTATGTAAAGATAGAACTATAGTATGGAGAAAAATCATGAAGGTGTGAGATCTAATCCTAGATTGAAGGTGTATTTTGTTTCCAAAATCCAGAGAAATTGGTTTTGAGGTTTCTGGGAACATACTGTGAATTCATTTTAAAGAACATGCATTCCCAAAATACTTTTAAAGTCTTTGGTACCATTTCTACCCTCTCGTGGGTGACTGGTTTACAGAGTTTATCTATAGAATCCTTTATCCAGGAAGTAACAAATACAACATTTTCCAACAAGGACTGGAATTTCAGCACTGTAATTTTCAAACCAGGTCAGCATCTTCTAGCATAAATTTATGGAAGCTGTGAATGTAATCTACCATAACTAACTGCTGCATGCATGGATGGATGGGTGGATGGGTGGATGGATGGATGAATGTGCAGCTTATTTAACTGAAGCATTTGTGCCTGCTTTTTAGTAGAGATATTATTTTGTTTGGATTTTTAATTGTTTGTTTGTTTTACTTAGTTTTATTTCGGGGTTGTTGAGAAGGGTAAGAAGAATGGGAAGAGTTGTGTAATGCAATGTGAAAAATAACTTGTGGTGTCTGTTGGCACACTATCAAGGCATCTAGCAGTCCTGATATTTTAATATCTATCTACTGGTTACTGAAGAGACAAGGAACAAGAAGCTGTCACAAAACTCTGATTTCTGTGGGAAGTAAGCTCCTGTTAGGTGGGAAAATCTCAGCCTCTCTGTTCTGTCTCCTGTTTGTCACTTGAGTGGTCTCGGCCTCCAGACACATGAACGAAGCAGTTCAAGATCCTTCACTGGGTCAGGTGGTTGTAGGCACTTTGTCTGCAGTGGTACTGTTTCTTGTATCTCAAAGCCTCCTTGACAATGTCAGAAGTATGGATCATTTTTAGTAATAGATGTGGGTCTGAATGGAAGTAAAAATTCTAATTTCTGGTGAGAGCAGCTTGCACTTCAGAGATGTACATTCCCCTTTGTATTTCAGCAGGTTTTTCATCTCTCTTCTATAAGAGGTTTTATCTGGATTAAGAACCTCTGGTTGCATTCACTTACATGCTTGGATTGGCTCTTCAACTCTATGAAATGTGATTAAAAGAGGTTCTGCTTCAAGAATTGCTCTTGAACTTGGGCTAATCCACTTCTGGCAAACCAAAGTATGAAGGAAATGTATATGTGTGAGCATGTGTGTCTTTTATTCTGCTGCTTTAAGGTCTGTTTGATTTTGGAAAAACAAACGAACACCCCACAAAACCAGATCCAAAACAAAACAGAACCAAAAAACCCAAAACACAAATAACAAAACAATGAAACATACAGTAGTTAAGATTATGGAAGAACTATCTGCTAAAGAACCACTAGCTGCAATCTGCCTGGCAGTATATTTGGTGTTTAAGGAGAAATTAATTTGAAGCCAATATTTGACAGGGAAAAAATTGGCATAAGGTTATAAAAGGACATTTCAGAGGAAACTGTTGAATATGCAATCCCACTGGTGATCCTTGAAGTCGCACACAAACAATGCTTTGAATTGTATTATAAACCTTAAGCCTTTGAGTATGAAGTTGTCCTTCAAGAAAATAAAACTAATTGCATCTCTTCATACTCCTCTGCATGCTGTTAAAAACTTTGGTGTGCTGCTATGAGCATTTTGCTATGTTGGAAAAGGTTTGCATCTCCTTATTCATCTCTTTCATGCATATGTACTTGTGCATGCACACATGTACACATTCATCATTTTTAACCCAGAGGGTTTTTTGTGTGTTGCTTTTCCCTCACTTTTGTGTTGTAGGAAAAATGTTGTGTTAGACTAGCATATGTGGAAACAACAGAAGCCAGTTTCCAAATTCTATACCCATTAGAAACAAAGAAGACTGTTTCAAAAACTGTTTGGGGACATCTGTAAATGTGTGTTGGGCACACAGATGATAATATACCTTTTAAAAAAGTTTACTCTATTGTGCTGCTTTATGTTTTCATTTTGTGAGCTGGATTTGATGATTTCCAGACTTTGACAGTATAATTGGTAGTTTGAAACTGCCGTGATACTGTATGCTTTTCCTGCTTTATGTATATAGGTGGTCACTTCAGCTACATGTTTTCCAGGCTGATTTTGGAATTCAAAACTTGCAGTTATTTGTTAATATGCTGCAATCACAGATAGCATTATGTGGAATGGAATTGTATAGGTGTGCCTTGCAATGTCTGCAGAGCAGTGAGGAAGAAGTCTTGAGTTTTTTGAAGGTAAATACAAAGAGTGAATTTACTCAGCTTTAGCCTAGGTCAGAGCTTCTCACTCTTTACAAAAAGGCTTCACTCTAAAATCTTTTGACTTCTTGCCGCGGAGGGGGATTCTGCTGTCTATGCTGATTTGTGGTGGAAGGGAGAAATTAACTGGTGTGAGATAATATTCTATAAAAATATATATTTATTAACTTCAATATTCTGAACTCTAGCTACCCCCAACCACTGTATTTAATATTAAAAGGATCTACACTGTCATGGAGTACATTATGGGAAATATATCAACAGTAACTTATTAATAACTATATTATAATAACTACTATACATTCCAATTATAAACAGAGAGAGTTTTCTCTGTGGCAAATACCGCTTTGGGGTCAATATACTATTTGCCCAGCAGGTGAGATGAGCGCCCTTTCTGCTCTATGGTAGAGGTGATAGATATTACAGATATTTACTCAGAATTCTGACTGATTATCAATAATCACTCTCTGGGGCTATGTCACAGTCTATTACTAGTGTCCAAACTTCAGGGGAGTCTTTGCTCATGGACTTTGAGGCTTGAATCCTCCCGGCTTCAGGGGAAAGGATACAGTCTTCCTGGTTTCTGGGGAGATGAACAGTCTCTGACCTTGCTCTCCTGGTGAAGGATACAGTCTCTGCCCTTGTCTCCTGGCTTCTTGTGGATGCTCTGTCCGGGGACTGTTGGCAGGACCACAGGTGCAGAGGGATGTGATGCTATGCAGTCTGAGCATGGTCTTATGTTCACTGGCAGGTCAATTGCGTGCAGACAAGTGGAGTCTGCTTCCTGGTAACTCAGCGGCAGTGGCGCTTACCAGGTAATGAAGGCAGGCAATACAGGATCTGGTCCTGATAACTCACCACAGTGGCGTGCAAGGTGTGCACGGCTGGCTGGGAGACTATGGGAGAATCTGTCTCCCTAATAACAGCATAAGCAAGTAGGCATAAGCAAGAAGCTGGTGAGTCTGAATCTAATAATCAGCGAGTGCGCCTGAATGTGAGCAATTGTGAGCAGGGGGGCCTGAGTATGGGGCCTGAGCATGAGCGAGAGCGAGAGCATGTTGTTTACCTGTATGCCTCTATTTATCAATTGTGGGCTGAAATTAATGGCCCTTTGGATACCACAATGACCAATTAGGTTATGGCAGTCAGCCAAACAATACTATAATAGCAAAATCACAACTCTGGACTTTTCCAAATATGGTAAGAGCATGAGCTAGCGTTCAGAAAGCATGAGCTGGGCATGTGGGGCTTACACAACATGTTTACAACCACCTTATACAATCAGGGGTCCTGGGCAGGCCAGACTTTATGGCACCAGGCCTATTGTGCCCCTTTTGTGCTTGTTCATCCATTGAATGTGTTTACCTCTGGTTTAGGCAAAAACAAGGCTATTTTCGGGCCTACAGGCCCTCTACAACCCTTCTTCAGCCAAAATAAAAAAATCCACCTTATAAATACTTTTTATGATTTGTGACCATCCTTTGTTCTTTCAATTCCTGTGCCTTCTATCAATACAGAAACTTACACAAGCTCTTTTGTATTGTATCAAATAAAAAGAGATCAAATAATTTAATGCATCAATGAAGAAGACATGAGCTAACTCTGATCAGTCTTCTAAAAACAGTCAGGGCTCACTCTATGTTTTCCATTAGCAGTAACAGAAGAGTAAATACAGTATCTTTACTGGCACAAACAGAGGTAGAAGACACGTCCGTGATTTTAGAAATCCCATTGATTGTGCACAAATTAAAGTCAAGAGTAAAACTCCAGTAAATTTTTAGTGATGAAGCATCACCTCAGTATCTCTCTTATATGACTCATGCAGTGCATGAATTGAAACAAAACACTTAAACCTGTAGTGCTTCTAAATGGAAAGCTACATATTATCCATGCATAAATGCTTCTTTGAATAAACCTTGCTATAGTTCATAATGAGTAAGAGACAGATATTGAATGTTTGTGCATGAATAACAACATTCCAAACTTGATAGCTGGTGGCTGTAGGCACACATTATCAGAGCACATCGAAGTGCACATCCTTTCCATTCAAGTCCAACAGAGGCAATCATTCCTTTTAGTTGAAGTTAAGTCCACAGACAGGTTTTCCTGTCAAGCTTCAAAAAGGAATTTTTTACTTAATGACCTAAGAGGAGATCAGTTAAAAGAAATTGCTAAAATACTTTTTGTAAAAAAACCTTTCCCATTACATTTTTTGACCTTAGTTTTGAACACCTTATTCAATGCTAGAGAAATTCTGCATACTTTAACTTGGCATTCTCTGTTTCTTGGTGTGTGAAATCCCTTGTAGAAGAGGATAAAGTAAGTTTTTAAGAAAAAAAGTTGTCTTTATTAGAGATACTATCAAAGAATGTATAGAAAACAACAAAACCAGAAAGTTGTTACTATTTATGTTATTCGCAGGGTGCCTCTGAGGCTTACATAGTCAAGCAATTTATTCCTTAGAAAATCTGAATTTGTGCCACAGAAATCTTAATTTGTTGTGTACGTTAATGGAGAAAAAGCATCCTGTTGAATAAAAGAATGAGAATTTACTCTGAAGTAATCATCATCAAGTGCATGTAAGTACAATTTTAAAAGGCTGCTGAGGGGGAAGAGTACAATCAGATCTCTCTTCCTATTTAGCTTTGCTACAAGTTCTCCTGAAGGATTTTTTTTCATTCCATTGATTGCTTACTAAAAATTATTTCTGTCATTACTCTCTCCTGGAGAGGAGAAGGCTTCGAGGAGACCTTATAGTGGCCTTCCAGTATTTGAAGGGAGCCTACAGGAAAGCTGGGGAGGGACTATTTACACGGTCTAGTAATGTTAGGACGAGGGGGAATGGGTTTAAGCTGGAAGAGGGGAAATTTAGACTGGATGTTAGGAGGAAGTTCTTTACAGTGAGGGTGGTAAGGCACTGGAATGGGTTGCCCAGGGAGGTTGTGGATGCTTCCTCCCTGGAGGTGTTTAAGGTCAGGCTGGATGAGGCCTTGGGCGAGCTGCTCTAGTGGGAGGTGTCCCTGCCTGTGGCAGGGGGTTGGAGCTGGATGATCCTTGAGGTCCCTTCCAACCTAAACCATTCTATGATTCTATGATTCTATGATTCTACATAGTCCAGAAAGTTGATACTCCTGGAATTCAATATTGGAAAAGAATTTTTCTCAAGGACTGCTCTAAAACTGACTAACCAAAAAAGCGTGTGGGTAACAAATTTTTTCACTGGTTAACAATCAATTTTGCCATCTCTTCCTAAGTTGTGTTATCTCCATCCTTCATTATTTTTAAAACTTGGCTAGAGGAAGCTGTTGTTAATTTGATCAAATGTTGACAACAGCAGCAGATGTCACTGGATGGTTTCTGTTTTAAGCAATATTTCTCAGATTGTGTAAAACCTCACAGTCAAAGACAGAAAAAGGCAAAAGTGCAGCAATTTGTAGTGGAAAGCTTCATGGAAATCTTCCTTTAATTGAATTAGTTTTGTCAACCAGTAATGTGCTTCAGAAAGTCCTTGATTATACAATGAGTTCTGAGTGATAGAGCCCCTGTGAGGAAGCAGGCATCCATTCTTTACAGTCCAATATTCTGTCAGAGTGGTGTTATGGAGGCAGGAATTAATTAGGCCGAGTCAGGAATTTATAAAAATAGAGTTATTTCATTTTCCCAAAACCCCGCCCCCAAAACTATATACAGAAGATAATTTAGATTTAATTAGCAGGTTCTTTCTTAGTTGCTTGAGAATATCTACACAATAGGGTGCCACAGGTAAACTTGACTAATTTGAAGTCAGGAGTTGGAAAAGGCTTTAGCTATTAAATATAGCGTTCCCCGCTATCAAATAAGGCTGAGCAGTAAGATACTCATGACAGCGCGTGCTGGCTTAAAAGAAGGATGATTCAAAGGGCTGTCCAGCGGTCTTTTCAGAAAGCTTCAGGGTCATTAAAAAGCGATAAGCAGCACAATAAGGTGCTTAAGGTGAAGTCCTTCAGAGCTGTCTTTGGAGCATCAGGGCTCCCTGTATAGAAGCTATGCAGGCAGGGGAGAGAAGAACTTCAAGCAGGAATGCCAAGGCGGGAACACAATCCCAAGGGGGGACGAACTCCACGGCAGGAGCACCCCAAGACCGGAACACCCCAAGGTGGGAACCCCTCGATATTTATACCCTTTCTTAGACAAAGAGCAGAGTTACCACTTCCTAGGTGCAAAAAGCACACAGCCAATCCTCAGCTGAGTCGAGCGCAGGCCTGGCACAGGGCACCCCTTGTGCCAGAAGGGTCCCCCCTGCTCCCTCCCTTCCCGCCTGCAGGGCAGGAGTGGGGGAAACAGGTCTTTTCACGCCTTTTTCCTCTCCCATTCAAACAACAGAGGGAGAGGAAATTTCTGGGGTACATGGGACCTCCAGGACAAGTGGAGGTCACTAGTTTGTTTTGCTAACTACACAAAGAAGCAGGAAAACCAGAGCCGAGGAAAATCCTTCTTATTTACTTTTATTTAAGTTCACTACTTAAATTCTAATAACTTATTGAGATGTTTTCATTTCAATGCCACTAGTGATGTATCACACCACCAATATGTGACAGCATCTGGGAGAACTCACTGACTGCTTAGAATAGGTTTTCCATCTTGACACTCAAGACTGAATTACTAATAGATGCTTATTGATGAAATCATTTAACCTTATCATGTCTCCTATGGCTTAAATTTATGTATGACCCTTAGGATATTTGAAACAACCTTGTCTCAAAAAGTCAATTCCCAGAATGCAAGGCACATCAAAACCAGTTACATTAGTATGTTTCTTCCACTTTTTATCAGTTAAACTTATTTCAGCCAGCAACTTAGTTAACTCTTGAGATCCACCAGTGATTCCAGAAATAGTGATAGACTCTGCCCCTTTGCAATTTGATACAATAAAGTACACTGAGCACCTGTGTCAACTAAAGCCCTGTATTTCTGAACTTTTGAACTCTCAGGCCATCTAAGGAATACATTCCAATAGATTTGATTTTCTCCACTAACTCTTTCCTCCTCCTGGCTGGAGGCAGGGCACCCCTAACGCTGAACATGGCATGTGGGGTGTACACAGTGATTGGTGTTGTTGTGAGAGAAATTGCAATTGTTGGAATAATTGCAGTTGCTCTGGGGAGCTGAAGAAGTGACAGCTACTTTTCTGGCATTGCTGCCTCTGTTTTTTCCACTCCGCAGTTCCCTGACTCTCTTTGAAAGAACTGAAGTAGGCTGACCATCCCACTTGTTCATGTTCTCACCAAATTGGTCATCCAGAATTATCCACAGAGATGCACGTGATTGCTGATGTCTAGGTGGAATTTGTCTCCTCCTGGGCTGGAATTGCCTTTCAGGAGGTGGGCATCTGTTCCTGATGGCAAAAACATGCACGCATTCAGATGATGAAGGGATGGTATGCTTTACCAGATTGGAAATAGAGGTTTTAAGATCCTACTTCAGTTCTCTCATGCTGTCCCTAACGCCATTCTCAATGATATCTTTAATACCATTTTTTATCTCTGCACCAAGAGTTTTTATGGTAGAAATTATGGCAGAATGTGACAAGCTGTCCTCT
>WAAF01007390.1:12518-22562 GCA_013400475.1 Tricholaema leucomelas
CCAATGACTCTCTCAGGGAAGAACTTTCTCCTCACCTCAAGCCTAAATTTCCCCTGGCACAGCTTGAGGCTGTGTCCTCTTGTTCTGGTGCTGGCCACCTGAGAGAAGAGAGCAACCTCCTCCTGGCTACAACCACCCCTCAGGTAGCTGTAGACAGCAATGAGGTCTGCCCTGAGCCTCCTCTTCTCCAGGCTAACCAATCCCAGCTCCCTCAGCCTCTCCTCGTAGGGCTGTGCTCGAGGCCTCTCCCCAGCCTCGTTGCCCTTCTCTGGACACGTTCAAGCATCTCAATGTCCCTCTTAAATTGAGGGGCCCAGAACTGGACACAGTACTCAAGGTGTGGTCTAATCAGTGCAGAGTACAGGGGCAGAATGACCTCCCTGCTCCTGCTGGCCACACCATTCCTGATGCAGGCCAGGATTGTCACAAAACTAGTCCTATATTTACTTCTTTCTTACAGCCCTCTTTTCCCCATGTAATTTTGAAGTAGTAATTAGTAATACTTCCTTCTGCAACAAGGCTATTATTCCACAAAGGCCCTATGATGAGACAGCACAGCTGATAAAAGATTTAGCTGCAATCTGCCAGTCAATATCAGAGTCTGTGATTGAAGACCAGAAGGGATTAACCTGCTCTAAATTAAGTACTGAAAATGGAGTTAGACATCTCCCTAAACATCTCTATTTAGTTATAATTGAACGAGATCTCGAGTCACCCTAGAACAATTAATCCTGCAGATACAATTGCTTACACTGGAACAGGTGAACTTCCATTATGAGAAATTAATATACTTGTAATGTGATCTGAATATATAATAACATTCTCCTTCTCTCAGATTTTCCCTGTATCTCCATGAAGGCTCAGATTTTCGCAGCATCACGGAAGCATGCAAGTCAAAAAGGACCTCTAAGACCCTACACAAAGCAGGGCCCTATAGTTACAGCATATTCCTCAGATTTTTGTCCAGTGAGATTATGAATATCTCCAGAATATCACTGTGAAGTCTGTTCCCAACTTCTATCACTCACAGCTTTTTCTTATGTCCAATCAGAATTTGCTGTGTTTCACTTTATATCATAGAATCATAGAATAGAATCATAGAATCAGCCAGGTTGGAAGAGACCTCCAAGCTCATCCAGTCCAACCTAGCACCCAGCCCTGTCTAATCAACCAGACCATGGCACTAAGTGCCTCACCCAGGCTTTGCTTGAACACCTCCAGGAATGGTGACTCCACCACCTCCCTGGGCAGCCCATTCCAATGTCACCTTCACAGTTTGAATTTTTGTCCAGTAAATGTCATCTAATGTTAATATTTTCAGCTCTTTTCTGACGAAGCTGGTGAGAGGCCTGGAACACAAACCCTATGAGGAGAGGCTGAGGGAGCTGGGGGTGTGCAGCCTGGAGAAGAGGAGGCTCAGGGCAGACCTCATTGCTGTCTACAACTAGTGGTCAAGTGATTCAGGATGCTGGGATGAAGGTTGGACTGGATCCTGGTGGTCCTTTCCAACCATAGTGATTCACAGTGATTAGATGTTGTGCTGAGAGATTTGGATTAGTCAAGGATATGTCAGTGTGAGACTGAGGATTGGACTCGGTGGTCTGGAAGGGCTTCTCCAATTTAGGAAATTCTGTGATTCTATGAACTCCCTGAAGGGAGGCTGTGGCCAGATGGGGGTTGGTCTCTTCTCCCAGACAACCAGCAACAGAACAAGGGGACACAGTCTCAAGCTGTGCCAGGGGAGGTCTAGGCTGGATGTTAGGAGGAAGTTGTTGGCAGAGAGAGTGATTGGCATTGGAATGGGCTGCCCAGGGAGGTGGTGGAGTCGCTGTCCCTGGAGGTGTTGAAGCAAAGCCTGGATGAGGCACTTAGTGCCATGGTCTGGTTGACTGGATAGGGCTGGGTGCTAGGTTGGCCTGGATGATCTTGGAGGTCTCTTCCAACCTGATGATTCTATGATTCTGTTTCAAAATGTTGCTGTCGTTAACAATTCCATGAAGCCATGTTACAGTTTATGTATTTTTTTAGTTCTTTAATATTCCCCTTAGTTCTTCCATACTTTGAATTGGTCTTATTTTCTATCTCTAAATTTTCACTTGTTCAGAATTCCTCATTATCAATTGTTACAGCCTGGTCAGTGTTCTAATAACTATTTTCTAATATAAAAAATCAGAGTATTTAAGTTAGCTTCTCACTGTCTTTATTTCTGCATTTCAGTGTTGCTTTATTTTTCAGTTGCTATGGCACCTTGAAGCTCACATCTGGGTTTCTATTCTTTCACTCCTAGCTTTTATTGCCAACAAATTTTTTTCCCTCCCTCATATGGTCCATCTGAATTCTTATTCCCTAGATATGCAGCTTGCATATTTCCCCAAACTCAATATTGTTTTATTTCCTGACAATAATTCTAACCTCCCTTGGTCTTGTGATGTTGGTTCTTTCTCCACAGTGATATTTGTACTACATTCCAATTCCATTTCATTTGGAAATTTAATTATTGTGCCATTTATTCCTCCATCCAAAGCAAAGTTGCTAAATAAAACTTTGCTTCATACCAATCCTGGCTAATCCAAGTGCAGGGTCCTGCATCTGGGTGGAGGCAATGCCAAGCACAAACACTGGCTAGGCAGAAAGTGGCTGGAGAGCAGCCCTCAGGAGAGGGACTTGGGGGTGCTGGTGGATGAGAACTTCAACATGAGCCAGCAGTGTGCACTTCCAGCCCAGANAACTAGGGGGAAATAGAGCAAAGCTGGAGGTGGGGAGAGTCAGACTGGAGGTGAGGAGGAAGTTGTTGAGCATGAGAGTGGTGAGAGGCTGGAATGAGTTGCCCAGGGAGGTGGTTGAGGCCCCATGGCTGGAGGTGTTTAAGGCCAGGCTGGATGAGGCTTTGGCCAGGCTGCTCTAGGGTAGGGTGTCTGTGCCCATGGCAGGGGGGTTGGAGCTGGCTGATCCTTGTGGTCCCTTCCAACCCTGACTGATTCTATGATTCTATGCCTCCTTGGCCACTGTCATTTAACACAATTTGCTGATGGTGCTTTAGCCTTTTTTCCATCAGTGTGATGGTGCCAGTTTGAATCAGCTTTGTCAATAACAATGGGGTTCTGTATTATGACCCAGCAGAAGATACTGACAATGTTGAGGGTTACCTCAGCAGTAAGATTGTATTTAAACACATGTAAACCTCCAGAACTAACTTGAGTGACTTTTGTAGAAAGCTGAAAACCTGAAACAGCAGAGGATATTGGTGATCTCTGCACGATGCTGGAAAATGCTACACAGGTTCTGTAAGAAGCAGCAATATTCTTCAGCAGTCTGAAGACCAGGAAGGCTACCCCATACTATCAAAAGTAGCAATAAGCACCAATGTTTAAAACTTCATTGTGTTTAGTTTTCTATCTTTATTCAGTGGAGTGTGACAGTCACGTGCAATAAGCAATTCAGAAAAGAGGTCTGACTTAGAAGCATCTAAATCTACTGTGTTACCTCCTGGAAGTCTTCTTCTCTTTAACTAATGAACACTGACAACAGAGCTCATTTTAGCTGACATAAATTAACTAGATAACAAATATTTACAGCTCAATTTGGCTACACTAAAGACGTTGAATGATATTTCATATTCCCTAGGAATACACACCTTGAGTGCTGTGTCCAGTTCTGGGCCACTCAATTCAAGAGAGATGTTGAGGTGCTGGAAGGTGTCCAGAGAAGGGTAACAAAGCTGGTGAGGGGCCTGGAACACAAACCCTATGAGGAGAGGCTGAGGGAGCTGGGGGGTGTGCAGCCTGCAGAAGAGGAGGCTCAGGGCAGACCTCATTGCTGTCTACAACTCCCTGAAGGGAGGCTGTAGCCAGGTGGGGTTGGGCTCTTCTGCTAAGCAACCAGCAACGGAACAAGGGGACACAGTCTCAAGTTGTGCCAGGGGAGGTCTAGGCTGGATGTTAGGAGGAAGCTGTTGGCAGAGAGAGTGATTGGCATTGGCATGGGCTGCCCAGGGAGGTGGCGGAGTCGCTGTCCCTGGAGGTGTCGAAGCAAAGCCTGGATGAGGCACTTAGTGCCATGGTCTGGTTGATTGGCTAGGGCTGGGTGCTAGGTTGGACTGGATGATCTTGGAGGTCTCTTCCAACCTGGTTGATTCTATGATCCTATAAGAAGAGTGACACTATTGCATAGAGTCTGGATTCAGGTCTATGAAATGATAGCGACAATTTGTCTAAGAACAGTGATCCTCCCAATAACCTTAATACATAGTGCAATAAATCAACCACATTCAGGAGTATATTACACTTACAAAGAGGCAAAGACTGATTTATTAGAAGCATTGAATTATTCTGATACAGAGCAACCCTGCAATCAGTTGCTTTCCTCTAATGTTAACTGCTTAGAGCTGAAATAAAAAAAAAATAAAAAGAGAGCTACTAAAAATATTTTTGTTGCTGCTTCTGCTTCTGGCCTCATAATTCCAACCCTGTAATTAGAAGACAGGAAGAAAACATTTATCACTGATCTTTTTTTGACCATTAATTTAACTATAAAAATATTTAATGAACAAGGAACAAAAGCTGTGCTTAGAATCATAGAATCAGTCAGGGTTGGAAGGGACCACAAGGTTCCAATCCCTGTGCCATGAATCAGGCTGGCCAAAGCCTCATCCAGCCTGGCCTTAAACACCTCCAGCCATGGGGCCTCAACCACCTCCCTGGGCAACCCATTCCAGCCTCTCACCACTCTCATGGTCAACAACTTCCTCCTCACCGCCACTCTGAAGCTCCCCACCTCCAGCTTTGCTCCATTCCCCCCAGTCCTGTCACTCCCTGAGAGACTAAGAAGTCCCTCCCCAGCTTTTTTGTAGCCCCTTTCAGATCCTGGAAGGCCACAAGAAGGTCACCTGGGAGCCTCCTCTTCTCCAGACTGCACAGCCCCAACTCTTTCAGTCTGTCCTCACAGCAGAGCTGCTGCAGCCCTCTGAGCATCCTCCTGGCCCTGCTCTGGACACACTCCAGCATCTCCACATCCTTCTTGTAATGGGGGCTCCAGAACTGGATGCAGTACTCCAGGTTATCCCTGGTTTCCCATTGTCCCTGGTTCTGGGAAGGGGTTTAGAATACATAACAAATGGAAAGCATTTACCTGCAGCCCAATTAGATGATTTGTCTGCTGCCCTCCTCCACTTTCCCTGCTGGTTCTCAGAGGTGCAAAGCTTTTGTCACTATGTTGTATGTGTTACAAGGCATATTCATCTAAGTACTGCAGGATGTAATTGATTATTGTGCTTGACATTGACACTGTAAAGTGACCTTGGTGCCTTCAGATTTTTGAGTTTATACTTCCAGTTGGTTTAAGTATATAAATTTCTCTCTAAGGTGTGCTGTAGTTTCAGTATATGTGAAAAGAAAAACACCGCAACCATGTGAGAGGTAAACATATTTCTTACCTGAGAGCTGTTCAGAAGTGAGGATAATTTAAGGAGGCTTATTCATAATGCATCCTTGAATGAGTAGGCTTCCAGCTGTGCTAGGATTTTACTGTTTGAGGGTGTGATCACTTCTTGCCTGAGATTATCCTACTGACAAGCATCTTAAAATCTGCCTTTTGGTGCACCTTTTGGCATTCATTCAGGGAGAGTCATAGGTCTGGATCATAAACAGCTTAGAAGTTTTTTGTCTCAGTACTTTTGCCTCCCTAATCCACAGGGGGTGGTGCTGCCTTTTACTTTCATTTTTTTAATGCTTTATTTATTTAATTTCACTTTATTCCCAGAGCTCCTGCTTTTGAAACTCCTTTCCTTTAACTACAGAACCTTATTAATCAGGCTTGTGGAATAGGGGAAGCAGTAAATTGGAGATCTGCAATTTCTGACTTGGTGGCATTTTGATAACAGCTTAGCTGCAGAATTATGTTTTCCTACAGTGCATCTGAAGATTCCTATTGTTTGGAGCATAAAATAAAGGTAGCAGAAATGGTCTACACTAAAAATAATGTTTGAAGAGTATTTACCTGTTATCTTTCATCCCAGACTTTAGGCAATATATAGCCAGAAGTTTGCAAAAAGTACTTTGTAAAAACATTATGAGGATTGTACTGGAGCAAAATCATAGAATCATAGAATCATCCAGGTTGGAAGAGACCTCCAAGATCACCCAGCCCAACCTAGCACCCAGCCCTGTCCAATCAACCAGACCATGGCACTAAGTGCCTCATGCAGGCTTTCTTGAACACCTCC
Source organism: Tricholaema leucomelas (assembly GCA_013400475.1). Lineage (NCBI taxonomy): Eukaryota > Metazoa > Chordata > Aves > Piciformes > Lybiidae > Tricholaema lacrymosa > Tricholaema leucomelas. Next base: position 18,739 of record WAAF01007390.1, read on the forward strand.
AGGGACGGTGACTCCACCACCTCCCTGGGCAGCCCATTCCAATGCCAATCACTCTCTCTGACAACAACTTCCTCCTAACATCCAGCCTAGACCTCCCCCGGCGCAACTTGAGACTGTGTCCCATTGTTCTGTTGCTGCTTGCCTGGGAGAAGAAAACAGCCCCCACCTGGCTACAGCCTCCCTTCAGGTAGTTGTAGACAGCAATGAGGTCTGCCCTGAGCCTCCTCTTCTGCAGGCTGCACACCCCCAGCTCCCTCAGCCTCTCCTCACAGGGCTGTGCTCCAGACCCCTCACCAGCTTCGTCGCCCTTCTCTGGACACCTTCCAGCACCTCAACATCTCTCTTGAGTTGAGGAGCCCAGAACTGGACACAGTACTCTATTGTGGCCTGACCAGTGCTGAGTACAGGGGCAGAATAACCTCCCTTGTCCTACTGGCCACACTCTTCCTGATCCAGGCCAGGATGCCATTGGCTCTCTTGGCCACCTGGGCACACTGCTGGCTCATCTTCAGCTACTATCTACCAATACCCTTATCCTTATCCCAGGTCCCTTTCCTCCTGGCTGCTCTCCAACCACTCTGTCCCTGGTAGATCCACTCAATTCTGATGCGATGTGGACCACTTAATAACCAGTCCAAGTGGTGTGTGCTTCCACCCCAGGGAGTATCCAAGATAGAAGCAGTCAATGATCTTGGGCTTTATAGTTATTTTAGGGACTCTGTGATAACCTGAGCCCCTCACATCACAGCACCATGCCATGTGGTGTTCTCTGGGCCGCAGCTGGCATGAAGCAGGGCTGTGCATGTGGATTTGCTCTGGGATGCAGGCAGCGAGCAGGGCCAGATGGAGCTGTGTCAGTGGTGGGAGAAGAGAGGTGCCCTGTGGCTGTCTGCCATGGAGCTCTTCAGGCACACAGACAGTGGTAGGAATGGAGAGATGTGGGGTAGTGCAGAGGGGACAGTGTGGAGTGGCAGGGGAGGGATGAAGCTGAACCGAGTGGCTTCCTCTCACCCCCTGCTCCCTCCTGCTTCCCTGAACATCCCCCATTTTAACTCCTACCTACTCACCCTGCACGGCAGGTGCAGGGCAGGACAGCAAACCCCAGGGCTGTGCAGAGTGGTGTGGGCTTACTTACCCTTCAGTAGCACTAAGACAACTTCAGAAGCAAAAAGCTATGGTTTGCCATCATAGTGTCACCAGCAGCAAACGTTAAGGAGAATGGGTTGGGTTGTCTCTGGCCAGCAACCAAGCACTCACTCAGCTGATCATCTCCTCCCTTCCTCTCTTCCTCCCAGTAGGACAGAGGAGAAAACTGGAAGAATAAAATCTTCTTCACTTTATCCTCTTTTTGTTTCTCTCTTTTTGTTTCTCTTTTTTTTCCTTTTTTTTCCTTTTTTTTCCCTTTTATTTTTTTTTTTTTTGCTCCTGGGCCAGCCTAAAGACAGTTTTAATAAGTGAAGGAAAGAGAGAAAGGGGGGAAAAAAATGCAAAGGCAATCGTTCCCCACCTCCCACAAGCAGATTGATGCCCAGTCAGTATCCAAGCAACAACTACCTTAGATAGACCAAACCCCCAGATTCAACTGCTGAGTATAATTTTATGTGTCACAAAATATGTCTTTGGTCAATTTGGGTAGAATCATAGAATCATAGAATCAACCAGGTTGGAAGAGACCTCCAAGATGATCCAGTCCAACCTATATTCCCCTTGTGTTTGTGGCTTTTCTACTTGGTGATGTCCCTGGGTTCTTAGCACAGGAACTCCATGCTTGGTGGGGCCACCAGTGTCCAGTTAGCAATCATAGAATGGTTTAGGTTGGAAGGGACCTCAAGGATCATCCAGTTCCAACCCCCTGCCATAGGCAGGGACACCTCCCACTAGAGCAGGCTGCTCAAGGCCTCATCCAACCTGGCCTTGAACACCTCCAGGGAGGTTGTGGAGCACAGAAGCACAGAATGTGATCAAAGATCACATTCTGTGCTTCTGTGCTCCACAACCTCCCTGGGCAACCTGTCAGCTGGCCTGGCTGTCTACCTTTCAAACATCTTGTTTACATCTAGCCTGCTCTATGCTGGAAGCAGGATGAAAAACAATAAAAGCCTTAACATTGTTCAGAAATAGATAAAACAATCAGTGTGTCATCAAGACTGTTTTAGCCTCAAATCACAGCACAGACATTAAGAAAGTTATCTCTGTCCTACTGATACCCAACAGAGAGAACTAGAACTTTTAGGTTCAGGACACAGACTTGTCTCTTTCAGATAACAAAAGAAATACATGTAAGAATGTAAGCATGATTACACAAACCTGATCAAAGACCTCTGCAGTTCATGCAGTCTTTCTAATTGTTGCTTGCTGTAGATGTCTAAGAAACAGTGAAGACAGAGCACAAATCTGTCAATGCTTCCCCCAACAGGCTGTCATTCAAAGGATCCTGATACGGAGCCATAGTGTTGTGTTTGTATCATAGAATCATAGAATCAACCAGGTTGGAAGAGACCTCCAAGATCATCCAGTCCAACCTAGCACCCAGCCCTGTCCAGTCAACCAGACCATGGCACTAAGTGCCTCATCTAAGCTTTTCCTGAACACCTCCAGGGACGGTGACTCCACCACCTCCCTGGGCAGCCCACTCCAATGCCAATCACTCTCTCTGCCAACAACTTCCTCCTAACATCCAGCCTAGACCTGCCCTGGCACAACTTGAGGCTGTGTCCCCCTGTTCTGTTGCTGGTTGCCTGGCACAAGAGACCAACCCCACCTGGCTACCGCCTCCCTTCAGGTAGTTGTAGACAGCAATGAGGTCTGCCCTGAGCCTCCCCAGCTTTTTTGAAGGCCCCCTTCAGATGCTAGAAGACCACAAGAAGGTCACTTACTGCCCCCCAGTATTTTGCATAAGTATCCAAAAAAAGTTTAATGCTCTCAAATAAATATGAAGAAAAGAGGTATCAAAACCAATTTTTTTATTAAATGGATTTGTAAAACAAATCTTATTAGCAATTGCTGAATGTGAAACTATTTAATGCTTTTATTAAAGCACAATTTCAGAAAATCTTTGCAATTGAGAATATGTTTAGACAAATTGTTCTCTGGAGTACTGTTCCTCTAAGAGGATATAAATGAATGATATTTTAATATTCTTAAAATATGCAGCATTTAAAAAAATACTAAATCACTATCTCTGTACAAAAATTGTCAAACTGGGATTATTAAGTACTGGAGTGAGTAGTGAAGATGAGGAAGTTCTTTGATCTCAATTTAAAGTCTTCATTTTTTCTTTTTTTCCATAAGGAAATAGGAACCAAATCAAGCAGTTGTCAGCTTAGGTAAAACATTATGTCAGCTCTGACCAAATGTCAGTCTACTGGAGAAGAATCAAAATATGCTTTCTGTTCAAAGTGAAGTGTGTTCCTTTTAACACATCCACATGTGGTATTAAAATCAGATTCCATATTAAAAAGGAGATGGGGCAGGCATATGCATATTTTGTAGTTATATTTTGAATCATAGAATCAGCCAGATTGGAAAAGACCTCCAAGCTCATCCAGTCCAACCTAGCACCCAGCCCTATCCAGTCAACCAGACCATGGCACTAAGTGCCTCAGCCAGGCTTTGCTTGAACACCTCCAGGGATGACGACTCCACCACCTCCCTGGGCAGCCCATTCCAATGCCAATCACTCTCTCTGGCAACAACTTCCTCCTAACATCCAGCCTAGACCTCCCCGGCCACAACTTGAGGCTGTGTCCCCTTGTTCTGTTGCTGGTTGCCTGGCAGAAGAGCCCAACCCCACCTGGCTACAGCCTCCCTTCAGGTAGTTGTAG
>WAAF01007390.1:23088-47820 GCA_013400475.1 Tricholaema leucomelas
CGAAGATGATCAGAGGGCTGCAGCAGCTCTGCTATGAGGACAGGCTGAGAGAGTTGGGGCTCTGCAGCCTGGAGAGGAGAAGGCTTCGAGGAGACCTTAGAGTGGCTTTGCAGTATCTGAAGGGAGCCTACAGGAAGGCTGGGGAGGGACTATTGACAAGGTCTGGTAATGTCAGGATGAGGGGGAATGGGTTTAAGCTGGCAGAGGGGAGATTTAGACTGGATGTTAGGAGGAAGTTCTTTACAGTGAGGGTGGTGAGACACTGGCACAGGTTGCCCAGGGAGGTTGTGGCCAGGCTGGATGAGGCCTTGGGCAACCTGCTGTAGTGGGAGGTGTCCCTGCCTATGGCAGGGGGTTGGAGCTGGATGATCCTTGGAGTCCCTTCCAACCTAAACCATTCTATGATTCTATGACTTTTGTTTCTTTTTGGTGGATCAAGGTTTGGGTTTTTTTTTTGGGAGGGGATGTGTATGCATCTAAAGTAAGGTTGATCTTAAGGTGGAAAATATGTTTAGAATTGAAGTGTAAATGAAATTCTGTCCCACAGTTTTATAATAAATAAAAACTCACCGACTCCCAACGGTGTTGTTGGAAAGAAAGTGAGTTGGTAAGACATACCAAGGTGTGCACCATGGCAGGGGAAATGTGATTCAAAGGGAGGGATTGACAGCCATCTTAAGCAGAGAGGAGAGAGAGAGCTATACCATGGACCTATCAACTTTTATTCTATCCTTCAGCATGTAGCATCTTTGGCAAGGTCACAGAGACTCTCCAAAAAAGTCACAGAATACTTACATGACAGTTCATTCAAAAGGGACACACATGCACAATCGAGCCACCATCTCCTGAGGCAAACCAGGGCTTTCAGTCTGTACCATGGGAACTTGGTAACTTAGATATCCCCTGGTAGACAACTGTTAGAGCCTATTGGGAGTATGAAGTCATCAAAACATGTGATGAATGGTTAATGTGGTGAATGCTGGCTACCCAGGGAGGTGATGGAGTCACCGTCCCTGGAAGTGTTCAAGCAAAGCCTGGATGAGGCACTTAGTGCCATGATCTGGTTGACTGGACAGGGCTGGGTGCTAGGTTGGACTGGATGATCTTGGAGGTCTCTTCCAACCTGGCTGATTCTATGATTCTATGAGAAATATAACTCTATATGTAAAGTCATATTCCCCATCCTTACATTTTTAACAGACTTTTGTAAATGAGTTTGTTGTACTAATAGTAACCAATTTAGCTGTCTTTGAGCATTGAGTGATGAGTAGCATCTCCACCTTTCTAGCCTACCATCTTACATGATCTTTAGTCTTCAAACCACTGCCCAAACTTGGGAATTAGGCGGGTATATGCACCACTCTGTTGTGACATCCTCAAAGACAGCCTCTGCCACATTGTGATGGTTTGGGTGTTACCCACCCCCACAGACTTTGGAAATCACCCAGACTAGACTCACCCATCTCTGGAAATTGAATGCAGCTGATATTTACAGCTGGCACAATGTACAAGCAGATAGTTACAGTATAGACAGTTATAGACAAAGGAAAAGGTAATACAGAAACACAACTCCCCTCCCAGAAACCTGAGTCTCCAGGAGGGGTTCCCAACTACCCTTTCACCTTCTCCCACTCCCCTATCTTACCCCAGACATTGCCTTGTGCCCCAAGGAAGAATGGAGGTTCGGCCAGGGGGGTTAGGAAGCAAGTAGATTAATCAGAGAGACGGTAGGTGAGGTTAGAGAGAAATGCAGCCCACAGCCCTGACAGAGAGTGACTCCCTTATCTATGTTTGGATTCTTGTTCTTATACATAACAGCAAGCCTATGAGGGAAGTAGACATCACCATTGTTTCTTTTTCACAGCCTGTAATCTGATCCTTCTCACCAAAACATTTTAGCTAGCTTTGAACTAGCACACACATTTTCAGCTTGCAGATACTGATGCCCATCCATCCCCGTGTGTAAGAGGGAAGAGTTGCTTTGTGTGTGATCAGAAGTGACAACAAGTCAATAATCACTAGTTTGCTAAGGATAAGATCTGTGAGAAGCAGGGCTTGCAGGTGTGCACATGAGCAGTAGGGAAAGATGGAAGAGATTCCAAAATAAAGGAGCAGTTTGGTTCTCCTTGGTTCAGAATTCTGGGATGCACTGGACACACATCACAGAATTCTGGCCACATCCAAACCGAGAGCGTGGGCAGGCGAGTTGGAACGGCACCAGGCTGACCACCATGGTGGTGCAGTTCCCAGTGGGGATGGCTACCTTCTGAGCCAACCAGCTCTGCTCTCTCTGCATCTCAGGAGCTCTGCTGGCCAGGGGAATAGAGTGAGTGTAGCCTGCCCCTTGATCAGTAGAGCTACTTGGGATTGTTTCTCGTGTCTTATTCGGCACTGTGGCTTCTCCCTATGGCTGTAGCAGGTGAGCCATAGGTATTGTGCATATAGCTTTCTTGTGATGGATTTAGTGTTTAAGCTGTAATAAAGTATTGAAACCCTACCCAGAGGAGGGTACCCATGTGTGAGAGCGTTCCCAAGTCCCAAAGAACTCACTGGAACACCATGTTACAGCTATCTGATTAGTCTAATGATATCCTACTTATGACATGCACAGCCATTCTTGTTATTTAATAACAAAATAGCAGTTCAGAGATGATGTGAATTTAGAGACTACTGCACATTGGTTACAGATACGTTTAATGTTAACACAAGTGGTGTGTGACTTCCATGTCCCATGAGAAAGACAATATAACCCTGGAGAACGGTGAGGCAGGCCAGTGCAGAAGTGCAGGCTGCGTGATGCTCCTGGGGCTGGGTCCTGGATCTTCTCTTTTCTTTTTCCAAAGTCTCTCCAGGTTTCTTCATGAGTTACCTCAGCTCCTGTCAGTTAAAAGGATGGGTAGAGAATACCTATTTCTGATCAGCCCATTCAGATTACTGAAGCACCTAAACAAGCTGTCACTATTGCAGGTGCTTGCAATCTGCCTTCCTCAAAGGCTGTCTGTTTCTGTCACAGAGACTGATGTGTCTCTCACCCTTAAATTATTACCTTGTTTCTGCTATTCCCTTATAAATGGATTTCAGCCATGTCTATTACCCCAAGAGCTCACGGAATATGAGAAGAGGCTGAGACAACTGGGTGTGATCAACCTGAAGAAAACGCTACAGGGGCTTGCTGCTGTCTTCAGCTACCAAGTAGAAATCATGGGGAAGATGGAGCCAGAGCTCCAGTGGAAAGAGTGAAGAGAAAGAGAGCAGGATTTCATAGGTAATGAACAGAAGGCATATAAGATAGGCCAACATATAGGAAAGGTAAATGATGAGAGAATATGAAACCAAAAAGAACTTCTAAGAAGCTATTAAAAATCTGCCTCAGTGTTTTCAAATCCACTCTGCAATGCTTGCTTGCTTTTTCTTTTACAGGAGTGAAGATACATGCTTGCATTTAAATGAGGTGCAATGGAGTGCAGTGCTTTCATTTTTCAGATGATTTCTCTTTATTACTGCCTTGAACTCATGTGCCTTAACTGGACTCTATGCTCCGTCCCTGGAGGTGTTCAAGGAAAGCCTGGATGGGGCACTTAGTGCCATGGTCTGGTTGACTGGATAGGGCTGGGTGCTAGGTTGGACTGGATGATCTTGGAGGTCTCTTCCAACCTGGTTGATTCTATTCTGTTCTGTTCTATTCTATTCTATTCTATTCTATTTTGAACGTAACAAAATCCACCATAAGGGTCAAGCACTGATATGGGCAGCTGAAAATAAGTTCATCAAAACAAAGGACATAAGGACCTGGTTTCACTTTTGTAAAGCCCTAAACCAAGAAATGCAAAGGGTAATTTAATGTAAGCACAAATTACATAATCTTACACTTTCCAAATGATAATGTATTAAAAATTAAATCAAATTGATTAAAAAAGATAAAGCAGACTAAAAGCCTATTGATACAGAAAATAAATTCACAATTTCCTAATAAAAAAGCAGGAAGAAAAGATCATAGAATGATAGAATCAACCAGGTTAGAAGAGACCTCCAAGCTCATCCAGTCCAACCTAGCACCCAGCCCTATCCAGTCAACCAGACCATGGCACTAAGTGTCTCATCCAGGCTTTGCTTGAACACCTCCAGGGACGGTGACTCCACCACCTCCCTGGGCAGCCCATTCCAATGGCACTCTCTCTGTGAATAACTTCCTCCTGACCTGTCTCATTTTGTTAAATAATAATTATGGTCTGTCTCATTTTGTTAAAGATATAAATTACTGGATTAATGATTTGATTGAACCATTCTACAATGTGATGGTTTGGGTGTTACCTGCCCCCCCCAACACTTAAGAAAATCACCCAGACCAGACTCAGCTGAGCTGCAAATTGAATGAAGCTTCCTATTTATAGCTTAGCACAAGATCCAAGCAGGTATTGACAATATCTATACAGCTAGAGACAGACATAGACAAGGTAAAAAGTAATGCAGAAACACAACAGCCCTGCCAGAAACCAGAGTCCCCAGGAGGGGCTCCCAACCACCCTTCCAGCTCCTTTCCACCCCTCTACCTTATCCCAGACTTTGCCTTATGTTCAAGGTGAGTTTGGAGAATCGGCCAGGGGGGTTAGGAAGCAGAAGGATTAGTTAGACAGACAGCAGGTTAGAGAGAGAAGTGCAGCCCAAAGCCAGAGAGCAACTCTGTTATCTGTGTTTGTGTTCTTGTTTTTATCCGTCTCAGCAAGCCTATGAGTGCAGCAGACATCACCATTGTTTCCTTTTCACAGCCTAGCATCTAATTCCTCTCATTAAAATATCCCAGCTAGGCTCAAACTAGCACAATCCTGGTGTGATCCTATCTTCTTAAAAGTCAACTTCCCTGTCAGTGTCTGCACAGAAGAATATTTTAATGCAAAAGAGAAAGGTGTATCTCTGTTTTATCATCTCTACAGACACTCTCCTAAAAATAATTGAATGTTCAGGCTAATGAAATAACTATTTTCACATTTATTTTAAATTCTGCTGTAATTGCAGTTCTATATTTTATTCAAAGATATGTGACTGTCTCTATGCTGAAGCCTACAGATAGTTTCCTAAAATAGATAAACCCACCACTATTTTCTGACTGTTTTTCACTTTTTGAGCAATATCTTGCTAGTGGTTTGACATTACATTTCCAATTAGAAGATTGGACAACCTTTAGGTAGAGTTAATTTGTGTAACAATTTGATTTTATGGAGTGATGCTAATTTATGGTGACTAAGATCTGGTTTCCCATTTGCAATTCTATGCCTAATATTCATTTTTACTTAGGAAAAAGTAGGCTTTTCTAGATATAAAACAATGGATTATGTCACTGATCTAAAACTATGCTAATGCAAATTGTGTCTGTCCTTAGCCAGGTTGGGGTTGGTCTCTTCTCCCAGACAAGCAGCAACAGAACAAAGGGACACAGTCTCAAGCTGTGCTGGGGCAGGTCTAGGCTGGATGTTAGGAGGAAGTTGTTGGCAGAGAGAGTGATTGGCATTGGAATGGGCTGCCCAGGGAGGTGGTGGAGTCACCGTCCCTGGGGGTGTTCAAGAAAAGCCTGGCTGAGGCACTTAGTGCCATGGTCTGGCTGACTGGATGGGGCTGGGTGCTAGGTTGGACTGGATGATCTTGGAGGTCTCTTCTAACCTGCTCGATTCTATTCCATTCCATTCCATTCCATTCTATTCCATTCTATTCTATTCTATTCTATTCTATTCTATTCTATTCTATTCTATTCTATTCTATTCTATTCTATTCTATTCTATTCTATTCTATTCTATTCTATTCTATTCTATTCTATTCTATTCTATTCTATTCTATTCTATTCTATTCTATTCTATTCTATTCTATTCTATTCTATTCTATTCTATTCTATTCTATTCTATTCTATTCTATTCTATTCTATTCTATTCTATTCTATTCTATTCTATTCTATTCTATTCTATTCTATTCTATTCTATTCTATTCTATTCTATTCTATTCTATTCTATTCTATTCTATTCTATTCTATTCTATTCTATTCTATTCTATTCTATTCTATTCTGTTCTTATGTAACTGAACACAGTCTACACATAGGCAGTAAACAGAATTACAAGACTCATAGAATCATAGAATGGTTTAGGTTGGAAGGGACATCAAAGATCATCGAGTTCCAACCCCCTGGCAGGGACACCTCCCACGAGAACAAGTCACTCAAAGCCTCATCCAACCTGGCCTTGAACACCTCCAGAGAGAGAGCATCCACAACCTCCCTGCACAACACATTCCAGTGTCTCAGCACTCTCACTGTAAAGAACCCTTTCCCAACACCTAGTTTGAATTTCCCCTCTTCCAGTTTAAACCCATTCCCCCTCGTCCCGTCATTGCAGGACCTTGCCAATAGTCCCTCCCCAGCCTTCCTGTAGCCCCCTCCAGGTGCTGGAAGGCCACTATAAGCCTTCTCTTCTCCAGGCTGAAGAGCCCCAGCTCATGGAATCATGCATGGAATCATCCTCAGGGAATAACTGCAAGCATAAGTAACATTGTAATGGTTCTTTTGTTTAAATAAAAACTAATGACACAGTTCTATGTTCTGCAGTGTATGTTTATTCAGCTCTCAGCAAGTCAGCTGCATGGAGAGAAGAGCTCCTTCAGAGAGCCCAAAGGGAAGAAAAATGCATCAATCTCAGAGTGAACAAGAGTTCCCTATGGTCAAAGTGTGTATACATTCTATTATTACATGTCTGTTCCCTTTAAAATGCTACTGAACACTGAAATAGTGTTCATGTGAATTTATACATTTGGGATCTGGGAAAATTTCCTCAACCTCCAGGTTTAGCTCATGATAGAAAAAAACCCATGGACTGCCCTTTTGCATAACAATGCCACAGGAAAAGATGCCAAGCACAGAACCAATATAAATGCACTGTTGGAGTCTTTTTCAGTGTTATGTGCTATTTTCTTAGCTCTGAGAGTTGGAGGGTATAGAAATAAAAGCTTTCTATGGAACAGCCCATATGTTGAACTTAAAATGTGTGATCAGGGCAGAACATGAATTACTGTGACTAGCCTATGAGTGTACATGTTGGTGATTTTAATTAGAGAGAAGAGAATAGAGCAGAATAGAATAGAATAGAATAGAATGGAATGGAATGGAATGGAATGGAATGGAATGGAATGGAATGGAATGGAATAGAATCGAGCAGGTTAGAAGAGACCTCCAAGATCATCCAGTCCAACCTAGCACCCAGCCCTCTCCAGTCAACCAGACCATGGCACTAAGTGCCTCAGCCAGGCTTTGCTTGAACACCCTCAGGGACAGTGATTCCAGCACCTCCCTGGGCAGCCCATTCCAATGCCAGTCACTCTCTCTGTGAAGAACTTCCTCCTAACATCCAGCCTAGACTTCCTCTGGCACCACTTGAGGCTGTGTCCCCTTGTTCTGTTGCTGGTTGTCTGGGAGAAGAGACCAACCCCACTTGGCTACAACCTCCCTTCAGGTAGTTTTAGACAGCAATGAGATCCCCTCAGATGCCTGTCACAATTTTTGTTCTGATATTCCAAAAATTCCCCTTCTGTTTCTGGCAATGTGCAATTATTGAGGAGAGTGGACTTAGCCCTGCCACTCTTCAATCTGCTTTACATGTTCCCATTAACGCTAGCCCAGCCACTGCTCCTTTGATAAGAAGCTCTTGAAGTGACACAAGCACAGCCATAGGATTTTAATAATAAATGAAATGAAATGAAAAGAACTTCTGGAGAAGTCAAAAGCAATTCCTTCAGCTTCTTTATCTGTGGTTTTCTGATGCACTTAGACTTACTATCTGTAGACATGCTGCAAAACAGCTCAGAGATCTTTACTGTTAACTGACTAGATTAGATGCCTGCTGGAGCCCACTGATAGCATCTGGTCTGCAGCCTGAGTTTCTCTTTTTATGAAAATGAGGACATGGAATATTTTGCACTCAGTTCTAACCATGCTGTAGAGCTGCAGAGTGGATAAAGCTGAATTTTGAAGGGCAAAATACACCTGTAGTCTTTAAATGAGTTTTAGACACTATCTTCTAAAGATGGACTTTGTGTTACATATAGAATTATTGAAGGAGCATTATTCAAGCTGGCTTGCTGCTATGGAATTATGAAATATGGCTCATTAGTATTAATAAAACTATCAAATATTATTTATTAACACAAATTTTAATTTTCTTAACTCATTTGTGCTTGTCCAAATAGTTTACAGAATCATAGAATCAACCAGGTTGGAAGAGACCTCCAAGATCGTCCAGTCCAACCTAGCACCCTGCCCTGTCCAATCAACTAGCCCTTCAAGCTCATTGAACCCAATCATTAGTTTCACACTGACAAGGCCTTGACTAAACCAAACCCCTCAGCACAACATCTCATCACTAGGAATCGCTATGGTTGGAAAGGACCACCAGCATCATCCAGTCCAACCTTCATCCCAGCAGTCTTCATCACCAGACCATAGCCTCAAGTGCCACACCCACTCTCCTTTTAAACACCTCCAGGGATGGCAAATCCACCACCTCCCTGGGCAGCCTGTTCCAGTGCCAGATCACATGCTCAGTAAAGAACTTCCTCCCAACACCCAACCTGCACCTCCTCTGACTCAACTTGAGGCCATTTTCTCTTGTCCTATCCTTAATAATTCAGGAGAAGAGACCAGCTCCAGCCTGACTCCAACCTCCTTCTAGGTAGTTGTAGAGGTTGTTGATCACACCTTCCACATCCCCATATGAAAATCTGAGGTCAAATGCTTGTTCCCGGGTCCTAATACCATTCTTGTCGTGAGTTGTCTAAAGATAGGCAACAGAAATTAACCTCTCAAGTCAAATTGGAGAGAAAATACAGAATTGTATTTAGAGAGAGAGAAATACAGCAACAGATCGTACAAAGCCATTTCCCATCTGTGGCAAACCCCCTTGAAGTTTTCCCCATCCCAAAAAAACCTAAATCTACCTTCCCCAGTGCTCCAATCCTCCCCCCCCCACCCAACACCTCTGCCAACCAAGAGGCCTACTGCTTACATGTTCCCCATAAAGAGGCTCCTGCCACACACACAGGGCAGGAGGAAGAGGAAAGGAGAACGAACTGTCCTTGTCGTGAGTCTATAAAGAGATAGCAGAATTATGGGATTGAATAACAATCTTCTAGTCCCCAGAAAACTTTTTTAACCCTATAGCCTCAACCTGGGACAGCTGCCAAAGGACTGCCTAGCCTCTTAACTTCTTCTTCCAGAACTGTCATTTTTTGGTAACACGTTAGGGGCTGTGCAAAGCTAATTGCTTCTTTTTAATCACAACTACCATGTGACTCAGATCTGAGTCAGCCCTCACTTCACACTCCTTTTCACTTGTGATTATTTTCAGAGCTTCTTAAATCTGGCTTAGCTATTCCTAAACTGGGTTGAAGATACATAGCACATTTCTGATTAAAGCACCAGCTATTCATTGGTTCCTCCCTTTACATTTTATTTGCCCAGATGGTTTTGCAAAGCTCTCAATATCACTTTGAGTGGCAATGCCTCCCACTGATTCTGCGAAGCGTTTGCAACGCATCATGCATTGCAAACACTTCAGGGAATCCTCCTTTACAATCAGTGCTCTAGGTACCAAGGAATCAGAGTCAAAAGACAATTGAGGAATCTAAATAAAAAACCCAACAAAATGATGTGGCCATTTGGCTTAAATCCAAGTCAGAATTTAGCAAATTTCACACAGCTATCATTTTATATTAAACAGGATCAAAATTCAAGGTCATAGAATCATAGAATCAAGCAGGTGTGTCTCTTCCAACCTGATTGATTCTGTTCTATTCTATTTCTCACAGCCTGTAATGTAGTTCTTCTCACCTAAACATTCTAGCTAGCTTCAAACTAGCACAGGATGTTAGGAGGAAGTTCTTCCCAAAGAGAGTGATTGGCATTGGAATGGGCTGTCCAGGGAGGTGGTGGAGTCACCGTCCCTGGAGGTGTTCAAGAAAAGCTTAGATGAGGCACTTAGTGCCATGGTCTGGTTGACTGGATAGGGCTGGGTGCTAGGTTGGACTGGATGAGCTTGGAGGTCTCTTCTAACCTGGTTGATTCTATGATTCTAGTATCAGGGTGCAGATGAACATAGTGCTGAAATCCTTTGTTTCATCCAGGATCCTGGTGTGTGTTTGATACTTCTGTTCTCAAACATTCAGACATTTGCATAGGTCTTAAGCTGCATTATTTACCATACATTATGATAAATTATCATAAGAACCTAAGTCAGATTAAGAAACAAATCTTTATGAAAATATATGGGAAAAGAAATACTCATAGGTGAGAACACTTAAGAGGTGCTGAATATTCTACAGCTGACAGTTAGATGTTTTTAAACCCAGAATGACGCAATTGGGGTAGGTAGCATGAGTTTGACTTCAGATTATCATAATGAAGTGCACTTTCTTGAACTGTTCATATTCATATTGCTTTATATTATGATCATAGAATCACAGAATCATTGAATCGTAGAATCAATCAGGTTAGAAGAGACCTCCAAGATCATCCAGGCCAACCAAGCACCCAGCCCATTCCAATCAACCAGACCATGGCACTAAGTGCCTCAGCCAGGCTTTGCTTGAACACCTCCAGGGATGGTGACTCCACCACCTCCCTGGGCAGCCCATTCCAATGCCAATCACTCTCTCTGTGAAGAACTTCCTCCTAACATCCGGCCTAGACCTCCCCTGGTGCAACTTGAGACTGTGTTCCCGTGTTCTACTGCTGGTTGCTTGGAAGAAAAGACCAACCCCCACCTGGCTACAGCCTCCTTTCAGGTAGTTGTAGACAGCAATGAGCTCTGCCCTGAGCCTCCTCTTCTTCAGGCTGCACACTCCTAGCTCCCTCAGCCTCTCCTCATAGGGTTTGTGTTCCAGGCTTCTCACATCTTTGACACCCTTCTCTGGACATGTTCCAGTATCTCAACATCTCTCTTGAATTGAGGGGCCCAGTACCTAGATGAAATATCTTTTACAGTGGCTGTTGGCAGCTAATGCCAACCATTGAAGTTGCAAAGCAGGAAACAGTAAAAATTATTTTCTCTACACTTAGACACAACCTGCACAGATCCACAGACTACTGACACCGTGCTGAAAGCTGAAGTGACCGTGAAACTGAAGCATGTCACCCAGTGCTTGGATATCTCAAGCAGCTAGAGTGAGTGTCCTGATTTTCAAAGACCCTGCTGCTGGTCAAAGCTGAGTTACGTCAAACTTTCTCTGTTGGCACTTTTCTTGACCTGCTTCAAACTTTGTTTTTACTTCAATTGTGACAGGAATGTCTCTAACTGACCAGGAATCTAAAGTCAATTTGCTTTACTTTTATTTAGCTTCACATTGTAAAACTGCCATTCCATATATAGAGAAAAAGTAGAAAGAAGCAGTTTTTCTGTACAGAATGGGATATTTATCAGCCTAGGACAGTGACAGAGTGTAAAGATTAAAGCCTGATACCATGGCAAGAGCCTTCAGAGGTGGTGTAGTGTACCTTCAGAATGTGGCATAGAGGAACACAGGCATATGCAATACAGGGCACAGGCTTAGTACTGGAGATGCCATTGCTATAAACAAGTCAGTCTTAAATAAAGATACTGTGATG
Organism: Tricholaema leucomelas; assembly: GCA_013400475.1. NCBI lineage: Eukaryota > Metazoa > Chordata > Aves > Piciformes > Lybiidae > Tricholaema lacrymosa > Tricholaema leucomelas. The sequence continues at coordinate 34,722 of WAAF01007390.1, forward strand.
GTTTGGGTGTCCCCTGCCCCCCCCACACTTTAGAAATCCCCCAGACTAGACTCAGCCAGCTCTGGAAATTTGAATGAAGCTTATATTTACAGCTGGCACAATTTACAAGCAGATATTTACAGTATATACAGTTATAGACAGAAATAGACAAGGGAAAAAAAGTAATACAAACACAATACCCCTCCCAGAAACCTGAGTCCCCAGGAGGGGCTCTCAACCACCCCTCACCTTCCCCCTACCCCTCTCAACCTTACCCCAGTCCTAAGGAAGAGTGGAGGTTCAGCCAAGAGGGTTAAAAAGCAAGGTGAAGCAGCCAAGCAAAAGGAGGGTGAGGTTAGAAAGCAAGATGGAGTCCAGCCAGCAGCCTCAGCTTCTCCCCAGCAGGCAAAGCTCCCAGCGAAGAGAAGAAGCAAGTGACCTAATCTTTGTTTTGCCTTTCTTCTTTACACATCCCAGCAAGACTGTGAGGGAAGTAGACCTCACCATTGTTTTCATTTTCCAGCCTATCATCTAGTTCTTCTCACCAAAACATGCTAGCTAGGCTCAAACTAGCACAGATACTGACTTGGAGATGCATAAACATGGTAATGAAGAAAATAATATATATCTAAGGTATGTAAAAGGCATCATATACAGTAAATTAAACTATGAAATGCACCTGCAGACCAATGATGTTTAACAGGATGTTAGCAAACAAAGATCGGGGCTTGTCCCTATAAGAAGGAAGAAGGAAACACCAACCTAAGCAAAATACTTCTTCTGGCAAAGAACTCCAGATGCTGACAACTCACTGCACACTCAGGAGCAATAATTTTCCCTTCTGTTTTAAGTGGATCTCTCAACTAATTTAATGAGTGATTTCTATTTCTAATACAGCTAAATTTGGTGAATAACAATCCTGTGATCATCATGTCCACTGCTTTTATGATTTCATAGATCTCAGCTGTGTCATACTTCAGCCATACAACAGAATCTCTACATGTCATCTTGACCTACCTCACCCCTTCTCCTGTGCTAGTTTGAGCCTAGCTAGCATGTTTTGGTGAGAAGGGCTAGATGATAGGCTGTAAAATGAAAACAATGGTGAGGTCTACTTCACTCACAGTCTTGCTGTGTAGAGAAGAAAAGCAAAACAAAAGATAAAAGTCACTTCTCTTGGACACTTCACTCTGGGCTTTGCTCTCGGTACTTTGCCTGCTGGGAAGCTGAGGCTGCTGGCTGAACTCCATCTTGCTTTCTAACCTCACCCTCCATTTGCTTTTGTGGCTGATTCACTTTGCTTCTTAATCCTCTTGGCCGAACCTCCATTCTTCCTTGGGACTGGGGTAAGGTTGAGAGGGGTAGGGGGAAGGTGAGGGGTGATTGAGAGCCCCTCCTGGGGACTCAGGTTTCTGGGAGGGGAGTTGTGTTTCTGTATTACCTTTTCCCTTGTCTATTTCTGCCTATAACTGTATCTACTGTAACTATCTGCTTGTACATTGTGCCAGTTGTAAATATAAGCTTCATTCAATTTCCAGAGCTGGCTGAGTCTAGTCTGGGTGATTTCCAAAGTCTGTGGGGGAGTGGGGGACACCCAAACCACCACATCTCCCAAGCTGGAATTATTCAAAGCAGGTTGCTTATGGCTAGGTCTGGTTAAGTTTTCACTGTCTGTAAGGATGAAGATTGAACCATGTGCCCAGGTATCTTCTTCTGTGATTTAAATACCTTAAGGAAATTTATTTCCCTGTAATGTTTATTGGCCATTTCATACATTTTCTTGTAACTTAGGCCCATTGTGTTTAATTCCTTTGTTGTGTATCTCTGAGATGCTAATGCCTTTGTCTTGAGTTTCAACTATCAGTTCTGCACTATTTTCACTATTTTTTTTCTTAGACCATTAATCAATTCTTCAGTGAGTTTGACTTTCATTCTTCCATACTTAGGGACAACTCATCACTCTGCATTGAGGAGTCCAGCATTGTTCAGCCAAGGACTGCAAGAACACAGGCAGGACTTTATGGTTTTACTAAGAGAGTTGTTGTTTTGTATATGGAGGTTGATCTCTTTCCCCAGGCAAGCAGCAACAGAACAAGGGGATACAGACTCAAGTTGTGCCAGGGGAGGTATAGGCTTGATGTTGGAAGTTCTTCACAGAGAGAGTGAATGGGAATGGGCTGCCCAGGGAGGTGGTGGACTCACTGTCCCTGGAAGTGTTCAAGAAAAGCCTGGATGAGGCACTTAGTGCCATGGTCTGGTTGATTGGCCAGGGCTGGGTGCTAGGTTGGACTGGATGAGCTTGGAGGTCTCTTCCAGCCTGGTTGATTCTATGATTCTATGATATTTGCTTTCTTTCTGCCTTTAAAATAGATTTTAACTGCATCAAATCCAAGAACTCTTCTATGACTTTTGGCTTTCTCTTGGCTTTTACTGAAAATATTCCTTCTTGATATTTCTATTCTGATTACCAGCAGATTGGCTCCATTCTAGTTACCATGAAACTTGTCTTTCCTGTACAGTTTCTTCAGGTCTCACATATGTAGCTGGCAGCACTACACAAGCTTTTGCAATGAGGCATAGATTCCTTGCTGGGCAGAACCCTAGCAACCTGAATTTCATCCCTAAAATTTTCCTCCCACATTTGCCTACTTTATTGTTGCCAGCATGATTTAGGATGACTTGTTTTCCTCTTCCACATCAGATAGACTTGTTTGGTCATCTTTAGTATCACAAACTCAGCAATGATTTTGAGTAATTTCCAAAGTTACTACCACCACATTTTTCTTCCACCCTGGAAGATTCCTTTTTCTCTTACTCTACAGTTACTCTTCAAAAATATTAACCAAAAAATGAGGTCAAGTTTTGCTGCTTTGTTATATCTAATATTAAGGCACACATAGAAGCATAGTGAAGAGCACAGACAGTAGTAAACTTTAACCTCCTGAACATTCCCACTTCTATCACAAACTAACCATTTACTATACATTTACATGGAGTGAAGCTGGTAGGTTCAGAGTGGATGTGAAGAGGAAGTTCTTCACCATGAGAGTGGTGAGAGCCTGGAATGGTTGAGGCCCCATCCCTGGAGGTGTTTAAGGCCAGGCTGGATGAGGCTTTGGCCAGCCTGATCTAGGGTAGGGTGCTCGTGCCCATGGCAGGGGGATTGGAACAAGATAATCCTTGTGGTCCCTTCCAACCCTGACTGATTCTATGATTCTGTACTTCCTTTCAGCTCAGCAGCTGCCTTTTTATCCTCTCCAGTCACAGGAAGCTCTGCCCCATCTCTGGGATCACTTTGACTCCATTCCAGAAGTAAACATTTAGTAAGTCTTGGCTGATTTAAACACTGACCCAAAATGCAATACCACAACCTAAGTAATGTCTATTGACTGTCAAACCTTAAAATTTTAATATTTATTTGCTTCTAGGAGTCACCTTCAGATCTTTTCTCCCCTAGCACATCCCATGTTAAATTGTCATGAAAATTCTGCTGTGTCCTGTTTCCTATTTACTACTTCCTTCAAAATGAGAAGGAAAAATACTACAAAAAGGAGCAGCTATAAACTTTAAAAGTATTGATGTGAAGCTTAGAGTTTTATCCTGTTTCTCCTATTTTAATATTATCAGCTCTGACCTCAATGATATTTCTGAAACAAATTTATGAGAAGTAACATGAAGTTCATAGAACCATAGAATGGTTTAGGTTGGAAGGGACTCCAAGGATCATCCAGCTCCAACCCCCTGCCATAGGCAGGGACACCTCCCACTAGAGCAGGCTGCTCAAGGCCTCATCCAGCCTGGCCTTAAACACCTCCAGGGAGGAAGCAGCCACAACCTCCCTGGGAAACCTGTGCCAGCGTCTCACCACTCTCACTGTAAAGAACTTCCTCCTAACATCCAGTCGGAATCTCCCCTCTGCCAGCTTAAACCCATTCCCCCTCGTCCTGACATTCCCAGACCTTGTCAATAGTCCCTCCCCAGCCTTCCTGTAGGCTCCCTTCAGATACTGCAAAGCCACTCTAAGGTCTCCTCGAAGCCTTCTCTTCTCCAGGCTGCAGAGCCCCAACTCTCTCAGCCTGTCCTCATAGCAGAGCTGCTGCAGCCCTCTGAGCATCTTCGTGGCTCTCCTCTGGACTGGCTCCAGCAGTTCCATGTCCTTCTTGTGCTGGGGGCTCCAGAACTGCACACTGTAAGTTCTTGCCAGAGAGAGTGATTGGCATTGGAATGGGCTGCCCAGGGAGGTGGTGAAGTCACCGTCCATGGAGGTGTTCAAGCCTGGATGAGGCACTTAGTGCCATGGTCTGGTTGACTGGATAGGGCTGGGTGCTAGGTTGGACTGGATGATCTTGGAGGTCTCTTCCAACCTGCTTGATTCTATGATTCTCTGATAAATAAGTTATATTTTTCATTACAGAAGAGGGCTGCAGTTGGATGGCAACTGCAAAGGGTTTCAAGCAATCATGGATGCAATGCCATTTTTTGTAGGAACATTGATTCCAGGCCAGCACTTTGTTTCCTCTCTTTTTTCACAGTTTAGCCAATTTCACTCTTGGTTAAACATCTTGTCTACAGCTCATCTCAGATGCAATATTCACAATATTTCTGCTTACATCTTCCCACTCAGGCCCTTCTGTTGTTGAATTTGTAGACCATGCTATCTATTACTCTCTGCTCAATAGTGTTAAACATAGTGTTATTGTATCAAAAGTTCAAGTCATCAACTATGCAGAGAGAATAGGAGCATATAAATCCTGATGAATGTATTGGGGAAAAAATAAGCACCACAGATTCACTGCTGGAGACACCAAATTCCCAGTAAAAGAAAGAATAGAGATGGGAGAAGGGAAAAGAGGAAACCTATTTATGTGAAGGTGGGAAAACACCCAGAAGCTCAAAACATATTAGCAGTACTTATTCCAAAAGAAATAAAATGCTGAAGAAAATCCATCTGTGCTCTCTACGGCTCTGATGTTCACAGCTGCTAATAAATAAACAAAATTAAAAAGTAAGCTACTATAGATAGATTTGCATTTAACATGCATGTTCTCTGACAAATTTTGCTGGGGGCATAAGTAAAAGTATATTTGAAATCTTTGAAGGTGATCAGCCTCTGCTCTGGAAACTGGAGGTCAAAATTCAAAGCTATTTGAACAGACATATTTTTATAGAATCAGTCAGGGTTGGAAGGGACCACAAGGATCATCCAGTTCCAACCCCCCTACCATGCCCAGGGACACCCTACCCTAGAGAAGGCTGCCCACAGCCTCAACCAGCCTGGCCTTAAACACCTCCAGCCATGGGGCTTCAACCACCTCCCTGGGCAACCCACGCCAGCTTCTCAGCACTCTCATTCTCAACAACTTCCTCCTCATGTCCACTCTGAATCTCCCCACCTCCAGCTTTGCTCCATTCCCTCTTTTCCTGTCACTCCTTGAGAGCCTAAAAAGTCCCTACCTAGCATTATTGGAGGCCCCATTCAGATACTGGAAGGCCACAAGAAGGTCACCTGGGAGCCTCCTCTTCTGCAGACTGAACAGCCCCAACTCCCTCAGTCTATCCTCATAGCAGAGCTGCTGCAGCCCTCCGAGCATCCTCGTGGCCCTTCTCTGGACACACTCCAGCATCTCCACATCCCTCTTGTAATGGGGTCTCCAGAACTGGATGCAGTACTCCATGTGGGGTCTCACCAGAGCAGAGTAGAGGGGGAGAATCACCTCCCTCCACCTGCTGGTCACACTTCCTATGCAGCCCAGGGTCTGGTTAACCCTCTGGGCTGCAAGTGCACACTGCTGGCTCATGTTCTTGACCAGCAGCACCCTGAAGTCCCTCTCCTCAGGGCTGCTCTCCAGCCACTCACTGCCCAGCCTCTATTTGTGCTTGACATTGCCTTGACCCACATGCAGGACCTTGCACTTGGGCTTGTTGAACCTCAAAAGCTTGGCTTGTGCCCACCTCTCCAGTCTGTCCAAGTCTCTCTGAATGGATCCCTTCCTGCCACAGGCCAAGTACCATGGGTACAGAGGAAGAGACGGGGAGAAGGCTTAACATAAGCAGGTTCCAGTTTATTACAGCCACGCATGGGTTTATATACTTTCCATCAGAAGGCTACATAAGAGGGTTACAATCATGTTAGACTCTGATTGGTTACATACATTTGCATTAGGAGTACATTAGGATTACACACTAATTGCTAGGAAGTTCTGGTTTATTACAGCCAAGCATGGGTTTATATACTTTCCATCAGAAGGCTACATAAGAGGGTTACAAATCATCTCAGACTCTGATTGGTTACATACATTTGCGTTAGGAGTACGTTAGGATTACACACTAATTGCTAGGATACTTTAGCTATCTATTTCTTACCTTCTAACAAGGCACAATAACTTTTCTTAGCAAAGCTGTATTATCTTAGCCCTTCAAAGGATTTATCAACTTAATCCTAAGGAGACAGTTATGGCATCTAAGTAAGAAAACAGGCACCAAATTGTACCAGGCTGTGAAGGCCACAAAACAATTAGTTTAGATCAGAGACCTCTTGTTTTACAAACCACATTTCTTTCAGAGGCACTTTGATCCTACACTTTCACCCAGCTCAGTGCCCTGCTTTCAAGCCTTGTGCTTCAACGTACCAAATTCAGCCACTTCTATAAAATCACTATGTGTAACATCACTAAACCCAGCATTTCCCCCTCTCTGTTAAATAAAGAGAATTTCAGCAGAGGAACGTTCTGTCATTTTTTGATTACATTGCAGTAAGCATGGAAAAAATAGAAGCAATAAAACAGAGACAGCAAAAGCATATACTAATGTTTTTACAGTGCTCTGCAAACCTACCAAGCATGTTGAAAAGGGATTCTCTGAAGATGCTGTGGCTAAAACAAAGAACTCTGTCCTGTTACATTAGCAAGAGTAACCCAAACATTGGTTTTGTGCAAAGAAGAGAATAAAGGGATGTGATGGTTTGGGTGTCCCCCACCCCCCCACACTTTAGAAATCACCCAGACTAAACTCAGCCAGTTCTGGAAACATGAATGAAGCTTATATTTACAGCTGGCACAATGTACAAGCAGATATTTACAGTANAGCACAAGGCTAAAGAAAAGTTTCTTTTACACACAAAGAGAAGATATATAATGTAATACAATTTTCTTCTGTGAGTAACATCTTTCCAGAGGCTGCAGTGCAGTTCAATCTTCAGTGTTCAACAGTCTCTCTCGAAATGGACATATGTTCTTTGCCAGAAGCCACATTGGTCTGTTGTCTGTAGAGATACAAGCATAACCTTTGCTCCATGTTATTAATGGGTATGGACCCAAAATTTTCCCAGACTCTAAGTCACAAATCATAACAGGTTGTGTGGATGAATTTCTTGCCAACAGAGGACACGAGCTGATGAATGTGAGCAACTTGTGCTGCGAAGTGTCCTTGGACCTGTCTTGGAGGCAGGAAAGCAGGCAGTAAATAATAGCACCCCAGGCGCAGCTGCAGGAGGCAGAGTGCCAGCTGCAGGGGGCTGAGCCTGCAAACTGTTTATGGGAAATTAACCTATCTGTACCACACACATAACCTTAAGCCAATCTGTGCCTTCCACATGTACCAATCTTAACCAAAGATAGCTGTGCATGCCTCTTCCAAGTAAGCATAAGTCACTGTATTCATGGAAAGAAACAGAGAATGACCATCTAACCATATTGGTGGCCCAAAAGTCACTTTATTCCAGGGTGCAAAGCTGGCAAGGTGGCTTCTCTTTTATCTGAAAAGAATCACTGGCATTAAAGTGTCTAATGATTGGGGGGTTATAGAATAAAGCAGGTTGGAAGAGACCTCTGAGATCATCCAGTCCAACCTAGCACCCAGCCCTGTCCAGTCAACCAGGCCATAGCACTAAGTGCCTCAGCCAGTCTTCTCTTGAAGACCTCCAGGGACGGTGACTCCACCACCTCCCTGGGCAGCCTATTCCAATGCCAATCACTCTCTCTGCCAACAACTTCCTCCTAACATCCAGCCTAGACTTCCCCCAGCACAGCTTGAGGCTGTGTCCCCTTGTTCTGTTGCTGGTTGCCTGGAAGAAGAGCCCAACCCCACACAGCTACAACCTCCCTTCAGGTAGTTGTAGAAAGCAATGAAGTCACACCTGAGCCTCCTCTTCTCCAGGCTTATTATCCATAAGAAAGCAATTTAAAAAACTGAAAACATATAAGGCTTTTTGTAACCTCTCTTCTGGGGTGGCTGCCCCCATTCCCCCTTTTTGTCTAAGCAAAAGATCTTTAGATTACTATACCCAACACCTTCCCTCCAACATGTCTGCGGCTCCATACAGGCTCACAGTATTACCAAGGTTGGAAGAGACCTCACAGATCATCAAGTCCAACCCTTTACCACAGAGCTCAAGGCTAGACCATGGCACCAAGTGCCACGTCCAGTCCTGCCTTGAACAGCTCCAGGGACGGCGACTCCACCACCTCCCTGGGCAGCCCATTCCAGTAGCCAATGACTCTCTCAGTGAAGAACTTTCTCCTCACCTCAAGCCTAAATTTCCCCTGGCATAGCTTGAGGCTGTGTCCTCTTGTTCTGGTGCTGGCTGCCTGAGAGAGCAACCTCCTCCTGGCTACAACCACCCTTGGTGTCATCAGCAAACTTGCTGAGGCTGCACTCAGTGCCACTGTCCATGTCACCAACAAAGAAAGTGTCTTCCTTCATTTCATTTCCAATGAACTGTATTAACACTTGTCCAGCAATTGTGCTGCTGTGTGTGATACACACGTTGCAGAAATACTTCTGAGACAGTAACTTCAATAGAATTTCTATAAATAAGTTCACTATGATTAGGTTGGAGAATTACTGCATCATCAGTCTTGGGACTGAAGCATTACTATTGTTAGCATAATAATTCAAACTAGGACTGAAAAAGGTCATTTCAGACTTAGTGAGCTGAGGCAATGTCCACAGAATTACTGTGCTAGTGGGCACTGAAGAACAACGACTTCTTCAATAAAAGTGTCTGATTCTGTGATAATAACTATTTTGAGCTAACTATGATTGCCTCTACAGCTTTTACCTTCCTGCTCCCTGGATACCACAAGCATGAACTCACAGATCCTTGTAATATGAAGGTCTGCCTGTGGAGGTCTACTTAAGGAGGCTAAAGAGAAGAGGTAATGACTCAGATAATCCTAAGTATAGTGATGTGCTAGTTTGAAGCTAGCTAGAATGTTTTGGTGGGAAGAATTAGACTACAGGCTGTGAAAGGAAAACAGTGGTGATGTCTACTTCACTCATAGGCTTGCCGAGAGGGATAAGAATAAAAGCAAAACACAGATAAGAGAGTCTTCTCTCACTTGGGCTGCTGGCTGAGCTGCAGCTTACTCTCTAACCTCACCCTCCATTTTGGACTAATCCACTTTGCTTCCTAACCCCCCTGGCTGAACCTCCATTCTTCCTTGGGACAGGGGTAAGGTTGAGAGAGGTAGGGGGAAGGTGAAGGGGTGGTTGGGAGCCCCTCCTGGGGACTCAGGTTTCTGGGAGGGCTGTTGTGTTTCTGTATTACCTTTTCCCTTGTCTATTTCTGTCTATAACTGTATATACTGTAAATATCTGCTTGTACATTGTGCCAGCTGTAAATACAGAATCATAGAATGGTTTAGGTTGGAAGGGACCTCAAGGATCATCCAGCTCCAACCCCCTGCCATAGGCAGGGACACCTCCCACTAGAGCAGGCTGCTCAAGGCCTCATCCAGCCTGGCCCTAAACGCCTCCAGGGAGGAAGCAGCCACAACCTCCCTGGGCAACCTGTGCCAGTGTCTCACCACCCTCACTGTAAAGAACTTCCTCCTAACATCCAGTCTAAATCTCCCCTCTGCCAGCTTAAACCCATTCCCCCTCGTCCTGACATTACCAGACCTTGTCAATAGTCCCTCCCCAGCTTTCCTGTAGGCTCCCTTCATTCCATTTCCAGAGCTGGCTGAGTCTAGTCTGGGTGATTTCTAAAGTGTGTGGGGGGTGTGAAACACCCAAACCACTACAAATGGTTAGACCTTATGCTTTGAATTGTGTATAATGCAAGTGTAACTGTTACCAGCGTAGTTATCTATGTTATTGTCATTGTTCAAATATTCCATATTATTATATGAAATGGACTATCACATCAGCTTTTATTTCTATCATTTAAATGACTATGATTTACAGAACTTCAAGGAATATATTTGCATAAAAGTTCATTTATAAAAGTATTTACTACTGAAAACTTTTCTGTAGATAATTTCTAGGTAAATTCTGTTATTTCCAAAGCATATCTTGAATGTAGATGAGACATACTGCAAAATGTCCTTTAATTCAAATTTATGCTTAGTTAACAAACAGATATATGCTGTTTCTTCAGTTCTCATTTTGGGCCTGCCCTGACAATAACTAACTAGGTCATCTAATTTTTAACCCAAGTAAAGTATATATGCCTAAGAGTTCATTAATTTAGTTTACAGCTTATTTGTTGGATGTAGGATCATTAGTTACGTATTTATTTTCAGGCTGCTGTTATTGTCATTATTATTATGTCAAATTATCCATGGACTAGGGTAACTGCATAAACAGGAAGAAAATTAAGGTAGTTAATAGAATAGAATCAACCAGGTTGGAAGAGACCTCCAAGATCATCCAGACCAACCTAGCACCCAGCCCTATCCAGTCAACCAGACCATGGCACTAAGTGCCTCATGCAGACTTTCTTGAACACCTCCAGGGACGGTGACTCCATCACCTCCCTGGGCAGCCCATTCCAATGCCAATCACTCTCTCTGACAACAACTTCCTCCTAACATCCAGCCTAGACCTCCCCCAGCACAACTTGAGGCTGTGCCCCCTTGTTCTATTGCTGGTTGCCTGGGAGAAGAGTCCAACCCCCACCTGGCTACAACCTCCCTTCAGGTAGTTGTAGACAGCAATGAGGTCACTCTCATAGTTAACAGCAACAGTGATTGTAATTGTTTGTACTTTGCAGATAATTTCTCATTTGATAAGTGTCTATGACAAGTGCTAAGCATTGTCCCAAAGATAGAATCATAGAATCAACCAGGTTGGAAGAGACCTCCAAGATCATCCAGTCCAACCTAGCACCCAGCCCTAGCCAATCATCTAGACCATGACACTAAGTGCATCATCCAGGCTTTGCTTCAACACCTCCAGGGACAGTGACTCCACCACCTCCCTGGGCAGCCCATTCCAATGCCAATCACTCTCTCTGTGAAGAACTTCCTCCTATCATCCAGCCTAGACCTCCCCCAGCACAACTTGAGTCTGTGTCCCCTTGTTCTGTTGCTGCTTGCTTGGGAGAAGAGACCAACCCCAGCTGGCTACAGTCTCCCTTCTGGTAGTTGTAGACAGCAGTGAGGTCACCCCTGAGCCTTCTCTTCTCCAGGCTAAACAAATAGAATTCCAAACATCAAAATCTGTAAATTTGTCTCTGATTATACTTCAGAATAAAGTGTATTTCTGAAGGCAATAAGGTTGCAATTCATCCTCTTGGTGGTAATTTTACCTTTTACATGGTGATTACAACATGTACTTTTAAAATGGATTTATTTAGGCTCATGCTCTTCACTTTATTTCTTGAAGTTTTTAATGGAATATTAAGCACATTCATATGCTCAGATCCACTTTATGAACTAAGGTGAGATTCCTAAGGAGTCAACTCAATCTCTACCCTCTGCACATTTAGTAGAAATAATTCTGTGTTTCCAGCTATAGATCTAGACTTTATGACCTCAAGTTGCCATGGGGTAGATCTAGACTGGATATTAGAAGAAATTTGTTGACTGAAAGGGTTCTCCAAGCCTGGCACAGGCTGCTCAGGGAGGTGGTTGAATGCCCATCACTGGAGATATTTCAAAGAGGCAGAGATGGGGTGCTGAGGGCCATGGATGAGCCCCAGTCTTGGTAGCTGGAGAATTGTTGGGCTGGAAGATCTTAAAGGGCTTTCCAACCAAAACAATTCATGCATTCAATCATTTTTCAACCAAAATGATTCAACGATTCATGGTGTTCAAGGAACATGCTGCCATGGCACTTCAGGACATGGTTTAATGGCCATGGTGGCGCTGGGTTGGTGGCTAGACTGGATGATCTTAGGGGGCTTTTCCAACCAAAACAGCTCTGTGACAACACAATGCTACTCACCCAGAAGCTTCCAATTCAGCCAAGTACTTAAACTCATCATAAACGATGAGAAAGCAGCAGCTAAACAGAGAGGAGCTCAGCCTAAATAAGGAAGCCAAACCAACACCTGTGGGTGATATTAGTGGGCATCAAACCTACTGATGTGTAACCGGGGGGCCACCAGGCCCCCCGGCCTTTTTGTCCCCTTCACCATTCACCCAGTGTGCACCATGGGTACTCACCAGTGATGATGGGAAGAAGATCCCTCTGCCCAGATGGGCAAACTTGGAGCTTCTGCTCTTCCTGGAGCTGATTATAAAGAGTGGGCAGGGAGGGCAAAGTGGCCACACCTGAGGTGGGAGGAGATGCCAATAGAGCACAGATGCTCTGGGTTTGGGGAATAAAAGGGGAAAATGCAGGGTGGGGCAGGAAAGGAGTTCTTTCACCATCTCCTTTAGCTTTGGCTCCCAGAGCTGGACTGCTTCTTCTCTTACCACTTGTCTGAGCTCATGTTCCAGCCATGAAGCAAGCCTTTTCTTGATGAAGGAACTCCAGTTGGTGGGGAAGCCTTGTTGCTCTCTACAGCTACCTGGAAGTTTGGTCTCTTCTCCCAGGGACAGAACAAGAGGACACAGCCCAAAGCTGTGGCAAGGCACATTTAGGCTGGATATTAAGAAATTGTTGGCAGAAAGAGAGATTGGCATTGGCATGAGCTGCCTAGAGAGGTGGTGGAGGCCCCATCCCTGGTGGTGTTTAAAAGGAGGCTGGATGAGGGGTGCTGGGGTTTAGTTGATTAGAAGGTATTAGGTTGGACTCAGTGATCTGGGAGGTCTTTTCTAACCTGGTTAATTCTGTGACTTAGAGGAACCAAATCATCTTCTGTAGATGTTTATTACCAGCCCCTTGAATGTACCATGAAGCATGAATCATACATGCTGTTGTCACTTTGGCCACAACAATCCCAGGCAGCGCT
>WAAF01007392.1:7910-28420 GCA_013400475.1 Tricholaema leucomelas
AGATTTAGACTGGATGTTAGGAGGAAGTTCTTTACAGTGAGGGTAGTAAGACACTGGCACAGGTTGCCCAGGGAGGTTGTGGATGCTTCCTCCCTGGAGGTGTTTAAGGCCAGGCTGGATGAGGCCTTGAGCAACCTGCTCTAGTGGGAGGTGTCCCTGCCTATGGCAGGGGGTTGGAGCTGGATGATCCTTGAGGTCCCTTCCAACTAAACCGTTCTATGATTCTATGATTCTATAAACTCCCAAACCATCATGTCAGGCTTGATCCTTAGCAGTGTTCTGAGGAGTCAAAAGGGAAGATGCACAATTTCTGTTCACAAAAGGGCATTAACCTTCTGCTTTGTCTGAAATCTGAGGAAACAGTGATGCAAGACAGAAAGCACAGGGACCGAAGTTGAGCTTTTTTGCTTGCTAATGTCTGCTCCTTGTACTGCTGCCATAGCTCACATATAAAGCTCATCTGTATGGCCCTTAACATTTTTTTCCCTGAATTTTGCTTTTATCAGATTAGAATAAGTATATTTGCTGTAATGACCATGAGAATGCAAAAGAAGGAGGTCCTGGTGGTCCTCTCTAACCATAGTGATTCCTAGTGATGAGATGTTGTGCTGAGGGGTTTGGTTTGGTCAGGGACTTGTCAGTGTCAAACTGATGATTGGACTGGATGAGCTTGAAGGGTTTTTCCAGTCTAAGAAATTCTGTGATTCTGTCTCTCCCCCCATTCAACTTGAAGACTAAAACTAGCAACCTTAGGACACAGAGGGATATTGAAAGGGTGAGCACAGCCCCAGAGACTCGATGATCCTGAAGGTCTTCTCCAACCTAAGAAATTCTGTGGTTATTTCCTCCACTGACACAATAGCTTTGAAAATAAAATTAGTATTTAATATCAGTATTTCTTCCAATAGTAAATATTCCAAGTTAGCATTCTGTGATTCTATGGTTTGAGGAAACCACTTCACATTAGCTGTGGTTCCTGAAATCTACAACCAAATCTTTCTTTCCCCTGCTTGCATGTTGCTGCAAGTAAGGATGATGATGATGATGCATTTCAGACTCGTATCACAGCAGCTGTACAACTCATTTTATTTCATTTGGCATGCAGTAATAGCAACTAATAAAATCCAATGAGCTTGTAAATGAAAAAGCTGAGACAGAATGCAAACATTCAGAACTCAAAGAAAAATCAGCAGATGGATGAGAACCAAAAGGGATTTTGCTCTCCCATAACGTTACCATGCTGCCAGGGATAAACCAACTTTGCAGTTTCCACTAAATGCATCATTTAATAAGAAAACAATTTCATCTCTGTGTTAAATAAACCATAACTTATTTTACATCAGTAGGTTGGTAATATTTATAATCTTCATAATACTTCACAGAATCAGAGAATGTTAGGGGCTGGAAGGGACCTCAAAAGATTATCTAGTCCATCTCCCCTGCTAGAGCAGGATCACCTAGAGCAGGCCACACAGGAATGTATCCAGGTGGATTTGGAAAGGCTCCAGAGAAGGAGACTTCACAACCTCTCTGGGCAGCCTGTTTCAGTGTTCTGCCACCCTCAGAGTGATTTTTTTTCCCCTTATGTTAATATAGGACCTCCTATGCTCCAACTGACACCTTTTGTCCCTTCTCCTATCACGGGACATCACTGAGCAGAGCCTGGCTTTGCCCTCCCAACACTCACCCTTTACATATTTACAAACATGAATGAGATCAAACCTCAGTCTCCTCTTCTCCAATCTGAAGAGCCCCAGCTCCCTCAGTCTTTCTTCATAAGGGAGATGTTCCACTCCCTTTTACATCTTTGTGGCTCTGAGCTGGACCTTTTCTATCAGTTCCTTCTTATTCTTGAACTAAGGGGCCCAGAATTGGACACAGTATTCCAGATGTTGAGGGATGCTGGGATTGTTTAGCTTGGAGAAGAGGAGGCTCAGGGCAGACCTTATTGCTGTCTACAACTACCTGAGGGGTGGTTGTAGCCAGGAGGAGGTTGCTCTCTTCTCTCAGGCAGCCAGCACCAGAACAAGAGGACACAGCCTCAAGCTACACCAGGGGAAATTTAGGCTTGAGGTGAGGAGAAAGTTCTTCCCTGAGAGAGTCATTGGCTACTGGAATGGGCTGCCCAGGGAGGTGGTGGAGTCGCCGTCCCTGGAGCTGTTCAAGGGGCAGGATTGGACGTGGCACTTGGTGCCATGGTCTGGCCTTGAGCTCTGTGGTGAAGGGTTGGACTTGATGATCTGTGAGGTCTCTTCCAACCCTGATGATACTGTGAGACTGTGATACTGCGATGTAGCCTCGCTAGGGCAGAGCAGAGTGAGAGAAGAATACACCAGTGGTCTTCTTGACCACAAGGCCACATTGTTGGCTCATGGTCATTCTGTTGTTTACCAGAACTCCCAGGTCCATTCTCCAGAATCATAGAATCACAGAATCATCCAGGCCAGAAAGGACCTCTGTGATCAGCAAGTGCATCCATTTCGCCCACTCCACCAAGTCTGTCACTACACCATGTCCCTCAAGCACCAGATCTGGGTGGCTTTTAAACATGTCCAGGGATGGCAATTCAACCACCTCCCTGGGCAGCCTGTCCCAGGGCTCATGCGGGGAGGGAAGAGCCAAGCGACGACCCAATATGAGCTAGCATCAAGGCTATTCCCCTTATTGAGAGAGCATCAGGGTTCAAGTTACAGAGGACTAATTTTCTGGTCACACTGAGAAAAGGTGAGCATACCCAACATGCAGTGTGGTACATCCAAAGTTTGGTATTTGTATATTCCCCCCCACCTGTGGTATCTTTCATGACTTCTGGTTAAGGTGAGTAAAAGGTGACATGTCCAGTATGCAACACGGTGCTGTTAATCTGCCTATTCCTCCCCACTTGTGGTTACTGCTAGAGCTGAGATTCCCTCCTGTCCTGGACACAGTCCCAGGGAGCTGCTTATCAGAAAGCTCAAGGCCACATTCCTTTGAGCTTCTTCACACACAGTTCTGTGACTTACTGCATTCCCAATGCTCAGACCTTACATCCAAGGCTTGGTTGTACAAGCTTCTAGGGGCTTGTACCCCCTTTCCTTCAGCCAGTTCCCAACAGGCTCACAACCCTTTCCATGAAAAAAATAATTCCTAAGGTCCAGTCTAGACTTCCCCTGGTGCAGCTTGAGGCCATTCCCTCTCATTCTATCCTTAGTTACTTGTGAGATGAGACCAGTGCCTACCTCTCTACAACCTCCTTTCAGGGCTGCTCTCCACAGGTCAGTCCCCAGACTACACTGGTACATGGGCTTGTTCTTTCCCAGATGCAAGACTCTACATTTGTCCTTCCTGAGTTTTGTGGTCTTCCAGTATCTGAAGGGAGCCTACAAAAAAGCTGAGGAGAGACTATTTAGGCTATCAGGGTGTGACAGGACTGGGGGGAATGGAGCAAAGCTGGAGGTGGGGAGATTCAGAGTGGACGTGAGGAGGAAGTTGTTGAGCATGAGAGTGGTGAGAGCCTGGAATGGGTTGCCCAGGGAGGTGGTTGAGGCCTCATCTCTAGAGGTGTTTAAGGCCAGGCTGGATGAGGCTGTGGCCAGCCTGATCTAGGGTAGGGTGTCCGTGGGCATGGCAGTGGGGTTGGAACTAGATGATGCTTGTGGCCTCTTCCAACCCTGACAGATTCTGTGATTCTACTTTCTATATATATAATATAGATAAAAATATGTAATGCATTTTTTATATTTATATATTATTTTGAACATATATAGGGTATAAATATCAGTATCTGAAGAGAGCCTACAGGAAAGCTGGGGAGGGACTATTTACACGGTCTGGTAATGTCAGGATGAGGGGGAATGGGTTTAAGCTGGCANATTCTCTGCAAGGCTAACAGATACAGGCATAGCTCATCTTAAGCATGAAATAAGTGGCAAAGCCCTTCTGAAAGCCAAACAGCACACTATGTATTTACATGTAGAATAGAATAAAGCAGGTTGGAAGAGACCTCCAACATCATCCAGTCCAACCTAGCACCCAGCCCTATCCAGTCAACCAGACCATGGCACTAAGTGCCTCAGCCAGGGTTTTCTTGAACACCTCCAGGGACAGTGACTCCACCACCTCCCTGGGCAGCCCATTCCAATGCCAATCACTCTCTCTGGCAACAACTTCCTCCTAACACCCAGCCTATACTTCCCCTGGCACTACTTGAGACTGTGTCCCTCTCAATATAAGGTAATTAAAACCATTGCTCTCTTGAAGCCTGTGTAAATACAGAGGCCTGCTTCCTTTTCATACAGGAAAGTAAGTTCCAGCAGTAGAGGAAAAAAACTTAGGTGAGGTAAAAAAAAGTAACCAGATTGGATTATTACATCATTTACATTTGTAATGTGTATGTTAAAATTGCTTTTATATTTCCATATAAAGATTCACTTCTTGTAATTCACTTTATTTGAATCCTAGTATTCAAAGCCAAACTCTTCAGGATTAAAATCAGGAATTAACCCAAATCTCTAAGCCTTCTAACTTGCAAATAACTCATGAATAATTTAATTAGATGTTATATGATACTCAGGTAAGTATAGCTAGTCATGCTGAAGGATCTGTGGGATTAGATGTCTCTCCCAATTACATTTACACAGGAAGAGGTTGAAAATTAAAACACCTAGCTTATCCAAATGAAAAAAGCTGTTCATCCAACAGCAGCAGTCAGTGCATGCACCATGCTTTCTGTGGTAAGGAAGGGCATGAGAAAGGATGTGCCAGATACACAAGTATAGCAAGAGTAAGACAAGGAGGTCAGATGAAGAACAAAATAACTCTCCCCTGCCCAAGAGATAAGATAATTTCATATTTGCCATAGCCAGACAGCTTGCCATGCTTTACCACCCTTTGTCTAATTTCTTTTTGTACCATTACATTTTCTCCATCCCTGGAGGTATCACAGTCTCACAGTATCACCAAGGTTGGAAAAGACCTCACAGATCATCAAGTCCAACCCTTTACCACAGAGCTCAAGGCTAGACCATGGCACCAAGTGCCACGTCCAATCCTGCCTTGAACAGCTCCAGGGACGGCGACTCCACCACCTCCCTGGGCAGCCCATTCCAGTAGCCAATGACTCTCTCACTCAAGAACTTTCTCCTCACCTCAAGCCTAAACTTCCCCCGGCGCAGCCTGAGACTGTGTCCTCTCGTTCTGGTGCTGGCTGCCTGAGAGAAGAGAGCAACCTCCCCCGAGGAGGGGGAAAAAGCCTGGAGGAGACACTTAGTGCCATGATCTGGTTGATTAGACAGGGCTGGGTGCTAGGTTGGACTGGATGAGCTTGGAGGTCTCTTCCAACCTGGCTGATTCTGTGACCCTATGATTGGACAGGGCTGGTGCTAGGTTAGACTGGATGAGCTTGGAGGTCTCTTCCAACCTGGCTGATTCTATGATCCTATGATTGGATAGGGTGGGGTGCTAGGTTGGACTGAAGGAGCTTGGAGGTCTCTTTCAACCTGGTTGATTGCATGATAGGACAGTGCCAGTTGCTAGGCTGGACTGGATGATCTTGGAGGTTGCTTCCAACCAATGGTTCTAAATAAACCATATCTGGACCTTTAGTATCTTTGAAAGCTCACAAGGCTAAACACAGCTCTACCATCAAAGGCACCACAGCAATTTTGGATCATGTAGAAAAAGCATCATATAAGGTACTGAAATGCAGGAAAAAAAATAAAAAAATACAAAGTTTTGCACTTGAGCACCTATGGAAAAATAGGAGGTCAAGAAGACATAGAATCATATAATTATAGAATCAATCAGGTTGGAAGAGATCTTCAAGATCATCCAGTTCAACCTAGCACCCAGCCCTATCCAGTCAACCAGACCATGGCACTAAGTGCCCCAGCCAGGCTTTGCTTGAACACCTCCAGGGACAGTGACTCCACCACCTCCCTGGGCAGCCCATTCCAATGCCAATCACTCTCTCTGCCAACAACTTCCTCCTAACATCCAGCCTATACTTCCCCCCACTCAACTTGAGAGTCCCCTTCTTCTGTTGCTGGTTTCCTGGCAGAAGAGACCAACCCCACCTGGCAGCAGCCTCCCTTCAGGTGTTTGTAGACATCAACGAGGTCTGCCCTGAGCCTCCTCTTCTCCAGGCTGCATACCCCCAGCTCCCTCAGCCTCTCCTCATGGGGTTTGTATAGTTCAAATTGATTGGATTATATTCCTGCAGGCAAAGCACCAGGATTCAGTAAGCCATTCAGCACTCACTCAGATCTGGAAGCTATTAATTAATTTTGTTTCATTACTTTAGAAACTGCAAGTCCTCAAAAACCATGGTGAATTCATCTGATCACATGAAGCCAACTCAGGTCTTACTTGGCATATTAACACAAACTGAGTATTATCATTTCCAGACACTTGACCGGCTGCCAAGTCATGGAGTGAGTGCTACAACTCTATTATCTATGTTGTTCTATTGCACAGAGTATACAGATAGAGAGCTCTTGTTTAGAGCAACTTAATTCTAGAGACTGTATTAACTTACTATGAAAGTGTCAAAGATACTAAAGATTAAGTTATTCTAATTCAAAAATTGCCTGACAGCATCCAGAGCTCTCAGTAACAGGAAAGGATTTGAATGTATTGGCAAAAAAAAAACCCTGCTAAAGGAGCAAACTGAGGGTTTTATACATTTCTTATACAATAAAATTAATTTAACTTAACAGATCAAATTAAGGCAGCCATGGCAACTGGGAAGCAATTCTTGCCCTGCAGAACTATGTTTTCATTAGGTTAAAATTAACAACAGCAGCAATAGCTAACATGTGGTAACTAACATCCATTTAAAACCTAACCCTGGTAAGAAATCTTTCCTTTAAGAACTTCCAAGACTTCATTCAACTCTTTTAAAACAAGTTCAGAATAAGACAACTTTCTGAAGAGAAAAACAAACCCAACACGACACTGTGTTGGAATCTCAAATCCAAATTTAGGCAGTATGCCCCTATTACAATCCAGGCTGGGCAGTGAGTGGCTGGAGATCAGCCCTGAGGAGAAGGACCTGGGGGTGGATGCTGGACAAGAAGCTCAACAGGAGCCAGCAGTGTGCACTTGCCGCCCAAGCTCTGCTTGGCTTTCTGGGCTGCATCAGGAGAAGTGTGGCCAGCGGGTGGAGGGAGGTGATTCTCCCCTTCTACTCTGCTCTGCTGAGACCCCACCTGGAGTACTGTATCCAGTTCTGGAGCCCCCATTACAAAAGAGATGTGGAGATGCTGAAGCGTGTCCTGACAAGGGCCACTAGGGTGATCAGAGTGCTGGAGCACCTCTCCTGTGAGAACAGACTGAAAGAGTTGGGGCTATTGAGTCTGGAGAAGAGAAGGCTCCCAGGTGACCTTCTTGTGGCCTTCCAGGATCTGAAGGGGGCCTACAAAAAAGCTGGGGAGGGAATTTTAGGCTCTCAGGGAGTGACAGGACTGGGGGGAATGGAGCAAAGCTGGAGGTGGGGAGATTCAGAGTGGACGTGAGGAGGAAGTTGTTGAGCATGAGAGTGGTGAGAGGCTGGAATGGGTTGCCCAGGGAGGGGCTTAAGGCCCCATCCCTGGAAGTGTTTAAAGCCAGGCTGGATGAGGCTGTGGCCAGCCTGATCTAGGGTAGGGTGTCTGTGGCCATGGCAGGGGGGTTGGAACTAGATGATCCTTGTGGTCCCTTCCAACCCTGACTGATTCTGTGATTCTATAATTCTATGATTGTGGGTTGGACTGGATGATCTTGGAGGTCTCTTCCAACTTAGTTGGTTGATTGTATGATTCTATGATAGTATGTAAGAGGGAAAGCATATTCATTCTAAAAAAAAAAAACCACTATTGCAAAACAACTCTAAATAGCCAAAATTAAATCCAGTCACCGAGCACAATAAGGCTTTATGAGCGTATGGAAACACAAAGCATGCTTCAGTTTTACTGACTATGATGAAACAGAAAGAGTTGGAGAAAGTAAACATGGATTGTAAACAGACTGCTGTAGGAAATGCTGCCCTATGATATATTAGACAATAGAATCTGCAGCAGGCTTTGCAGAAAACCTCATCATTATTACATCTCCCTTCTAGGCACTGCTTAAACAGATTAGAGCCAATAGGTACAGCACATAATTGAACAGGATATCCTTTAAAAGTAGCACAAAAGGTAAAACAGTAGTGTTAAAAGCTATTGAAATGAGAGTTTTCTTTAAATCATAGAACATTTATTAGTATTTAACTTGAAGAAATGAGGGTGGAAATAGGTTTGGTATTTGGATCATGTATGAACAGTGAGAGAACGTAGACAGAAGCAGGCCACAAAACCCTTATGTTGTGGTAGGTCTGATAGGCTCAAAATAGGCTGATACATGTCCTGGCTTGCCCAGGCTTGTTTTTCTGCTCTCCCTCCTTCTCTTATGGGGAGAAGCAACTGTGGGAGAGAAGACAAAAGAACCTGGAGCCACCGAGTCTAAGGACTTTGGCCTGCCCAGACTTGTCTCGGTCCTGTGCTAAACAAGGACACACATTTAGCTTGTGCCTGCCTTGTGCAAGGCCTGTGCTTTTCCCAAATTTGGGCAAAGAAAGCCTATGGTTTCACCTAATATGGTCAGGCTTGGATAACTGCCATTCTGATTGGCTATTCTGTGTCCAAAGGGCAATTAATCTCAGCCCACAAAGAGACATGCAGGCAAACAGTGTACTCTGGTATGCTCTGCCACGCTTCGTGTGAATGAAGTAGACACCATCATTGTTTTCATTTCATAGCCTATTATCTAGTCCTTCTCATCAAAACATTCTAGCTTGCTTCAAACTAGCACAGCTATTCACTTCTGCTGTTGCCTGCTGCCTTTGCTTACTGCCTTATTGTTTGCCTGGGAACTCCACTGTTGCAAGTTTACCTGGAACGGACTTTAAATGCCTCCACACGATCGGCCTGCACAGCCAGCATGACATTGTGCTGAGACTGCACATCACAGGACATCCTGCCTGCACCTGAAAGTCTCCTGCCAAGATGAGAAGTCCTGGAGATACTCAGATTGTCCAGAGGAGCCAGGAGACAAGGTCAGAGATTGTCTGCCTCCTTTCCCCAAAAGCCTGGGAAGAATCAATTCTCAGCAGCCAACAAGACAGAGTTCCCTGAAAGCATGTGGGAACTGTCTGGGACTGTGGCTAGCCCCACAAGTTGGGAGATAGTATTTTGTGAGTAAATACTTAAAGTCTTTCTACTTTCTACTCAGCCAGCAGTGTGCCCAGGTGGCCAAGAGAGCCAATAGCATCCTGGCCTGCATCAGGAATGGTGTGGCCGGCAGGAGCAGGGAGGTCATTCTGCCCCTGNGGAGAAAGTTCTTCCCTGAGAGAGTCATTGGACACTGGAATGGGCTGCCCAGGGAGGTGGTGGAGTCGCCGTCCCTGGAGCTGTTCAAGGCAGGATTGGATGTGGCACTTGGTGCCATGGTCTAGCCTTGAGCTCTGTGGTAACGGCTTGGACTTGATGATCTGTGAGGTCTCTTCCAACCTTGGTGATACTGTGATACTTCTCCATTGCCTTCTGCCATAATCAGAAGGAGCTCCTTGAGTCCATCTAGCAGGCAAGTGGTATTTGGTGGCAAGAACATTCTCTTCCAGTTCAATGCATGTTTATATATTTTGCTGGTTATTACTGGATCTAGTTATTATCAGTAAAATGTTTCTGTGACAGTGTGAAGAACTGATTATTATTAAAGTTAGTGGTCAGGGGTGATGAGAGTTCTGAATATCAAAATTAGTAAACAATATTAATTTAGGGAAAATATCATCTCACATTAATTAATTTCCCCTTTGTAACACCTTCTTTATCATTCAGGTACTGGAATTGCCTTTAGATAAACCCTAAAAGAACAAGAACTGTCTCTGACTTGAACAAGTGTTTATTTTCATGGCAACCACTTCAGTATTCTAGAGATAACAATCAACACACCATATCCTAAACCCCATTATTGCAAATAGTGCACTACAATTCTCCCTTAGCTCTAGAGAAAGCTGAACAAAACCCAGAAAACACCTAGCTGAATCCAAGGATTAATCCAAAGAATTGTCACTGGCAGACGTGACCATGCATTCATAAGGTGCTGACTGCTCTCTCTGCCACTGAGATGAAGCAGTCAGAGAGTAGCCAGCTTATTGCAGCAGCATGGAGAGTCAATCAGTTTTCCTTTACTGGCAATAATCTGTCCTAATTTCCACTCTATTTATTTATATGCTATATGCTAACTGTGAGAGGATTTAATATCCTGACAACATGGTTAACTTGCCTGGCCTCACTTTATGTGACCTGAGGTCCAAATCACACAGGCAGATGGAAAGTGTCTACAAATTAGTTCTGAATCCTCCGAAGAGAAGGTTCAGCCCTCACAAGATAGGAATATCCTTGTGTGATGGTTTGGGTGTTCCCTGTCCCCCCACACTTAAGAAAATCACCCAGACTAGACTCAGCTGAGCTGGGAATTTAAGAATGAAGCTTTATAGGACTTGCCATCTGAACAGTTAGAAATTTACTTCATTTACTCCCCTAATGCAGAATCAGTGCACTGTATTTCATCTGCCTGAAGCCAAGATGGCATCCTTACCTAGAATTCTTCCAACAGAGGATTGAATAAAGGAAGTCTGTCACTGTGACAATTTGGGTGTTCCCTGCCCTCCCCACACTTAAGAAAATCACCCAGACTAGACCCAGCTGAACTGGAAATTAAAGAATGAAGCTTTATATTTACAGCTTAGCACAATATAGAAGCAGGTATTTACAATATCTACAGCTATAGACAGAAATAGACAAGTTAAAAGTAACACAGAAACACAACAGCCCTCCAGGGGCTCCAGGAGGGGCTCCAAATCACCTTTCCACCTTCTTCCCACCCCTCTAACCTTACCCCAGACTTTGCCTTACATTAGAAGGTGAGTTTGGAGGATCGGCCAGGAGGGTTAGGAAGCAGACAGATTAGTCAGGCAGCAAGTTAGGTTAGAGTGAGAAGTTCAAGCAGCCTCAGAGACAGAGAGTGACTCCCTTATCTGTGTTTGTGTTCTTGTTCTTATCCATCTCAGCAACCCTATAAGTGCAGCAGGCATCACCATCATTTCCTTTTCACAGCCTATCATCTAATTCCTCTCACCAAAATATCCCAGCTAGGCTCAAACCAGCACACCTCACCATATCAAAAGTACCTGACACAGTTTCTGTACTTACTTTTCTCCAGGTATTCACTGTGGTAAGAGTAACTGACAAGAAAAAAAGCATTCTACTTCCCTTAAGGGACCTATAGATATATACATGCAAACTGTCTAAAATTTGGCCATGTTACTATTCCCACTTTAAAGATATATCATTTTAAGGGATTGGGAAGAGAACTGATCTGCCACATACAATTATTATTTTGTTATCATTTTCACATGTTACTCTCTTGATCTAGTAGAGTTTAAGAAGTAATAGTTTGGTCTCTCAAGCCTGCTTAGAAAGTGTTTACATTTACATGGAGCCTCTTGAGCTCCCACTGATGTTTGTCTGTACTGTCACTGGACACCACTGAGAAGGGTCTGACTCTAACCTCCTGACACTCATCCTTTAGATATTTATAAGCATTAATTAGATTCCCCCTTGGCCTCCTCCAGGCTAAACAGACCCAGATCTCTCAGTCTTTCCTCATAAGGTAGATGTTCCTGCCACCTTAGCAGCATAGAATCATAGAATGATAGGGGTTGGAAGGGGCTTCCAAAGATCCTCTAGTCCAACCTCCCAGCTAATACAGGTATGCCTAGAAGAGGTTGCACAGGAATGATCCAGGCAAGTCTTGAAGTCTTTTCCCGACTAAACACCCCCAGCTCCCTCAGCCTCTCCTCCAGGCCCCTCACCAGCTTCGTTGGCCTTCTCTGGACATGTTCCAGTATCTCAAAAGCTCTCTTGAATTGAGGGGCCCAGAACTAGACATAGTACTCAAGATGTAGCCTGACCAGTGTTGAATACAGGGGGAAAAATAACCTCCCTTGTCCTACTGGCCACACTGCTCCTGATACTTACAGCTTAGTAAACTATACAAGCAGGTATTTACAACATCTACAGCTATAGACAGAAATAGACAAGTTAAACAGTGATACAGAAACACAACAGACTTCCAGAAACCAGAGTCCCCAGGAAGGGCTCCCAACCACCCTTCCACCTTCTTCCTACAACTCTACCTTATCCCAGACTTTGTCTTACATTCAAGGTGAGTTTGGAGGGTCANGAGCAGGTATTTACAATACCTACAGAAATAGCCAGAAATATGCAAGTTAAAAAGTAATCCAGAAACACAACAGCCCAGTCTTGAGTGCCCAGGAGAGGTTCTCAACCACCCTTCCACCTTTCCTCCCACCTCTCTACCTTACCAAATACATTGCCTTACACCCAAGGAAGATTTGAGGGTTGGCCAGGGGAGTTAGGAAGCAAGTGGATTAGTCACACGGATGGCAGGTTAGAGAGAGAGAAGTTAATGCAGCTCCAGAGACAGCGAGAGACTCTGTTTATGTTCTTGTTTTTATATATCTCAGCAAGCCTATAAGTGCAGTAGACATCACCATTGTTTCCTTTTCACAGCCTGTAACCTAATTCTTCCCACCAAAATATCCCAGCAAGGCTCAAATTAGCAGTCACAGTACACAATACTGTGGGGAATAGAAAAACTGATATATGGGAGAGGGGGATTCGGTTGCAAAACACATGAGCAGTTATAAACCAGCAAAAGCCAGCTTTTGAATATTGAGAACTACTCAACGTTCAGTACTGTGTGCCACACTCTAACACGCCGACGCCGCACACTGCGTGCGTGCCGCACTCTAACACGCCGACGCCGCACACTGCGTGCGTGCCGCACTCTAACACGCCGACGCCGCACACTGCGTGCCGCACTCTAACACGCCGACGCCACATAGTGCGTGCCGCACTCTAACATGCCGACGCCACACACTGCGTGCGTGCCGCACTCTAACACGCCGACGCCACATAGTGCGTGCCACACTCTAACACGCCGACGCCACATACTGCGTGCGTGCCGCACTCTAACACGCCGACGCCACATACTGCGTGCCACACTCTAACACGCCGATGCCACATACTGCATGCATGCCACACTCACACGCCGATGCCACACACTGCGTACCACACTCTAACACGCCGATGCCACATACTGCATGCCACATACTGTGTGCTGCACTCTAACACGCCGATGCCACATACTGTGTGCCGCACTCTAACACGCCGATGCCACATACTGTGTGCCGCACTCTAACACGCCGATGCCACATACCGTCTGCCGCTCTCTAACACGCCGATGCCACATATCTTCTATCTCTGTAACTTCCCTGTACGTTTTTCAACATCAGAGAGTCAAAAGCTAAGGGAGGTTTTTTCTTTCCTCCAAAATACAGGCTGAAACACTGGTACATGTCCAAGCAACACTATTGTCATGGAAGAGGCTACACACACACACCCCTGAATCACTGGTATCTCAAATAAAACAACATGGTACATGCCCAAAGCACTGGTACATGTCTAAGCAACACTATTGTCATGGAAGAAGTTACACATGCAAACACCTAAATCACAGGTATCTCCAACAAAACAACATGGTACATGTCCAGAACATGGGTACATGTCCAAGTAACGCTATTGTTGTGAAAGAGGTTACACATACAAACACCTAAATCAAAAGTATCTCCAATAAAACAACATGGTACATGCCCAAAATACTGGTACATATCCAAGCAACACTATTGTCATGGAAGAGGTTACACATACAAACATCTAAATCACAGGTATCTCCAATAAAACAACATGGTGCATGTCCAAAACACTGGTACATGTCCAAGCAACACTGGTGCCATGGAAGAGTGCCGGGGTTTCCTAGATCGTGCAGGGATTGGAACGATGCTGAGACACCGATGTGATGCATAAGTCAAACCTTTATTGCAGCTAAATGCTGTGCTTATATAGAGAGCTAATACAATGTGCATAATTCTGATAGGTTGCACAACGGAGTATGGGCTGTCCACACGCCCTAGGAGCAAATCTGACTGACCAGTCCCCCTTAGTCCCCTAACTCTGCAGCTTCTCTGATGACTTTCCAAGCTTGTTTTCCCTGAAGCTGCACTCATTATCTCCATTCCTTCTCTGTGTCCTAATGTTACCCTCAAGGTCTCTCATTTCAATTCACTCAGCGCTGCCCAAACCCCAACAGAAGAGCTTACACATACAAACATCTAAATCATGGGTATCTCCAATAAAACAACATGGTACATGTCCAGAACATGGGTACATGTCCAAGTAACGCTATTGTCATGGAAGAGGTTACACATGCAAACATCTAAATCAAAAGTATCTCCAATAAAACAACATGGTACATGCCCAAAACACTCTCCAATAAAACAACATGGTACATGTCCAGAACATGGGTACATGTCCAAGTAACGCTATTGTCATGGAAGAGGTTACACATGCAAACATCTAAATCAAAAGTATCTCCAATAAAACAACATGGTACATGCCCAAAACACTGGTACATATCCAAGCAACACTATTGTCATGGAAGAAGTTACACATACAAACATCTAAATAATAGGTATCTCCAATAAAACAACATGGAACATGCCCAAAACACTGGTACATGTCTAAGCAACACTATTGTCATGGAAGAGGCTACACAGACAAACACCTAAATAGTATCATAGTATCATCATCAGGGTTGGAAGAGATCATCAAGTCCAACCCTAATAGGTATCTCCAATAAAACAACATGGTACCTGTCCAAGCAACACTATTGTCATGGAAGAGGTTACACATACAAACATCTAAATCAAAAAGTATCTCCAACAAAACAACATGGTACCTGTCCAAAACACTGGTACATGTCCAAGTAATGCTATTGTCATGGAAGAGGTTACACATAGAAACACCTAAATCACTGGTATCTCCAACAAAACAACATGCCATAAATCTTAAAGACAAAGCCCCACATTAGAGCCTCTGTTGGCTGGTGGTTTTTTTTTTGCATTCCTCTCTGCAGAAGCAGAATATATAACTAATCTTTAACAACTGTATATGATATACATCCAAATGAAAAATGACAAGCAAACTCTCCATTTATGCAAAAGTCCAATGACTCAACAACTACTACTGTAATACTGTTAGCTATCATAAGCAGAATTCATGCACTAACTTCACTAAAGGAACAGTGAACATCTTAGAGAAAGACCACTACCAATTCAGAACCAACTCAGACACCTTCAACAAGGAGAAAGCTCGCTAAAAGCTGCTATCCTTTAGTGTCTCTCTTTGGAATATTTGTTGCTACAGTTAAGCCAAATGAGATAGAGGTGGAGACAAGGTGCTTACATGAACTGGAATATTAATGTCTCAACACACCAAGAAACACTATGCAAGATCTCACACAGCCCACAAAGATTTATATTAAAGTGTCCCAACCTTTCTTCTTAGAACCAAGTAGAGAATCACACAAACAATCTCTCTTTCAGAAATTACTATATTTTCAAGTTCAGTCAGATTATATGAACTGGAATATTAATAATGTCTCAAGACACCAAGAAGCACTATGCAAAATCTCATACACTCAGCCCACAAAGATTTACATTAAAGTGTCCCAACTTTTCTTATTAGAATTGAGTAGATAATCATACAAACAACCTCTTTCAGAAATTATTCATATTTTCAAGTTCAGTCATCCAAGGCTAAATAAAAGCCTGTTCATACACCCAAATTTGCCTTAAAAATCATCTCACACCAAATTTTGCACGATGAGCCCAAAACACCTAGCCAAACAGCAACAAAAAGAGACCCCAAAACCACGAGCATGGTTCATTTCCAATCCTAAGATTCTTATCCTATACTTTTTAGTTAAAAGGATCTATAGCTCTAGACCTTTTAGTTAAAAGGATTTAAAACACATCTCCATAATTAATTCATCTACACTACAGCTCTTATACACCACACCTGCACACTGTAAATCCAGGCTCAGATTGACAAGAATAGGAGAGACCCCTGAAAACCTTCATTCATAGTAAAGAGCTGGAGTGGAGAAGAAAATGAATAACTCAAAGTAGGACAGCAAATAGAAGTATGCTAAGAGACAAATTCAGTTCATTGCAATATGTATTTGTGAATGAAATTATTCAGGCACTACCTATGAATCCTCTGCAAAAAAACCAACAACCAACACTCCAAAATCAAACCCACTAAATGATATAATTGCTTTCTAGCCTTGCATACCTGTTCTTTAACTGAAGCTAGAATGGCAGAGGTTGTCTCAGTTTCAGATCCATCGCCATTGGACGTGTTCAACACAGGACTGAGAGAACTTGTCTTGTCAGAAGACGAGGGTTGGTCTGGAACAGGCATAGTTTCTGTAGTTAAAGGAGAAACAAAGCAATGATTTTGTTATTAGAAACCTGATGCATACCACAAATTCTGTGTACACAACAACAATAATAATACTAATCTAAGGGGCAAATTGTAGAACAAGCTTCTGTTATGTAATATAGAATGCATCACTTATTCCAAAACTAAAGCTAGTTCTAAATTAATTACAAAACAAAGTATTAAATGATCTCCTGGACTTATTCCAAAAATACACTTGGAGAAGGTTCAAATAATTTACAGCAGTTACTTTTGCATAGTATTGCACTGGCAGCATCCAATGTGAAAGTGCAATACGATTAAAGCAGTGAAATGCTTTTCAAACAGAAAACCAATAACTGAAATAATGAGAGAAATGATGATTCTCCCCCTCTACTGCGCTCTGCTGAGACCCCACCTGGAGTACTGCATCCAGTTCTGGAGCCTCCATTACAAGAGGGATGTGGAGATGCTGGAGTGTGTCCAGAGAAGGACCACGAGGATGCTCAGAGGGCAGGAGCAGCTCTGCTGCGAGGACAGAGTGAAGGAATTGGGGCTGTTAGGTCTGGAGAAGAGCAGGCTCTGAGGTCACCTATTTGTGACCTTCCAGTATCTGAAGGGGGCCTACAAAAAAGCTGGGGAGGTTCTTTTTAGGCTGTCAGGTACTGACAGCCTAAAAAGAAGGGGGAATGGAGCAAAGCTGAAGGTGAGGAGATTCAGAGTGGAGGTGAGGAGGAAGTTGTTGAGCATGAGAGTGGTGAGAGGCTGGAATGGGTTGCCCAGGGAGGTGGTTGAGGCCCCATCCCTGGAGGTGTTCAAGGCCAGGTTGGATGAGACTGTGGGCAGCCTGCTCTAGGGTAGGGTATCCCTGGGCATGGCAGGGGGGTTGGAACTAGATGATCCTTGTGGTCCCTTCCAACCCTTACTGACTCTATGATTCCATGATTCTATATTAAACTACTAGAGTTGGCTTTCTAACGTGCATTATTATTTAATGTGTACTATATTTCAAGCCTAGGTAACTAACCTGGCCATTCTTCTAGTCTAAAGGATGTATTTGATAACATTTGATCAGAGCAGTTTTGAGATAAAGGATGTTTTTCCTTTGTGATGGCCTTTAATAGCACTTTATCATTAGGCTGAGCTATCACAAAGTGGCATTCTACCCAGCTTCTCTGCAATTCATAGGCTTGAACTACTAATTTTTAAACACTGAAGTTAAAATAGCATCATATTTAACTCTTAATTTTGTTCTGATTATTTTCTTCCCTTGCTTCAAAGACAATTTTGCTGGGAGGGATATATTTTCTCTTCTATCAGATTAAACCTTCACAGAAGCCTTTTCACTCACAGTTAATTTCAAAACAGCTGTAAAACAGACATGTTTTGGATTATCACCACATCCTTTTGTAAGCACATCTCTTTGTTTGCTCATTTGTTTAATGGATACTGCATCTACCATGGCTGCTGCATCTTAGCTATGACTGACAGAACATAGGTGTGTTGAATATGAATTACTTGCCTAGGTCCATTCTGGTAAACTGCACTTTCCTGAGAGGCACAACATGAACATGCTCACAGCTGCTTCAAAAAGCTGTGTAAAAGATCAGTTTCAAACTAAATTAAGAGCTCGAGGGCAACATACATCAGGGTGCAGAGTAAGCATGATCAGTTATTTCTTCACTAGCCACGGTGATGTCACCTTTCAAAACTTCTCCACTCAGCTCCCCATTTCCAGCAGGGGAATCACAGATTTCCAAAGCAATCCCCATCAAAATGAGGATGTGCCTGAGAAGCACGAGATGCACTTACAAAGCTTTCCTCATCAGTAATACTTTGGCCCACCCCGGACCTAGAAGTGTGGCATCCACTGTACAGACTTCTGCTATGGAAAGCATATCCTATAGCCAAGTCTGGTGTCTGGGGTTCTGATTTAAATTCCCAGAGACTCTAATAAATTTGATAGAACCAATAACAATTTGTAAAGTGCCCTTCCCTCTCCCCCACCTCCTTCCCCAAAGAAAGGAATCAGAAGCAGAGAGGAAAGGTAAGCACACCCAAATAAATCAACCTCACTCGATTTGGAAGTCAAAAAAAGGAAAAGTTTAACAATAACTTAAAAGGGATATTAGAGGTAGGGAGGTTACAAAGGTGTAGGGAAGGAAGAATAACAAATACAAAAGGTATAAATACAACCCGAGTTTGTGATGGTGATGACCACATGTGTGGAGAGATGCAGGGGTGCAGAGAGAGCTGCAGTGTGGCCCAGAGAGCAATTGAGAGAGCTGTGGAGTGGTCGAGAGAGAAGAACAGCAAGTCCCCCTGCTTTTATAGGACAGGAAGGGGGGAGTGGGCTAACCATCACCTGGGGGTGCCCAGACCCACCCCTGGGGAGGGGTCAAGACCACCTGAGGTCAAGTATTGAGTTCAGGGACACTCCTCCTGTAGTGTTAACTGTGTACATCTGGTTCTTATGGACAATCAATGGAGTCATGAAAATAAAAGCTGGCTAAAGAAAAAGAGGAATGTGTCTCTGAAATATTTTAAAAGCTCATTAGAATCAAGGGACTTTCTGGGAATGCAATGTGAGAAGAGTAATAGCAAGTGAATGCTGGCCTTGGCTCCCACAGCTGCTGGCTACCTTAGTTGAGAAAGGATAGACAAGTGGACATCTCGCTGATGGGAAAAACAGGGCGTGGTGCATGTAAAAGACTGGTTTGTTCTTGCCTAATTATGCTAATGTGGAGGTGTGTGCTCTATGCTCAAGATTACATAATGAGAGCCAAAACGATCAATAAAGGTCTCTGGTATAATTCACACTGAATGGTCTGGAGTTCAGGTGGCACTGCTCTGATCACACTGATCTGTGTGAGCTTTGATCACGTTTCTCCTGCAGCAGCAAACAGGTAGCTGCAATGGGACTTCTTTAAGGAAGTGAAGATATTGACATGCTACTTAGATGATGAAAGAAATATATATTGTGTGAATGTGAGTTGAATGGGGCTGAAAGACAGCTGCTAACACTTTTAAAGGCAGTGATAGAGCCTGATGCTTAAGGAGGAGCAAGATATGAATATGTAATTGAACCTATTAACAGGATACTTGAAGTTACTAGAGTAATTACTGCTTCCTGTAAGAAAAGCCTGAGATCTCAGGCTGATGAGAGGCTGAGGGACCTGGGGCTGTTTAGTCTGGAGAAGAGAAGACTGAGAGGGGATTTAATCAATGTTTATAAACATCTGCGGGCTGGTCAGGAGCTGGGGGGGACAGGCTCTGCTCACTGCTCCCTGGGATAGGACAAGAAGCAATGGATGTAAATTGCAGCAAAAGAGGTTTCACCACACAAAGTTCACCACACAAGGGGGAACTTCTTTACTGTAAGGGTCACAGAGCACTGGCACAGGCTCCCCAAAGAGGTTGTGGAGTCTCCTTCTCTGGAGCCTTTCAAGGCCTGTCTGGATGTGTTCCTCTGTGATCTGTGCTAGATTGTGTAGTCCTGCTCTGGCAGAGGGCTTGCACTCGATGATCTCCTGGTGTCCCTTCCAATCCCTAGCATCCTGTGATCCTGTGATTTCCATCCTTCCTACTAAAGTTGCCTCTTTTTTTTTTTTGTTACTTTACATGTTTATAGCTACACTTTATGATTTATCATTTCAGTAACTCACCAAGATTTCAGAAGCAAGGACCAATGCTGTTCCTCTTCCTATTTTAACTAAAAAATACATACATGAACTATTCCAAGGTTCTTCATTATATTAATTGCATGATTGCCCAAGGAAACATTTCTTTTTCTCTGACTATATGGAGAGCAGTTGTTATTTGAAAGCCTGCAATTGTGGACAGCTCCAATGTGTCCAGAGAAGGGCAACAAGGCTGGGGAGAGGCCTCGAGCACAGCCCTACGAGGAGAGGCTGAGGGAGCTGGGATTGTTTAGCCTGGAGAAAAGGAGGCTCAGGGGAGACCTTATTGCTGTCTACAACTACCTGAGGGGTCGTTGTGGCCAGGGGGAGGTTGCTCTCTTCTCTCAGGCAGCCAGCACCAGAACGAGAGGACACAGCCTCAAGCTACACCAGGGGAAATTTAGGCTTGAGGTGAGGAGAAAGTTCTTCA
>WAAF01007400.1:8788-19987 GCA_013400475.1 Tricholaema leucomelas
TGTCTCTGTGTGTCTCTGTGTGCGTGTCTCTGTTCATGTGTGTCCGTGTCCATGTCTCTGTGTGCCTCTCTACGCCTCTATGTGTCTGTGTGTGCGTGTCTGTGTGTGTGGATATGTGTGTGAGCATGTGTGTGTGTGTATCTGTGTGTGCACATACATGTGTACATATGTGTGTGTGTCTATCTATCTATCTATCTACCTACCTGTCTGTCTGTCTGTCTGTCTGTCTATCTATCTTCCAGAGCTTCTCTCATTTGAAAACTTAAACCAACAGCTACAGAGGGAGGCCAGGAATCAATATTCACAACAGCACCACATGCACTAGGGATTCACCTTGCAGAGTGGACTACTCTCTTGCAAGACACACCTCACTACACTTACCAGCACACTGAAAGCAGTGCTGGTATCCCAAGTGCATTAAACTTAAAGCCTACTTATAAGCATGAAAGGATTCTTTTCTGCGACTCAGCTCATTTCACTTCATCCACTGCATGTGCTAAGGACCCCCAGTTCACACAAACCCTAACACATCTCCCATTATCATCTTACCTTAATCTTATCACACTGGAAAAGGTGCAGATCAGGCTTGTTTTGGGTTGGCTCTTTACACACTAAGGCAAGAATTGAGTTGTAATTGCATGCGTTCATCACAGCTTGGCAATGCTGAATTGTGCTTAAGGGAAAATTCTCCAGTTCGTTCTGTCAGGAAGGAGAAAAACACAACCCCCACAGTGAAACCCAAACAGAAAACAGCCCCTTACTATATACAGTGTCCTGATCTCAGGCAAGCTGCATGAGGTAGAAAAGGAAAGTGATGATAAGCTAATTAAAATGCTGAATCTCACCCAGATCTTCCTGCCCTTTCCCTTTGTCTCTGGAAAGGAGGCTGCGGCTCAGAGATCTTACCTTTGATTCCAAGTCCACCAAACTGACAGCTTTGTCGTCCACCTGAAGAATCATATCTTGAGTCCACACTTTGCCTTTGGCATCCAGCAATTTCAGCTTCCTTATCCCATCGTCTACAGTGATCATTGCCTCTTTTCGGTCCAGAACAAAGGTGGTCAAGTGCTAGAGAATGGGACAGGGATGTGAAAAAGAACAACTCCACTTCTCCCTACTTCACACCAGGGTCAGCATTCAAACTGCAAGGCAACAGCAGTACTAATTGTTCATGAACAAAGGCACCTTCCTAGACTACAGATCCTGCCAACAAGCCCTAAGAGAGGTGGTTTAGTCCACAATGTCATTTTAAGTCAATTGCTATTTGTAACTCCATCATCCTCTGTCACTTCCTTGCTACAGTAAGAGGTTAGATTTGAAGACACATTCTGACGGCCCTCAGGTATCGAAGCCAGAATTAACCCCTGACTATTTAATCATCTTTCCTGAAGAGTGAAAACCTGTCTCTCCTGGCAAGCTGAACCCAGGAAGCGTCAGCAGAAGCTTCCCAGAAACACTCTGCCAACATACCCTGACCTGGAGTGTATCCATCTCTTACAGAGCTGCCAGCTACCGTGCTGATGGTGACCATGATGGGCTTGCATCTGACTGGGATACCTTATGGACAGGCTAGTTGCTTCTTTTATGTAGATCACAGTAGAAATGTAGTGTACCAACTGCTTTTGTCCACTATCAGCCTGGAATATTCTCCAGATTCAAGGAATGCTGTAGAAATGAAGAAATTAAAGAGCTCTCTTGAGGGTTCCTTAACATTCTGTGATTCTGTGACTAACTACCTCAACGACATCATTGACTGGTTTGGGTTGGAAGGGACCTCCAAAGGTCATCCAGTCCAAGCCCCTCTGCAGTCAGCAGGGACATCCTCAACTAGATCAGGTTGCCCACAGGCCTGTCCAGCCTCACCTTGAATATCTCCAGAGATGGGGCTTCAACTGTCTCCCTGGGCAACCTGTTCTAGTGTTCCACTATCCTCGTGGTAAAAAACTTGCTCCTAACGTCCAATCTAAATCTGCTCTTCTCTAGCCTGAAGCTGTTGCCCCTCATCCTGCCACTGCAGGCCTTTGTGAGAAGTCTCTCTCCAGCCTTCTTGCAGCCCACTTCAGGCAGTTTGAGGTCATTATTAAGTCTCCCTGGAGCCTCCTCTTCTCCCGGCTGAACATCCCCAGCTCCCTCAGCCTGTCCTCGTAGCAGAGCTGCTCCAACCCCCAGTCATTTTCAGGTCCCTCCTCTGGACTCACTCCGTCAGGTCCTTCCTGTGTTGAGTGCTCCAGAGCTGGACACAGTACTCCAGGTGAGGTCTCACCAGAGCAGCCTGAAGTGCCAGCATCACTTGAACCAGACTCCATTTCATTACAGTTCAGCCAGTTTTCCCTTCAAGATGCCAACCATGCAAGAAAACCCTTAAGTTAGTTCATTACATCCAGGAATAACTACAGCTGCACATTCTTATGGGAGATGTGGCTACATTCACTCAAGCTGAACTGATTTTAATATATGCCTGGAGAAGAGAAGGCTTCGAGGAGACCTTAGAGTGACCTTCCAGTATCTGAAGTGGGGAAGGGACTATTGACAAGGTCCTGTAATGACAGGACAAGGGGTAACAGGTTTAGACTGGCAGGGGGGAGATTGAAACTAGATGTTAGGAAAGGGTTCTTTGCAGTGAGGGTGGTGAGACACTGGTACAGGTTGCCCAGGGAGGTTGTGGAGCACAGAATCACCCAAGGTGATCTCTGAGTATCACAGAATCACACAATGCTGGAGGCTGGGAGGGACCTCCAGGATGATGGAGTCCAACCCCGCTGCCAAGGCAGGATCACTCAGGGTGTTCTGCACAGGCATGAGTCCAGGTGGGTTTGGAAAGTCTGCAGAGGGGGAGACTCCACAACCTCTCTGGGCAGCTGTGCTGGGTTGAGGCAACTTGGAATAATTTAATGAGAGAAACTAGATGCTAGGCTGTGAAAAGGAAACAATGGTGATGGCTGCTGTGCTCAGAGGGTGGCTGAGATGGATAGAAGCAAGGACACAAACACAGATAAACCAGCCTGTGTGTCTCTGACAGTGCCTGTGTGTCTCTGACAGTGTCTGTGTGTCTCTGACAGCGCCTGTGTGTCTGTGACAGTGCCTGTGTGTCTCTGACAGTGCCTGTGCTCTCTCCCTGGGCCTTTGCTGTGTAATCCAACTAATTCTGTTTCTAACCCCCTTGCTGATCCTTCCAGCTCACCTTGCATGTAAGGCAGACTCTGGGATGAGGTAGAGGGGAGGATGGGTGGTTGGGAGCCCCTCCTGGGGACTCTGGTTTCTGGCAGGGCTGTTGTGTTTCTCTATTCCCTTTAACCTGCATATTTCTGTCTATAGCTGTGTATATTGTAACTCTCTGCTTGTGTATTCTGCTAAGCTGTGAATATAAAGCTTCATTCCTTCACTTCCAGCCAGCTGAGTCTAGTCTGGGTGATTCCATAAGAGTTGAGGGGGGGGCAGGGAACTCCCAAACCATCACAGCAGCCTGTCCCAGGGCTGTCACCCTCACTGTAAAGATGTTTCTCCTCATGTTGAGGTGAAACCTTCTGTGTTCCAGTTTGTATCCATTGCTCCTTGTCCTATTACTGTGCACCATCAAAAAGAGATTGGCCCTCTCCACTTGACATCCCCTCAGGTATTTATAGACATACAGATATGGTTAACTACTACACAGTAGATTAATTGGGCTTTTAAGGGTTAATGCCCAGCTCTTCCTGAATGCTGTCACCTCTGCTGATTCTAACTGATCAGAGTAGTAACTGTAAATATCCTACACTGTGTCTTGCCACCAGCACAGGGGTTTTTAGCTCTGCCTCATCTCTGCAACAAGCCAGGTTCAGAGACAGGGCAGCACAAACTGGTGAACAGAATGGAACGGAATAGAAACAACCAGGTTGGAAGAGACCTCCAAGCTCAGCCAGCCCAACCTAGCACCCAGCCCTACACAAGCAACCAGACCATGGCACTAAGTGCCCCAGCCAGGATTGGCCTCAACACCTCCAGGCACTGCGATTCCACCACCTCCCTGGGCAGCCCATTCCAATGCCAATCACTCTCTCTGACAACAACTTCCTCCTAACATCCAGCCTAGACCTGCCCTGGCACAACTTTACACTGTGTCCCCTTCTTCTGTTGCTGCTTGCCTGGCAGAAGAGCCCAACCTCCACCTGGCTACAGCCTCCCTTCAGGTAGCTGCAGACAGCAATGAGGTCTGCCCTGAGCTTCCTCTTCTGCAGGCTGCACACCCCCAGCTCCCTCAGCCTCTCCTCATAGGGTTTGTGTTCCAGGCCCCTCTCCAGCCTTGCTGCCCTTCTCTGGACACCTTCCAGCACCTCAACATCTCTCTTGAATTGAGGATTGGATTGAATTGAATTGAATGTTAGGAGAATAATTCTTCCCTGAAGAGGTTCCCAAACACTGGAATGGTCTGCCCAGGGCAGTCCTGGAGTCACCGTCCCTGGGGGTGTTTAAGCAGCCTGTGGACCTGGCACTCGGGGACGTGGTTTAGTATTGACCCTTCAGTGTTGGGCTGAGGGTTGGACTTGATGATCTCTGAGGTGTTTTCCAACCTGGCTGGATTCTGTGGCTCTGTGGATTGTCTCCCATGGAGCAGTGCTGTCTGTTTGCCACACCACCCACAACTTGGCTTACACTCTTCTGCATCAGAACCTCAGCTCATTACGGCAAAGCCAAAGGCTCTGAGACACTTCAGTGTAATCTATTCTGAAGTGACCTCGGGCTGGCAGGGTATTTTGGAAGATGTATGTGCCTTCAAGCAGATGTATCCTCAAAAAGCATGCAGGCAAAAATAGCTGTGTGTAACTGGAAGCTGAAATTGCTCTGTCAGTCCTTGCCTTACCTCTACGTGATACTGCGACGTCTCGGATATGCTGCTGACGCTGTCCCGGGCATAGTTCTTCCTTTGTTCTAGAGGTGGGAGGAAAAGAAAGAATAATTATTTAGTCAGCTTCTTATCTGACTGCTTTGAATACTTCTCCTGAGGTATTTAAGGCTGTTTAAGTTTCTGTATTTTGACAAAGAAAAGCCTTCAGCCTGCCACACAGGCTCACAGGATGTCGGGGGTTGGAAGGGACCCAAGGAGATCATCCAGTCATAGAATCATAGAATCAACCAGGTTGGAAGAGACCTCCAAGATCATAGAACAGAATCATAAAATCAGTCAGGGTTGGAAGGGACCACAAGGACCATCCAGTTCCAACTCCCCTGCCATGGGCAGGGACATCTCACACTAGATCAGCCTGTCTAGAGTCTCATCTAGCCTGGCCTTAAACACCTCCAGGCATGGGGCCCCAACCATGTCCCTGGGCAACCAGGGCAATCATCCAGTCCAACCTAGCACCCAGCCCTAGCCAGTCAACCAGACCATGGCACTAAGTGCCCCAGGCAGGCTCTTCTTGAACACCTCCAGGGACAGCAACTCCACCACCTCCCTGGGCAGCCCATTCCAATGCAAATCACTCTCTCTGGCAACATCTTCCTGCTAACATCCAGCCTACCCTGTCAGAGCAGGACCATACAATCTAGCTCAGGTCACAGAGGAACACATCCAGAGAGGCCTTAAAAGGCTCCAGAGAAGGAGCACACAGTTTTAATGTCAATGTGGAAGTTTTAAGATGTGCATTTGAATTCCCTGGGATTATCCTCTGTAGTCTGAGACCTGCTACACTCAGCCATAGAGCTGTGCCAGAGCACAGGGAGAGACTGGTATCACTGACAGGACAATCTCAAAGGGACTGACAAAGGTTTCTGTGGCAGGCTGTGGCTGAGTGTCAGCTCTGGAAATGTCACTTACAGCAGCAGTGTGTGTGAAAATGGAGCATCCAATCACTAAATCACTATGAAACACTTGAGAACTCTGGGGTGACAAATGTAATACCAGGTCAGAAAGTAAAACTATCACAGGATCAGAGGGTGTCAGGGGTTGGAAGGGACCCAAAGATCATCCAGTCCAACCCCCCTGCCAGAGCAGGACCAGACAATCTAGCTCAGGGCACACAGGAACACATCCAGACAGGCCTGGAAAGGCTCCAGAGGAGGAGACCCCACAACCTCTCTGGGCAGCCTGTGCCAGTGCTCTGGGACCCTTCCAGGCAAGAAGTTCCCCCTGGTGTTGAGCTGGAACCTTCTGTGCTGCAGCTTCCATCCATTGCTGCTTGTCCTATCCCAGGGAGCAGTGAGCAGAGCCTGTCCCACCCCTCCTGACCCCCAGACCTCAGATAGTTACAGACATTGATTCAGTCCCCTCTCAGTCTTCTCTTCTCCAGACTAAGCAGCCCCAGGTCCCTCAGCCTCTCCTCATCGGGCACTGCTCCAGTCCCCTCATCATCCTCATAGCCTTCCATTGGACCCTCTCCAGCTGATCCCTGTCCCTCTTCAACTGGGGAGCCCAAAACTGAACAGAGTACTCAAGATGAGCTCTCAGCAGGGCAGAGTAGAGGGGGAGGAGAACCTTCCTGGATCTGCTGGACACACTCTTCCTAAACACCTCAGAATCCCAGGGTCCAGCACAAGGGTCACATCCTAGTTGATTGGACAGGGTTGGGTGCTAGGTTGGACTGGATGAGCTTGGAGGTCTCTTCCACCCTGGCTGGTTCTATGTTAGGAGAGAGCTAATGAGTGCGACTTGTGAGTCTGGAGGGGAGCAGTGTTCTGACTGAAAATGCTTCATGGGGAGGCCTGATTATTTAATTCACTGTCCTGCCACTTAGGTAGCAGTATGGTAACTGGCAGCAGGCTCAGTGCATCTGTATGAAAGCAAAACAAAATAGATACATAATTCTGATATTTACATCATTCTCCTGTTAAAGCTGCAAAACAACCAAGCCACACACGGAGCAGATCTCAACCATCATTTATTTTGTCCTAAAGTATTCTATTTGGTAAGTTAGAAACAACCATGGAAAGGAGATAAAACCCAAACCAAACCAAAAACACAGGAGAGGGCAACACACATCAAAGCTGCTGAAGAGAAATCAATTTTCAGCTAACAGAACACAATGCTGCAAAAGCAGGAACAGTGCAACAGATTAAACTAGGAGAGGAGGGAAGGGACTAAGCAAGATGAAAATGCAGCATAGAATCATAGAATCAAGCAGGTTAGAAGAGTCCTCCAAGCTCATCCAGCCCAACCTAGCACCCAGCCCTAGACAAGCAACCAGACCATGGCACTAAGTGCCCCAGCCAGGCTTGGCTTCAACACCTCCAGGGATGGCAACTCCACTACCTCCCTGGGCAGCCCATTCCAATGCCAATCACTCGCTGCCAACAACTTCCTCCTAATATCCAGCTCAGACCTCCCCTGGCACAACTTCACACTGTGTCCCCTTGTTCTGTTGCTGCTTGCCTGGCAGAAGAG
Source organism: Tricholaema leucomelas (assembly GCA_013400475.1). Lineage (NCBI taxonomy): Eukaryota > Metazoa > Chordata > Aves > Piciformes > Lybiidae > Tricholaema lacrymosa > Tricholaema leucomelas. Next base: position 16,143 of record WAAF01007400.1, read on the forward strand.
ACCAACCCCACCTGGCTACAGCCTCCCTTCAGGGAGCTGCAGACAGCAATGAGGTCTGCCCTGAGCCTCCTCTTCTGCAGGCTGCACACCCCCAGCTCCCTCAGCCTCTCCTCACAGGGTTTGTGTTCCAGGCCCCTCACCAGCCTCATCACCCTTCTGTGGACACCTTCCTGTACCTCAACATCTCTCTTGTGTGCTCCACAACCTCCCTGGAGGTGTTCAAGGCCAGGCTGGATGAGGCCTTGAGCAACCTGTTCTAGTGGGAGGTGTCCCTGCCTATGGCAGGGTGTTGGAACTGGATGAGCTTTGAGGTCCCTTCCAACCTAAACCATTCTATGACTCTATGATTCCAGCTCTTCAGTGCTGTTTCTGCTTTTGCAGTATTTTACCCACAGTACTTTTTGGTTCTTTGACTCTTTCACCACAGCAGAGAGCAGCAGACATGCACACCCCAACAGAACAGCCAGCAAAGCACTACTGTCTGATTTGCTACCTTTCTTTTTTTGTTTGGATGATGACCTGAAGAAGTAAAGTCCATCTGTTCCTAACAAAACAAGGGAATGAAAGAGCAGTATCTAGTTTAACCCCACAGGATTCTTTACATCTCCAAGGGGATCAGTTAACAATCTCCTCTCGTGGACTGTAGATGATAATTCAATGCTTTCCAGCAAGAAAGAATACATGCTTTAAAAGAAAATAAACCCCTGGTTTCAATTAACATTTCATCAAATACTCAGTTTTGACTTTCATTAACTTCCTTTATGTGAACTGTGATGGTTTGGGTGCTCCCTGCAACCCCACGCTTAAGAAAATCACCCAGACTGGACTCAGCTGAGCTGGAAATTGAATGAAGCTTAGCACAATACACAGGCAGGTATCTACAATCCATACAGCCACAGACAGCAGTACACAAGGTAAAGGGAACAGAGAAACACAACAGCCCTGCCAGAAACCAGAGTCCCCAGGAGGGGCTCCCAACCCCCCTTCCACCTTCTCCCCCCCCCTCTGCCTTACCCCAGGCTTCACCTTACATTCAAGGTGAGTTTGGAGAGTCAGTCAGGGGGGTTAGGAAGCAGAGGGGTTAGTCAGGCAGCAAGTCAGAGAGAGAGAAGTGCAACCCAAAGCCAGAGAGCAACTCTGTTCATCTATATTTGTGTTCCTGTTCTTATCCATCTCAGCCACCCTCTGAGTGCAGCAGCCATCACCACTGTTTCCTTTTCACAGCCTGGCATCTAATTCTTCTCACCAACACATCCCAGCTAGGCTCAAACTGGCACACGAACAAAACTGCCCTTTTTAAAGGCTATCAAATTGAACAAAGAAACTTTACACTCACTCTCAGATTTATAAACCCTGCAAACAATACCAGATGGAGTTGTTTGGCTAGGGCTGGGTGCTAGGTTGGACTGGATGAGCTTGGAGGTCTCTTCCAAGCTGGTTGATTCTATGATTCTATGTTGATTGGCTGGGGCTGGGTGCTAGGTTGGGCTGGATGATCTTGGAAGTCTCTTCCAAGCTGCTTGAGTCTATGATTCTATGTTGACTGGATAGGGCTGGGTGCTAGGTTGGGCTGGATGAGCTTGGAGCTCTCTTCCAACATGCTCAAGTCTATGATCACACAGTCTCACAGTATCACCAAGGTTGGAAGAGACCTCATAGATCATCAAGTCCAACCCTTTACCACAGAGCTCAAGGCTAGACCATGGCACCAAGTGCCACGTCCAATCCTGCCTTGAACAGCTCCAGGGACGGCGACTCCACCACCTCCCTGGGCAGCCCATTCCAGTGTCCAATGACTCTCTCAGGGAAGAACTTTCTCCTCACCTCAAGCCTAAACTTCCCCTGGCGCAGCCTGAGGCTGTGTCCTCTTGTTCTGGTGCTGGCTGCCTGAGAGAAGAGAGCAACCTCCTCCTGGCTACAACCACCCCTCAGGTAGTTGTAGACAGCAATAAGGTCTCCCCTGAGCCTCCTCTTCTCCAGGCTAAACAATCCCAGCTCCCTCAGCCTCTCCTCGTAGGGCTGTGCTCGAGGCCTCTCCCCAGCCTCGTTGCCCTTCTCTGGACACGTTCAAGCATCTCAATGTCCCTCTTAAACTGGGGGGCCCAGAACTGGACACAGTACTCAAGGTGTGGTCTAACCAGTGCAGAGTACAGGGGCAGAATGACCTCCCTGCTCCTGCTGGCCACACCATTCCTGATGCAGGCCAGGATGCCATTGGCTCTCTTGGCCACCTGGGCACACTGCTGGCTCATGTTCAGGCGGGTATCAATCAGCACCCCCAGATCCCTCTCTGTCTGGCTGCTCTTAGCCACTCCAACCCCAGCCTGTAGCTCTGCATGGGGTTGTTGTGGCCAAAGTGCAGCCCCTGGCACTTGGAGCCATTGAACTCCATCCCCTTGGACTCTGCCCATCTGTCCAGGCGGTCAAGGTCCCGCTGCAGAGCCCTTCTGCCCTCCAACCCAGCCACATCAGCCCCCAGCTTGGTGTCATCTGCAAACTTGCTGATGACTGACTCCATGCCCTCATCCAGATCATCTATGAAGATGTTAAAGAGGATGGGGCCCAGCACTGATCCCTGAGGGACACCACTAGTGACAGCTGCCAGCTGGATGTGGCACCATGAGTCTATGATGATTCTATGATTAGTCTATGATGATTCTATGGAATAGACCAAGCACTGACTCAGGTAGAGGGTGCAAAAGAATTAAAAGGCAGAGAATAAGTGGGGTTTTTTTGCAAGAGATGGCTTGCTTTGCTGCACAGAAATTCTGTCCTAAGACAGGAAATCCAAGAGCATGCAGAGCACTGATTAACACATCCTCTTCCACGAGCAGAGCAGCACTCACAATAGACACCATGGCAAGGTTCTCAGCACGCTGTGTCACAGTGAGAACAATAGTGTTTATGTAAGAGATAGAGCTCTCTGCATGCCAACCAAGTCCCTGCTTGCCTACATTTCAGGGCATCTCCTCAGCTCCAGAGCTCTGCATTTTAAATTAGAACAGAATTGTAACAAGAGCATCAATAAAATTCCCAATTAGCAAAAGCCAATCTGTCTCTGTGTTAATGAGCAAAAAAGTATGGTCACCTCTGCTGGTTTGAGGCTAGGTGGAATATTTTAATGACAAAAAGTAGATGATGGGCTGTGAAAAGGCAACAGCAGTGATGGCTGCTTCACTCATAGGCTTGCTGAGAGGTATCAAAACAAAACACCAAACACAGATAAGACAGAGTGTGTCTGTCAGAGTGTGTGTCTCTGTCTCCTTATGCTGCTTCTGATTAACTAATCCTTCTGCTTCTAACCCCCCTTTGCTGACCCTCCAAACTCACCTTGCATGTAAGGCAAACTCTGGGATAAGGTAGAGGGGTGGGAAGAAGGTAGAAGGGTGGTTGGGAGCCCCTTCTGGGGACTCTGGTTTCTGGCAGGGCTGATGTGTTTCTCTATTACCTCTAACCTGCATATTTCTATCTATAGTTGTAAATATTGTAGCTATCTGCTTGTATATTGTGCTAAGCTGTGAATATGAGGCTTCATTCCTTAACTTCCAGCTGGCTCAGTCCAGTCTGGGTGAATTCATAAGAGTGAGGAGGCAGGGAACTACCAAACCATCACATCACCACAACAGCCAACAGTCCACACTGAGTTCAGCAGCAACTCCTATTTCCTCATTTACTTCTTTAGTGCAGGTAGAATGATTATTAGAACATGTTTGAGATGCAAGTTACCATTTAGAATAGAATATTTCAGTTGAAAGGGAGCCACAGGCATCATCTAGCTGTAGGGCCTAGGGATACAGGGATAATCTAGCTGTAGGGCCTAGGGATACAGGCATCATCTAGCTGTA
>WAAF01007401.1:0-169220 GCA_013400475.1 Tricholaema leucomelas
CTGGGGTGCATTAGGAGGAGTGTGTCCAGCAAGTCAAGGGGGGTTCTCCTCCCCCTCTGCCCTGGTGAGACCTCATCTTGAATACTGTGTTTAGTTTTGGGCTCCCCAGTTTAGGAGGGGCAGGGATCTGATGGAGAGGGTCCAGCAGAGGGCTACGAGGATGATTAGGGGACTGGAGGCCATGGCTTATGAGGAGAGGCTGAGGGACCTGGGGCTGCTTAGTCTGGAGAAGAGAAGACTTAGAGAGGATTGAGTCAATGTTTATAAGTATCTGAGGGCTGGCCAGGAGCAGAGGGGGACAGGCTCTGCTCACTGCTCCCTGGGATAGGACAAGGAGCAATGGGTGTAAGTTGCAGCAAAAGAGCTTCCTTAGATGGTCTCAAAACAGGTAGCTGAAAGTGCTCAAGTCGCTGGGACTGCTGCCTAGGGCTGCCGCTGCCTCCCAGCCCAAGCTCTGCCAGTGCTGCAGCAGCACTGCCAGCCCATGACCCAGCCCAGGTCTTGGCCATGGAGCAGCCACATCAGTAAGGTTAGAGGAGTTGTTATTGTAGCTCTCTGATAAATAGCTATGGTGAATAAGGGGCAGATGAGATGCTGTGATCAAAAGACAAATGGGCTGCAGGAGATGTGCTATGAAGAACGCAATTCAGATAGCTTTATAAATCACGCCAAGGAGCTCTGTGCCACACAGGTTTGCTCTGTGTGGGGAGGCTGATGGAAGGGATGGGCAGTGCCTACGAGCTGAGGAGAGGGACAACGGTGAGAGAGGTTAGGTGTGAGGAGAGCCTCTGGAATTATAGGGAATTGTCTGTTCTGTTGACACTCAGTGCAGAGCTGGCAGCTTGGCAGGCCTGGACCCGCACCTGTCCTTCTGCTTTTATCAGTGACTTCAGCATAAAGACCAGCAAAAGCACTTGCAAAGGACTCTGCTCCAGATGCTGCCAGAGGTCTTTGGAGCAGCCTCTGCATTGTGCTTCCCCTTGCTGTTGAAATGCTCCTTGGCCCCTTTTGATCAGGGCTCACACCTCCTGCTCAGGGGAAGCAGGGACAGGGATGTCATCCACTGCCAAGCAGAAGGGTGCACTGCAAAACTCCTTAGGATTCCTTTTTGCGGGGATGTGGAAGCAGCAAGCCAGGAGCCAAGTGAGGGTGCTGCCAGGATTTGTGAAAGTCCCTCTGGAGCCGCTGTGTTTCATCCCTTTTGATAATCTTCCTGAGCTAAGTGACACATTGATAAACTGTCCAGGATAAATAGTGCTTCCCAGGCGCTGCCAGGCAGTGGGGACTTTTGCAATGATCCCTTCTCACTGTTTAAGATCAAAAAGGTTTGTAACCAGTGAGGTGGGAGGAAGAAAAAGCTTCTTGATATTGCAGCGAGAGTTTAAGTATTCCATTGTCTAGTTAAAGTGTTTTGACAGATGTGGTTTCAAGCTGCATAAAAGTGTAAAGAAAACCAAACCCAAACCTATATAAACCTCATCAGTCGAGCACTGGAATTTAGATTTACTTCTCCCTGAATAGAGCCATTGTGTTGTAGCAGGGAGGCAGTGGAGATGCAGAGCCCGAACAGCGCAGAGATTTAAAGCTCTCTGTACCAGGTGGACTGGCCTGGAGTGATCAGAATACTAAGTGCCACTGGTGGCTTGCAATGAGACCGAGAGATTACTTGTTTGAGGAAGAGAGATGAGTAGGCCTTCTGCAGAAGTGTGAAGAATCTCTGATTGGGGGACGCGTGGCAGACAGTCCAAACATCTTTCATTATGATTAAGCAATATCGAGCGCTAAAGCTGGATTGCTTCTGCTGCTGCTCCCTCTGTGTCACGGCAATTTAATCCGCGCCTCTGGCTCAGCAGTAGCTGGGGGATGACTTTTGGCATTTGGAATATGTTTCATCACTCGTCCCCTTTTTCTGATTTCCCTGTTTGAAGTAGGATCTGTGTGTGAGAACAGTCAGGTCTGAGCTTTGATCCACCTCAGGATCTGACCCAGCATCACTGCAGCGTCTGCCATGCAGAAGAGAGGATGTAAAAAGAGCATGGCACAGTCTTTGCCAGTTTGGAGCTGAGCTTTGATAAGGTTTGTGCTCCTCTTTGATTTTCTGCACCCTGCAAGCTTCCATGGGTAGTACCTGCTGTGCTGGGGTTTCAGAGAGGCATCTCCAGGGATCTCTTGCTGAAGTTCCAGCTTCTGCTCTGCTGCTCACCTTGATTCCTGCAGAGGAGAGGTGACGTGCAGGCATGTCATGCACACATCATTTTGAGCCTCTCTCAGGCAGTACAGCCCTCCTGGCCCCCGATGGACAGAACAGTACCAGGACTGCTAAACCAATGTTTGTGTAATGGCAGGTTTGGGCCAACTGAGCCTGCCAGCGCCATCCCTCCTTGTTGGCCAGCAAGACCTTCTGGAGTGTTGGCCAGCTCTGGCAGCAGGGATGTGCTGCTGGTACATGCATCCGGCTGAAAACTGTAGTGGGAGAAGCGGGCACAGCTCCTGATTTGGGTGTCCTTACCCTTGTTTGCTCTTGAGCACAGTTTGATCTCGGTTCTGCAGCAGCACTTCAGTTTCTGGTGCTTTACTGTGCCTGCTGTGTACTCAGCCACCTACACACAAGTTCCTCAGGGCTTACTGCAATCCTGTTAGTTAGGGTTTTATAGGGGACTTGCATTTTTCTCCCCAGTATGTTTAAACGATTGGTAGCATGCTCTGCTTCACTGAGCCAGTAGTGAAGGAACTGAGCACAGCAATAAAAACACAGCAGAGATGTGGGGCATTAAACAGGCATTTCCTCATCTTACCAGCAGGGCTTTTGCTGAAATGTCTTTACAGCAAGAATTGTAATGGTTCTGATTTTACACAGTAACATGAAAAGTAAATGCAGAGTGTTCAGCATCTTTACCTTTCAGTGAGTGGAACGCTGGAGGCCTTGGCGTGTGTAACTACACTGTATGCCTCTTGTCTGCAAGGCTGCTGTAGAGCTTTGGGCATTCCAAGGGCAGAAGGGAGTGGTGCTGATGGATGGGGCCAGGACGGCCCCCACTGTGTGCTAAGTCCCCCAGCTGCTAGCCAGGAGGTGCTTGCTGCTGTCACTTGTAAGCAAGAAGGCTGAGGGCTCCCCGAGGCTCTCGTTCCTGTGCTCCTGGCCATCTGTAACTTCCAGTGCAGTGGCACAACATGAGCAAGGAAATGAAAAGGAGAAAGCCTTTGCTGCCTCTAAGCATTTCTGACACATTGATCCAATAAACCCTGGATGGATGCATTCGTTGGTCACTTGTGCAGCTCCGGAAGCTGCAAATAGAGAGGCGAAGGGGAAGGTGAATCATTATGCACCTTATTCCAAATCAATCAGGGAGCTTGTCAGATCAATTATTTGTCAAACATGAATCAAGCAATTGTCTGGTCTCTGCGGTGCTGTGCCAGAGAGCTGCATTTCATTTGGCTCACCAGTGCATGTTGCCTTGGCCTTGAAATTCTGCAGGCCAAATTGTTAAGCTGCTCAGATTCTTGCTGAATTCACTTGCTTGTTCTGAGGAGGCTTTGCCAGACGTCCAAGGAGGTGTTTGTCATTGGTGAGTTCACTCCTCCAGTGTTCTGCTGTACCTCATGCCCTTTGCAGATCCCCCACAGCAAGCTGTGAGCTGGGAAAGAATTCCTGTGAGTATCTTACCCATTTGCTTCCTCTAGCCGACGCCTCAGAGGGTGCTTTCCCTCTCTCCTTGTTAGCCAGTTTGATTTAGTTATTAGCCTGTAGATGTCCCTAAGAATTTACTCAGAGCTGTCCACATGGACTGAAGGCTCATTATTAATAGAAAGAGCTTTCCAGAAGCCGTTTGTATGTTTTGCTGGTAGAGTCTGCCCTGCTCTTAAGAGTCCAAGTCTGCTCTAATTTGAGAAAAGACTTTGATCCTTAGTTTTGTAGCCAAATACTGGGATGCTAACTGACAGCATCTCTTTGCTTTCCTTTCTGTTTTAATACATGCAGCATTTAAGGCTGAAGCAGGCAAAACTGACTCTTTAACTGTTAACTTCCATGGAAACTTTGCCAATGAGGAGGGAAGGGTTTTGGCTACTTACAAATTTGAGTGCTGCAGAAATACTGGGAGGGCATCTACCACATTTCCCATGTCCCAGACAGGCATGGTGGAGGACACAGGGTCACTGAAAGGAAGAAGTGTCAGGGAGCAAGGGTGACAAAGGGGCTGCAGGACATGGAAAGAAAGGATACAGAGCATTGGGAAGGAAGATCTGAGCATGGGAGTAGAAAGTGGACCTCAACCAAACAGAAAATCTCTCTAATCCCCAGCACCGCAGTATCATCTTCAGAGGCAGCTTCTTATTTCACTGGGCTTTCTCAGACTCGTGTACATGTATTATTTGATGACTTAGGCAGAAATAAGTCTATTTTCAAAGCTAATCTTTGCATTACACATTGGATCCCTTTTAGATTCTCTTCTGCTTTAATGAAATCCTACATGAATGGCTTAAACAAGAAAGAACTTGCATCTTAAATCGGACTGAAGCAGTTGCCTGGAAATTAGGATGGATTCAGTAGATACTGCCCCAGTCAAAAGGATGGCAGTGCTCAGGAGAACTGTTCAGAGGTCTCAGCAGCAGTGGCAGAGACAGAAATGTGTTCTGCATCTCATGGCAGTTCAGGCACCTCTGTCAGGGGCAGCACAACCATAGCATTTAAAGCACAGATGCTGTCTTTCTGTGGTGCAATGCAGTCCCCAAGATGAGAGTTAGTGCCACTAAGGAACAGTACTGGCATCAGGAGGTTATGGCTCGTCTTTAAAGAGAAGTCAGGTCCTTCTCTGGAAGAGATATGGAACTGAGGTGTAACCGAAGTCCTCTCTGACTGCTAAGCACAGGCATGGAAGTTCATAGCTCCATGTGCTGTGTCATAGAATCACAGAATCACCCAGGGTGGAAGAGACCTCCAAGCTCATCCAGCCCAACCTAGCACCCAGCCCTGTCCAATCAACCAGACCATGGCACTAAGTGCCCCAGCCAGGCTTTGCTTCAACACCTCCAGGCACAGCGACTTCACCTCCCTGGGCAGCCCATTCCAATGCCAATCACTCTCTCTGCCAACAACTTCCTCCTCACATCCAGCCTAGACCTCCCCTGGCACAACTTGAGACTGTGTCCCCTTGTTCTGTTGCTGGTTGCCTGGCAGCAGAGACCAACTCCACCTGGCCACAGCCTCCTTTCAGGTTGGTGACCAACTCCACCTGGCCACAACCTGTCCAAAGGGGGTAGCACAACAGCTCTGCTGATGCTTGCACGTGTAGGAAAAGGAGGAAATACAGGGCACGATCCTGCCTTTGTGCAGCCTTTTGCTCCAGACCACTGCTCTGTGCTGCAGCCCTCGCCTGTGGAAGGGGAAGGTTGCCCAGCAGAGTGACAGGATGGGGCCCAGCCTGTACTTGCAGTGTAGTTTGGCTTTGCTGGCTAAGCAGAGCTTTACCCCTGCAGGCTCAGGAGCTTTGCACTGGTAACAGGACGAGCAGACAGAACAGGAAGAGCAAACACAGCAAACTTGGCGCTGCTTTCTGTGCCATTTTTCCGTTTCCTTTCTCTGCTGGGCTGCACAAATGCTGCCTTGTTGTCACTCCTGGAGCCAGCACGTCCCTCCTGCTCAGCTGCAAGAGCAGCGTGCTGCAAGTCAAGTCTTCTTTCATTTCTTTGTGTGACAAGTGGGAAGGCACTTAGAGGAGACCAAGTATGTAGGATGAAATGGCAAGGTCTTGTATTACATCACTAATGGAGGTGATTCACTCTCCTTCATTTGGAAGATCCTCCTGGTTGTGGGTAACCTAACCTGTCTGTGCCACATAGAGCATCCAGGCCTGTGTGCCCTGTGTTGTTATGAGTACCCCTACTCAGCCATGAGCTCCTTCAAACAGAGCCCAAGCAATCAGGTACCTGCAGAGAGACAAACCATCTCTCCTCATCACAGGAGCTGGATTTGTGCTCGTGCTCCTCTGGGTCTCTGCAGAAGCTTGTCTGCAGTGACATGGAGACAGATGTCAGCATGCCTGCTGCTTGTGAGATGTGGGGGAATGCTTTATCCCTAGAGGAGGGGTCTGCTGCAGTAGACTGAGTGCTTTGGTCTTGTGACTCATGGAGTTCAGTCCTGCACTGGTGGTCCTGGCCACAGGACCCACTGACTGCCTTCCGCTGGCTGCCAGCTCCTCTTCCTCTTCTTGGAGAAGGAGGAGCAGCAGTTTGGAAGTAAATCATCAAAAAACATTCAAACTTCCTGCCACCCCCAGTTCCACCTACTCCCAGCCCAAGGCATGTAGGTTCCCAAGTTTGGATGGAAAATGGAGGCTGATCTTGGAATGTGACAGCAGTGCAGAGGGAGGAAGGGGAGCTGCCAGCTGGCTGTGCTTTGCACCTTCTTCACTCTGCAGGGTAACTCTTTGGCATTCCCCAGACATTTGTTTCCCCTGCCTCTGTGCTGAGGAGGAAGCTGAACTTTTGGCCTCTGGGCTCCATCTTCCCACGGGAGCAGCAAGAGGATATGGTGTTGTGGAGGGGGGGATGAAGAGAGTTCGTCTTGAGTGCATGTGTGCAGAGGAGAGAAGATGGGGGCGGGGGTGCTGTGAAAGAGAAGCAGCTCGTGAAGAGCACAACCAGCAGAGCTGGCAACACCCCCTCACTGCCCACAGTGAGCAGCTCCTGCCTCTGAGAGTCTGGCTGGAGCTGTCTGAGATGCAGCAGAGAGCAGAGGCAGCTATGTGCCACGATCATCATCCAAGGCAGGATTGCAGCCCGGATGCGTAGACTGTTGGAGGGTGTCATTTGTCACTACCCAAATTCAAATGGTGCAGAGAAAAACAGAAGCAATTCTACTGGGGTGTGGTAGGCCACTAAACTTCACCCAGGCAGATGTGCTGTGCTTCAGGTCTGTGTTTCATCCTCCTCCCAGCCTTTCTGCAGAGCATCCCATTTTAAGCGCATTGTCATTCCCTTTCCATGCTGTGGTAGCATCACATCCTGGGATTATTTGGGGTGCTCTTATGCCAGGGCTATTTACCAGGGACCAATGACTGTTGCATGACCTTAATACAGGTTCTGCTTCGTGAAGAGCTTCCTTTTCTTTTGTGGTAATCTGCACAGATGTTGGTTGGGCAGCAGAATGGCAGTCAGAAACTTGTAGCTGGGAGTTCTGATTTTTCCAAGTTCAAGAGAAAATTCAGCACAGAAATCATGCCAACAGGCAAGTTTAGGGGCTTGTGCCACCTCTGGGAAGACACCAAGTTCATGCATGCAATTTCCATGTTCTGGTAGGATGCTCAACCAGGCTTTTGAAGTAACAGCCCTAAAGCTCTGAAGGGATGTATTGCCTCTTCCAAGGTCCAGTGTGGTGCCTGCACCAGGGCGTCAAGCAGGGTGCTGTGGTTCTATCATCTGCATGCAGGGAAATAGGCCTCCTGCAGCTTTGCTCCCCAACACTTTGTCTGTGCTCTGAGCAGAAGCCTTCTTGTGGCACTGCTGGAAGGAGGAGCTCAGCTGAGGAGATGCTCCAGGTTGGATAGCTCCAACGCTATCCTGTTGCTGAGGGAGGATTTGTGGCCTTACACCCTGCCATGCCATCACCTCAGGTTCAGGTCAAAGCAACCAGCCCCAAGCCCCACAGGTCGTTTTGTCTCCCCAATTTGTGCCTTTCCCTTTTGGTAGCCATGCAGCAGTCAGACACAGAAAGTGCAGAGTTCTGTCCCTAGCGATGGCCTTTTTGCACAGCCCAGTTTCCCAGATGAACAGGAGCTGCCCTGCAGCAGGTCTTCAGCCAGCACACCAGAAAGTCATGCTGTGGCATCAGGAGACCTGAGGCTGGCTGTTGGCACTTGTACAAGCAGTTAGCTATCTGTGGTGATTTGAGTGTGACCTGGATGCATTTTGTAGGTGAGTCCAAATGTGTCTGCTGGATTTGCCCTCTGCAATCTATGCAGCTTTTCACTGACATGGTATCTCAGATGGCTTCCTCCTGACCAGGCTGGTATAATGACTTGCCTTCCAACCTGGCCCTTCAAGGCCAGGTTGGGTGAGGCCTTGAGCATCCTGGGCTAGTGGAAGGTGTCCATGGGAAGAAGGTTGGAACTGGATGATATTTAAGGTCCTTTCCAACCCAACCTGTTCTGTGACTGGCAAAGCACACATGGAGGGCAGCATTTGCTATCTGCAAATGCAGATGTCTCAAGCATGCTGCTTTGTTCCAGGCTTAGGTTTGTCTCTAAAGACACTGTAAATGTGCAGGCAAATTAACTTTGCTCAGAGCTGTACCTAAAGCATCAGTTTGCAAACAGCCATGTGTGCAGGGTTTGCATCGCCTCAAGAGCCAAAGTAAGAATGATTAAATCCTTGCTGTCTGTGCCCGTTTGGAAAGTTCTTCACTGCTGCTACAGTGGCTGCAAGGACAAAGCTGCTTTTGTTACAGAACACATTTAAATGGAAATAAAGACAGCTACAAGTGCATGCAGTGTGTGCCCTGTGCCAGGGCTGGCCACAGGAACAACTTTAGTGTAAGAGTGCACTCCCCTGGCAGCTCCTGCTGTGGCTCTGGTACCCCAGCAGGGATTCCAGACCCTGAGAACAAATCTCTTTTTCTATTCAAAAATACTATTCAAATCAAAATTACAATGTAGACACAGAGGCACGATTTAAAATGATCTCTGTGGGCTGCAGCAGGAGCCTGTCCTTAATAAAACACTGATCCCGGTCTCTTTGCTGCCCTGCCCCTGCTTTCTCCAGCAGAGCAAGAGCTGTCTCCACAAGGGCTGGGCTAAGCAGTGCAGCAGGATGAGGAGCTTCCCTGCTTGCCAGACCGGGAGTTTGTTTTATGGGGGAAAACTGCATTAAGCTTACATTTAAACAGAGGCTCAGCAGGGAAACAACACTCAAAATAAGGATCTGTTCCAATTGTCTTAGATTTGGAGTTGTTTGGTTTTGTTTTTCATTCTAAGTCTTGGAGGCAGATCTGCCAGGGCTCCAGACCCTGCAGTTTGAAAACACAAGCTCTGTCTCCAAGGTGTTTCCAGGCCCCAGAGTGAATTGAGATGGCTCCTTTGAAGCAGGAGGCATCTGCTTGCTCTTTTCATAGTTCTGGGTGGTATGTCAGGACAACCATCGCAGCCTGCTTCTGGGACACTGCCAGGGTCTCAGTGCTGAGGGTTTGAGGTGCAGGTCTGGGAAGAAGAAGGGGGAGAGCAGAGCCCTAAACTGCTGTGGATTTGAGCCTGCCTTTGACAGAGTAGAGATGAGAGGTGGTGTCTCTCTGTGCTCCCGCTAGTTTTGTTGAAGTCATAGGAACTTCTTCAAGGACCCAGCTGGCTGCCCAGGCACAGCTGATTGCAGGACTGAACCCAGCTCTCCTAGTGGAAATTGCCCTTAAAATGGTTAATCCCTTTTCTGAAGGTCCCTGGTGTTAGTAGGAATCTTCTGTCTCTGCTGAATCTGTTTTTCATGTGATCCTGGGTTGAGAAGGGAGCTTGTTAGACTTCTGTTGGCACTGTTCTCACCATCAAGGTTGCTGATGGTTGTCACACAAGAAAAGGAAAGATATCAAATGAAGAAACTACGTTTTACTGTTGGCAGATGCCCGTGTTTTGTCTTTGTGTGATGCGTTGCCATTCATCAGCTAGCCTTGGGGAAATCGCAGGCACTCCTGCAGTGTAAGAGGCCAATAAAAAGGAAATGATTTCAGTGAGATTGCAGCTAGGGATATGTAAAAGAGAAGTGCCCCTGGGTAATCAAAACTGCCCGTGCATAATGGCTGTCAGTGCACCAGGCAGGACTGCTGCATCCAGCCAGCTGCACCTCCATGGCCCTGCTCACCAGGCTCAGGCTTAGGAAGATGATGGGGAAGAGAGAGTCAGCAGAAGAGGTCAAGCCCAAAGCAGAGGACTGCCAAGCCAAGTGCTTGGTAAGTGCTGGCATGTCTGTACCCATCTCTTTCCCTGTTTGTTGGAGCTGTCTCCTTTGATCTTGCCTTCCTCATTATTACTTCTTGCCGCAGCACTTGGGCTCAGTTCCAAGGTCAAGGCCTGCTCCTGCTGAACATCTCCTATCTCCATGCCCCGTTCGTCAGCCTGTCTCATTAAAGCCTGGCACTGCTGTGCTGTGCAGCGACATTCCTCACTCTTCCTTCAGTGCACTGGAGGGACCCTGCTCCTCTCCACTTAATAGCTGGATGCATTCACTGCTCTCAGCCCCCTGTGCTCGGCTGGCACAGCTGGAGGAGGCTTCTTAATGCTCAGCTCTTTAATCTTCACTTGGGTTTGCTGAGGTTCTGGCCCTGCTCCATGCCCTAGCTGTGGCCCTAGATACTCTGAACAGGAAGGCAGAGTCGTTTGTGAGAAGCTGCTTTTCTCAGTTGCTCCGACAGACTGTGGCCTCAGCGAGCTCAGCAGCTCCTGCTGGAGCTGTTCTCATTTTATATTTGACAGTTTTGCTTATTGCACTTTTTAATCTTACTGTCTCTCAAGCTAGTGAAAAGCAGAAATCTCAGCTTAGGGGTGGGTCAGTAGGTGACCAGGTAAGTGGGACAACATCCTTCCTCTTAGCCAGAGGTGATCAGGCAGTGAGTGGTTGACTGCCTTGGACCGTTGCTGCTCCTGCTTGTCTGACCAGCCCCTAACAGGCAAGTAGGATCTGCATAAAGCAAGGCACTGCTGGTAAGAAATCACTGCAGACAGAGGGGGAGCACCACCAGCTGGCACCGGGGTCCCTAAACCTTGACACTGAAGTCACAGAGGTCACCCAGAAGCAGTAAGTCAGGGCTCTCACAGCACCTAAAGCTCTCTGCAGATAAACCAGTCTAGACACAATCCCTCCTCCTCTTCTCCTGCAGGTTACCCCAGTGACTTATTTGGAGTCGTCTTCTTTTCCATGTGACATTCTCCATTTGCAGTGACCTAAAGGATTTGCACTGAAGGCCTGCCCCTTCCCCACAGCAGCCACTGCTTTTACTGGCTCCCTGGTGTCCACAGCAGACTTAAGCTTCTCATCTCCATCTGTGTAGCCTGTTACAGCTCTTAGTGTAAGCAACTGCAATGTTTCCCTTCGAATCAGACTGTTGCTGAATCCAGTCCTTTGTATCTCCTTTTTCTGATGTTCCAAGGGCTTAGCTAATCCTGTTGGCACTAAGGCCTGAGCCAAACAGCAGGGTGAATGAATCCACCAGGAGCTCTGGAACACATCTGGAAATGAAGCCAAGCCCAAAGCATGCCCTCACTATCCCCTCTGCTGCTGGCATGCAAAGCAAGGACAGCAGTAGGCCCAGTTTAGCACTGCATTAGTGACATTGCATGAGCCTCCTTCTTCTCAAGGCTGCAGACTGAGGATGCTTGGAAATGCCACACAGACACAGGCACACACAGTTAACCCACACAGGCTCTTGGAGCTTGCTTTCTTAATCTCCTCAGCACAGATTACGCTGCTGGTGCTTGATGGGGACCAAGTGAAGCTGTCCTGACAGCAGTTTAAGGTTGGATAGGACTGAAGGGCAGCGCAGCAGAAGAGAGGGTTTGAGTTGGCAGATAACCATTTGTTAGAACTCCTGTGTCCATGGCTGTGAAGTTAGAGGCAGACAATGGTACTGGAATTTAGAGGCCAGGCAGCAGAGGGTGGTACTTGTGAACATTGTTTTTGTTGCCCAAGTGGAACCAGGGCAGGTACCTGCTCTGCAAACGAGAGCTGATTGTCCGTGCAGTGAGCTGACTCTCCCTCTTCACACTGGCAGGCTTTGCCCTTGCCTGTGGACGTGACCCTGTCACAAATGTCAGTCAGGTGCTTCACTGAGAGGCACAGAGGCATCTCCTATCCTTACTGCACTTTGTACTGCTGGCACAGCTTGCACTGCCCGAGAGAGGCTGTGGATTTGCCTTCTGAGGAGGGGGAGGCTGTGTAAAACAGCCAGCCTTTACACTTCAAACGCTGATTGAATTCTCTGACTCACAAGCTGTAGGGTTCTCTGTCTTCTGACTTGCACCATCCCCTCCATTCCTTCCCTAGCTCCCAGGTTACAGCTTGCTCAGGGGCATGGGCTTGGATACGGGGCTAAGTGTTCTGACCAAAGTGAGACAGGTCCACAGTGACTGGACACACACCACAATGAGATCACCTGATGGCCACATCAGCTGCCCATCGCTTTGGGTTCAGACTGAAGCCCAGAGCCCACTGGGTTAAATTTCCAGTCAGATGCAAAGGAGGTGAGAGGTTTGTAGGAACAGGAAGCCATCTGTGTCACCTTCTGGAGTTGGTGCTAATGGCTAACAGTGGGAGTCCCTCTGGGATAAGAACAATGATAGAATTTAGCCAGGAACAGCCACAGCACCAAGTTCAGGAGGGTGGCAGATATGGTGCCATGGCAATCTTGCCATTGCTTGGCCCTCTTAGATGGGCTGTTGCCACACAATGAGGCAGCCTGGAAAGCAAAAGCTGGGGACACAGGGGTAGCTGTCATCAGAGAGCAGTGTCAGAGGGAGCAGGTCTTTTCTTTCCGGGTAAGGAGGATAGGACTGCTTCAAGCAGAGAATGGAAATGTTGTCCAAGCAAAGCCTGAAAGAGGTCCTTTCAGATGACTGTGTAAGAGAAAGCAATTTCTTCATCATCAATACAATGCAGGTCTTGATAAACCAATGGCTTAAAATTTTAATGCAAGTTCTCAGAGTGGAAAATACTTTCCATATAGGCAGTAAATAATTAAAGAGGGATTTCTTACAAAAAAAAAGTGGGGAATCTGACTTTAAATTGGTGCAGAGATAGGAATTGTAATCTGCAAAGCCCTGGAGGCATTAATCTTGTGAGCAAATATTTACACAAGCAGATGATGAGGTTGTTTGGGGATTTGCCATGCGCCGGGTGGAGAGAGAACAAACGTGTTCTGTGTTGTAACTGCAGCCCAGGGCAGGGGCACCACGGGCACCTGGCACCAGCACTCACGTTCCCATTGCACAACTGCCTGTAAGTTCATTCGTGCAGCCTAGACAAAGTTTTCTGTCACACAAGACAGGAACTTCCCCGGCTTCTTCCCACCCTTCTCTTCTAGAAGGTGCAGAGCAGCTTTGGTTTGGCCCTTCACAGTCTAGGCAGTGTTGCTGCAGCTCTTTGTAGAAGAGGCTGTGTTTGAACACGGGAAGTGATGGGTGAGTAAATCCTGAGTAACGTGAAGGAGTTTTGTTCTCAGGTGTGTCCACATTAGGGGAGGTGGCTGCAGGGATACTTCTGCATCCATCACGTCCTGAACTCGGTGCTGCAGCCCTTTCTGTAAAACTCACCCAGCTGACCAGCCAGGTCTGTCTGCCATGCTGCTACAGGGCAGTGCCTGAGCTCCTCTGCCTGGCATGGCTGTGACTGAGCTACACTCACATCACCCAGCATCTTTTCTGTGCAGCCATCTTAGAACAAAAAGGGAGGTGTGGTGCTGGGCACTGTGCAAAGGACACAGACAGGGATGGAGCCTGCAAAACCCCCAACCTCTGAGCAAACAGACTGAAAATCATTCAGAAGTCTCCTTTTATTGAAGCAAACAGTATGCAGTGATGTACCAAAGCTGCCAGAGATATTAGAGATCATCACAGTGGCCACCAAGCACTCACACAGCCTAGCAAACCAAAGCCCCCGCTGAAAGGAGTCTCCCAAGCAGCATGTATAGTGCTGGTTTAATCTTCATGAGAGAGGAGTTCCTCTGGCAGCAGCTTACAAATGCAGATGGGCAGGTGGATTTAAAAGAAACAATGACAGCCTATAGTGAGGAGCTGCAGGAAAACAGCCCCCAGAATAAAAGGACACCATTTGTAAAGATCAATGAATAGCTGGAGAAGCCACCCCAGCCTGTGCAGTCCTTGATGAGCATGTTCAGATTGGAGAAGAATTTCTTGCTCTGAAGTGGAAGTCAATGGGGAGAGTAATAAGGCAAGGCAACGCTTTACCTTTCTTGTCTTTCATAATAATTTAGTTCAAGCAGGCTTTGGGAAAATCACACTTTTATTTCAAGCTCCAAAAGATCAATAGAGCAGTGTACGTTTAGTGCCTGAGGGAAAATTTACTCCAAATTGTTTCATGATGAAAATGCCAAAGGCAGATGCTTTGGTTCAGTCTGTTACTTTGAAGGAACCTTGCAACCTTAATTCCAAGTTAAAGACTTGTGGCCCTTGTATCGAAGACAGGCAGCAGACACACCTTGCAGTGAGGGGACGCTAAGGATTGTGAAAAGGACTCAGTAGAAACCCCCAGCATTGACACATCTTAACAGAGGGACCTGCCTCTTTGCTTTGCACTAACAGCTGATTCTGCAACGTATGAAATACACTCACACCCCTGAAACTCCATCTGTTGTTCTTGCCCAGCCCATCTAAGTCAAGAAGGTAATTTTGCATCTTAGCCAGCAACATCCCAAAATCTGAGAGGATAATCAGCAGAAAACCAGATGAAGCTGACCTTAGCAACATTCCTGGTTCAATAAATCAGGATTTCCTGTTCGTTCTGGGTTTGTGGCAGCACGTTTGATACGGGAGCCTGCTGGACAGCGAGGAAACGGGCTGCAGTCTGCACTGAACTCGCACATCCTGCTACAGATTGGCTGCGGAGTGCCTATCGTGACCTTAGTCCCTCCGTGTTAGACCCTGTTCCCTACTTCGTGTCGTGGTGCTGGCAGCTGATGGTTTCTCAGGGTGGTACCATGCTCAGTGTGGCAGCCCTGGGTGATTTTGTCTCTCACTACCTGGACTTTCCCAAAATAGGGCTGAAGCACAAGCACTGTGCAGCAGTGTTTGGCTCTTCTTCTGACACCCAGTCTTGGCTGGAGGGCAGAAGGGAGGGGTGATGCTCCCCTGGCACATGTCATCAGAGCTGCAGTGTCCTTCCTTTCCTCCAGTTTGTATCTGGGCTGCAGCTGCCCCTGCCAGATTTGGGGTTTATCTGTTGTGTTGCAAACATGGGGAAATACCTTGCCCTGTATTCACAACAGTTATGTAATGTTCATATAACAAAAACAACCTAAAATGATTTCTTTTAAGCTCGGCTGGGCTGGCAGAAGCTGCAAATGCACTCCCTTGTGGTGCTGAACTCTCGGCAGTATAAACACTGGGACAAAGAGCAATAGGGAAGTGCTGGTACCAATTTGCCACTGCTGGTTTCTTGGCTGGGTGTAAAGTGACCATTTGTTAGAGAACCCTACTTGTTCATCTTTCCAAAGCCTTTTCTGCCAGGTGAATGACTGTGGGAGAGAATTTGAGTTGGTTTAAACCTTTATATAAGAAGGAAAAGAGCTGCTTGTGCAGCTCACTTACTTGTGGCTAATTGGTGCATAGCCTCCGGAGAGACAGGGGGGCCTAGGAAGAGCAGGAGCACAAAGCGCGTAGGAGCTGAGTGGAGTTACACAGCTGAGGCTCAGAGGAGAGGGAAGATCTTCATAGAGCCCCGCAGGGACTGTCTGCAGCTGGATGCAATTCAGAAAGACACTGGCTGCAGTCAGAGCAGCACTGCAGTTGCTGTCCTGCTCCCAGTGCAAGGGCACAAAGGCCAGGAGGTGCTCATGATCGAGTGTTTTTCCATTTTGCTTTCTTTCGTTCCGCAGGTCTGAATTTTCCCTGTTTAAGTAGCATTGCTCTGCTCAGTGTTTGAGCAGCGGGAGCAGAGGGAGAGCCCTTGCGCGGCTCCCGTTGTGCTCACACAGCAGGCTTCAAGCAGCCTTTGAACACAGGTTGTGGCCGGTGCAGGATCCCATCACCCGCTGCAGCGTTGCACCTCTTGTGTACCCAGACGGCTGCAGCAGGAGTTCTGAAGATGCCCAAAGAACAAAACCAGCCCTTCGGCCTGAGAGGATGCTCCTGAGCACAGAGAGAAGTGCTTCTCAGCGACAGTCACCGCTCAGAGGAAGATGCTCGGAGCTGGTCTCTGGGAGCCCTGCGGATCTCGGCTGCAGTCTTCCGCCGCGCTGGGGATACGCTCACCCGTCTGCAGCAAAGCTGCCCTTGCTGCCAGCCCGCCCGGCTCTCACCTGCGCTGCGCTCCGCTCCGGCCAGGCCTCACCCGACGCTTCCCCTCGCTTCTCCGCCGCCGGCGCTTGAGTTGCGCTGGCTCCTCCCCGGCCCGCCCGGGACCCGGCCGTGACGTGTGGCGGCAGCAGCATGGCGGCGGCTGGGTAAGCAGCGCTGCGGGCTGCCCGCGGCCCCGCGCCTCCGCCGACACGGCAGCGGCGGCAGCGGCGGCAGCAGCCCGCCTCGGTCTCGCAGAGGGGCTCGGGAGGGTCGCGTTTGCCGGCGGGCGGCGGGGGAGGCCCGGGCCGGAGGCAGGCTGCTGCCGGACAGGCTGGGGAGGGCGGCCCGGGCCGTGCGCGCCGCAGCAGAGGCTCCCTGAGCAGGGTGAGCGGCTGAAGGTGAGCCAGCAGTGTGCCCAGGTGGCAAAAGGAGCCGATGGCAGGGCAGCCTGGCCTGCATCGGCCATGGCGTGCCCAGAGAGACGAAGCTGGTGGCGGGTCTGGAGGAGCAGCGGAGGGACCTGGCACTGTTTAGTTTGAGGAAGAGGAGGCTGAGGGGAGACATTTGGCCCTTTACAGTTACCTGAGTGCTGGTCTCTAATGAGCGATGGAACAAGAAGGAGCAGCCTCAAGCTGCAGCAGGGGAGGGTCAGGCTGGGCGCTAGGAAAATGTCTTCACTGCAAGAGCGGTCAGGCATTGGAACAGACTTCCCGGGAGGTGGTGGAGTCCTCATCCCCGGAGGGGTTCAAAGGTCGTTTAGATGTAGTGGTCAGCGGTGAACTTGGTGGTAGATTAGGGTTAACGGTTGGACCTGATGATCTCGAGGGTCTTTTCCAACCAGAATGATTCTGTGAACTCGGAGGGGTGGTTTGGTTTGGTTTTGGTTTTAAATCACCTCTGCTTTTTTGGGTTTGGTTTACTCAACAGCAGATACAAAGATCTGAGAGCATCTGATGGCTTAAGGGGGTTTGGTGATGATGGCTCTTCCCTTTTATACTGCTAGTAAGATGAGAGTAGGATTCCCAGCCCCTGCGCAGAGTTACTCCTTGCTTGCATAGAGCCTTTTCACCCTCTCGTGCATTGCTGTGCCACTCAGCCTCAGGTTTGCAGCTGATGGCAAGTCTTGCCCTGTTTAATTTAAGGCTTGCTGTCTGATTTAAAACTTTCTGGAGCGTGTGCTGGGATGGTGTGAGCCTGCTTCATTCTTCTGTAGGCAAGGGTGCCCCGGGATGGAAGCTGGTGCTGTGCTCCCTTGCCATGCCGATCTGCTGTAGCAGGCTCTCTGCAGCCTGCCGTGGTGCTGAGCTGCCAGGTGTGTGTGGGAAGCAGTAACACCAAACACGTTTGGATTTTGTGCACCATCAGCTGGACTCCTAGGCAGGCAGTTTGAAGATTAGATTAGTAAGAGCAGTCTTTCACCTCCTGAAATTGCTTAGGCTGTTACATCAGGTGGTTATAAACAGTAAAATCTTTTATTAGTTCTGTTGTGCTGTGTCTGCAGTTAGAAATGATGGAGTTTACATTTCTGATGCTGATAAGGAGGTTACTTTATGTAGCTGTAAATCAAAGGTTGCCTTTCAGATTGCCAGTGAAAGCTATATAATAATTAAGAGTTGGAGCTCTGCTTGTCTAAGGTTAAGGCCCTTGGTGCTTCATTTCTTGTCGTCTGAATGCAGTACCAATTTAACTGCTTCTTCCTGTCCTCTCCTTTATAGGCATGGCTGATAGATGAGCAGCCAGACAGTTAGTCAGTCTTCAGGAAGCTGAGAAGCTGAGCTGGAGGGCAAAGCTGGACATAAACCATAGGATTCGGTTGCTGAAACAGTATTCATCTGAACTACTGAAGCTCCAAAGCAGAGCTTTGCTATATTGAACATTAAAAAAAAAGAAGGGAACGTTCTTAGATTCTTCTCTCCTCATCTGATATAAAAAGAAATGATTCTAGAAGTTGTTGCTCTTCTGCTGGTAGAGCTTCAAGAAGTGCAGGTTGGGCCCTGTAGAAAATGTAGGTGCCTAAGCAGTGGGAACCTCAGATCACCTCGTAACCAGATTACTTTAAGAGACAATTTTCTGCTTTGAAACTCTTCTCCTGATTGTGGCTTCTCTGAATAAACCTTTCTGTAGCTGTCTGGGCTCTCTGTGGCTGTGCTGTCTTAGGGACAGGTGGTGATTTGTAGCAGGAGGTCACTGATACTCAGGCCAGGCTCTTGTAGCCACTAGTGCAGTCACTTGTTGAAGCCGTTTCTGTGCATGCAAGAATAAGCAGTACAGAGAAAACCATCTGCAGGTACTGAGTACGGGAAGTGTTGTCCTGGCTCTGTTGTCTCTCATCTGTTTCCTGCAGTCTCTTTGTCACCTACTGAACATATGACTCTGTGGAGCCTTCCACTCTTATTTGCAATACCTCAGAGCTCATTTTCTTCTATCCTGTTCTCTTTGCTCAGGGAGGTGGTGGAGTCCCCATCTCTGGTGGTACTCAACTAATGTGTGACCGTGGCACTTGGGGACATGGTTTAGTAACTGTGGTGGTGTTGGGTTGAAGGTTGAACTGGATGACCTTAGAGGTCTTTTCCAGCCCAAACACTTCTGTGATTCTCTGAAGCTAGGCTGCTGTCATTTTCTGTGTCTACTTTTCTCATTGTTTTGCCTAAAGCAGTGTCAACAAGTGTCAGAGATGCTGTGGGCCACAGCTGCAGCCAGCCCTGGCTACTGTTGCCATCTTGTTTGGTACTTGTATGAGCAGTACCAAACAGGTGAGCATTGTATCACCCAGGCACAGCGCTGTACGCAGCATCCCTTGAGTGATGGGCAGCTTGCTTGTAGAGTTGAACCAAGCTTCTGTTTGTGTTTCACACTAAAGTAACAAACACTGTGTGCCACTGTCTTCCACTAATTGTCAATTAAATCTTTTCTAGACCCTCCTTCTGGCTGGGCAAGGAGACGTTGAAAGTGCCCGTGGCACTCTTTGCCTTGAACAGAAGCCGGCTGTGTGATCGCCTGCGGCGCAACAAGGACGTCCAGAAGAATTCACTGGTCCTGCTGCAGGGGGGAGAGGAAACCCAGAGATACTGCACAGACACTGGCATCGTCTTCCGCCAGGTGGGAGCTGAGCAGAGCAGCAGTCAGATCAGGAAACTGCTCAACTGCAACGTGTTTTAAACCATTTGGAATTCCTTTTGTCTCTCTTCATGAGTAGGTTGCCTTGTTGCAGGGTTGCCTTGCTGCAGGGTTGCCCCTTCAGCTTCAAGTTTCTCCCAGTGCTTTGGTGTGCAGGCTCAGTGCCTGATGTCAAGGCCCCACTGCCTGTCCACGTTCAGCACAATGGTGAAGACATCGATGGAGTATGTCTTAGTTTTTGCAATCTTGTCTGACCTTTCAAAAGAACTTTTTCTCTAGTGAGCCTAAACTGGATGAATTCCTATGACAATGTATTTGAGGGTGTTGTCAGTGGTGCAGCCTGCTCTAGTGGGAGGTGTCCCTGCCTATGGCAGGGGGTTGGAGCTGGATGATCCTTGAGGTCCCTTCCAACCTAAACCATTCTATGATTCTATGATTCTATGGTGTGTTCCACAAGGCAGGACGTACCTCAGAATGTACAGCAGGTACCTTCTCAAGTGAGGCTCTTCCTGGAGCACCCAGCCCTTCTGGCACAGAGGACTCGATGACCCCTGTCATGTCAAGTGCAGGCTTACTCAGTGGGGAGGTTGGTGTAACGCAGCTCAGATGATGCATGCCCCAGACTTAGCATAGCAGCTGCAGTCCTTTGCTTTGTGCATTCGATGGAGCTTCTGTCTAGATCGTGCATCTCATAATATGCTGTCTTACATCTGTTCAGAGGAGGTGCACCTTCCAGGGTGCCAGAGCACATGTCTGTCCTTTACCAAAGTCCAGCTCTGTTCCTTGGGGTTTTCGCTTTTGCTTGCTTGTTCTTAAAGTAACTTGGCTAAAGACTGCTCCTAGTGCAGCTTCCTCTTCACTTCATCTCTCTTCCATCACAGTGAATCTGCACCCTGCTTTGTCCTGTCTCCCGTGGTGTGATTGTTTCTCTCTCATACTGCATTCCCTAATTCTAGATAGGAAGAATCTGTTTTGTTGTGCCGAGCTTGCTTGCATATTTATAATGATAGCTGATTGATCCTTTCCAGTTGCCAGCAGAGGGATTTGTATTATTGTAACCTAAACCAGCTAACTCGTCAGTGTAGACCTAACCCACTTGCCCCACTCCAAAAGGCAAGACTTTTCCAGGTGTGTGGCAGCAGGTGTGAGGTGCACTGTGGTGGTTTTAGAGCTGGTACAGTCGGGGCTTTTTTTAAAGAAATGTGTTTTGTCTGCATCTAGGAATCTTACTTTCACTGGACCTTTGGAGTCACTGAAGCAGGCTGCTTTGGAGCAGTAGATGTTGATACTGGAAGATCCATGCTCTTTGTTCCACAACTCCCTGAGAGCTATGCAGTCTGGATGGGAAAGTAAGAGACCTCTTTGTATTCTGCTGACTGTGGGGTGGAACAACTATCTGTGGAGCCGCACTGCCGCCTCACTGCAGTCATGTTGCACCAGAGCCCTTGGTGTGCGCTGCAGTGCAGGGCCCATGGAATGATATAAAATGTGATGTCAGATGATCCCCCACCTCTTGGTAGAGAGGACCTTCAGAACCAGGTCTTATGGTGTCCATGGAAGGATACTGAACTGTAAAGAAGCTAGAAGTGTTGGATTGAAACTCAGCAAGTTAAAGAGCAAAGCAGGCTTCAGCAGCCTGCAGCCACCTAGCTGATGAAGCTTTGCCAATGGCAGAAGGTACTTTAGGCTCTTAGATGCTCTTTGGTATGAACTGACAGGTTGGGGAATGTGACTGGACTTGTGTCCTCTGAGTGGGTCATAAGCATCTCTCTTTGTAGCCCCACTGGTGGCAATTGCTGTTCAGTGTCATAGCAGTGGGGGAGTTGATTTATTCCTGTGTTCTTGTCTTACTCTTAATTGTGTGTCCACCATGTAACAAACTGCATTTCCTTGGTTTCTCTCTTCTCTCAGAACATTGCATTGCTTCTGACTTAATATTTGCAGCCTGGGTTGCTTCACTTCTAATTGAAGCTATCACTTGTATTTTAATGCTAATTATGGGAAAGAGAAAACAGTTGCTTCTGATCCCATGTGCTGAGCTGTGCCAGACCATATGGCGAGGCATGGCTGCTGTCTTCTCAGGGACTTCATGTGAGTATCGCTGTCTTGGACCTGCCTGGGAACTGAAATTGTTTGTGGTGGCACAGAAATATCTGAGTAGTGCTGTCTGAGATATGGCAGCTGAGCTCTGCAGCTGCCTGGGGGGTGAGTTCTGTTTGACCCCCACTGTGTACACGCTACAGTCTGTTCCCTGGTGGTGCTTGTTCTCGTTTATAGGCAGAGGGTTCTCCTCTGCTGATTCTCATCAGCTGGTTCGTACCTGTGCTGACAGTGCCTGATGTGGAAAGGCTGAGCCACAGAGCCGAAACTCCTCCATGTGGTTTTGCATGTTGGAGCAGAGCATTACAGTTTGTCAGTGGGGACCTTTGGGGTTCCTTTGTGCTGCTCATTATTGGTTGACTCGCAGAGCTGCAAGCTGGTTAAAAGTGGTTTGCTGTCATTGTGTCCTTTTGCAGGGTAGAACAAATTGTCTTTATCACAGCATTTTTGCTTTCCAAATTCTCCTCCTTCCCCTTCCTGCATCCCTCAGTTTGAAGCTTTGTTTCCTCTCCTGTCACCCATGGCCATGCACTGTTTCTGCCTGTCAGGAGGACGGATGAGTAGCTCGCTGGGGAGTCGGGAGCAGTTCTGCTTCATAAATTGGTTGGCAGGGTACTGCACAGAGCTAGGGATCATGTCCCTTCCCAGAAGACTCAATTTTAAGTCAAAATCAGCATGAAAGACAAGCACGAGTAAGTTTACTTTCCACCCAGTGCTGTGTATCTGCTGTAGCTTGCCTAGGAGGTGCTTGCTGCACATGGAAGGCCCTGGCTGCCCACTGCAGAAGCATTAAGATAGCACCAGTGAAGCATGAATCAGTTCAGTGCCTCCCTCAATGTGCTCAGGGTCAGTGTTGTACAGGGGTCTGCAGCTGCTCTTGTCATTCACAGCACAGGGCACGGCTGCTTTGCCTGCAGTTTGCATTGCTTCCTAGTCAAGGCAGGTGTGGGAATGAGGCTGGGCAGGACGCATGGATCCTCCCAGTGAGTGCAGAAGGCCCTTTGCTGCTGCTGTCAGTAACTGTGGTGTTTGTTGTGCTGTCACTTCTAGAGGACACACACTGACGTTGTTCTCCAGATGCAGCTTAGGTAATGTGGCAGTCAGGTGAAGCTCTTTGCCTTGAACTCTAGAGCACAAGCAAGTGAGGCTCCTTGGCTCTTTCAGGTTGCGCTCTTAGCGTGGCCCAGAGCAATGAAGTGTCCAGGAGCAGCCATTTGGAGGCGAACAGGCTGCCAGCTGGCAGATGAGCCCAGCAATAATGGCACTGGTTTGCTCTCACCAGCTGCACTTGGGTTTGTGGCCAGTTTTGCATGCTGAGGTGGTGCCTGGGAACTCTGAACAGAGGAACATGGAGGTGAGGAGTGCCCCACTCTAGGCTGTGGTCAGCCAAGGAGCAGTGCTGCATGGTACCCACATTGAGAGTGGCTGCCACGTCTTTGGAAGTGTTGCTCTCCTTGTGGCACTCCTTCCTGAGGGTGCATGCTCCAAAAGGCTGTGGATAGCCACAAGGCTGCCTTTCGAGCCAGAACAACATCCTCAGTTTTGAGAGGCAGGAGAGATGGAATTTAGCTGGTGGACTGTGAGTGTTCTGCAGAAATCCCACAGCCTCTTCAGGCGGCAGTCTCACGCTTCTGACAGTGGTTGTAGGACTGGTGGTCCTACCTTGGACCTCTGTGAAGGGATTGCAAGTTAGGAGCATGGCCATCCCTCCAAGTGTTGGATGAGTCCCTCTCTCAGTTGGCTGGGGAGATCTTTCCAGCTTCTTTGCCTGCCTCTTGATCTGTTCCCCTGTCCCTCTCATGGTTTGTAAAGCAGGAACAGGCTCTTAGGGGTTGGCTTGGGCACCCCTGAGGTACTCTTCTGACTTCTGGAGCAAGAGTTTAAGAATCTGGTAATGTAAGGCAGTAAAGGCTCAGAACTGCAGCTGCTCCAAGTGCCCCTTCTCCTGGGCATGGCCTTGCCTAGCTGAGTTTGTGGTGCAGAGCTGGCAGCCCCCTTGCTGTTCCCGGAAAGCTGCTGTGGCTGTGTCTTGCACAGAGACTGCAGTTGCACTAATGGAGGCTGCAGCTGCCACTTACCTCCTTAATTCCAGATAACAGCAGCAGGCAGAGAGCTGATTCAAGTATTTGTAAAGGTAAAGCTGTACCCCAGACACTTGGTGGACAGCAGCTGCCAGAGTCACTTCACTGCCTTGCTGTGGGCAGAGGCAAGAACTCAGCTGTGTGCAGTGTGCTGCAGTTAGCTGCCTGCAGCTGGTCTCTGAACGAGGCCAAGGCCTGGCTACGATGTGAGCGCTGTAATGAGCCCATGCTGTGCAAGGTGAGACTGGGGTACTGCCTTCAGTTTGGGGCTCCCCAGTTGAAGAGAGGCAGCAATCTGCTGGAGAGAGTCCAAGGGAGAGCTGTGAGGATGAGGGGACTGGAGCACTGCCTGGTGAGGAGAGGCTGAGGGCCCTGGGGCTGCTTAGTCTGGAGAAGAGAAGTCTGAGAGAGGATTTAATCAATGTCTATAACTATCTGAGGGCTGAGGGTCAGGAGTGGGGGGACAGGCTCTGCTCACTGCTCCCTGGGATAGGACAAGGAGCAATGGATGGAAGCTGCAGCACAGGAGGTTCCAGCTCAGCACAAGGGGGAACTTCTTTACTGTAAGGGTCCCAGAGCACTGGCACAGGCTGCCCAGAGAGGCTGTGGAGTCTCCTTCTCTGGAGACTTCCAAAGCCTGTCTGGATGTGTTCCTGTGTGACCTGAGATAGATTGTGTGGTCCTGCTCTGGCAGGAGGGTTGGACTGGATGAGCTCTTTGGGTCCCTTCCAACTCCTGACATCTGTGAGCCTGTGATCTTATTACTGTTTTGTACCAACTGATAACTACAATTTCTCTGCAGTTGAAGGCCAGCAGATGCCATCTGTGGACCTCATAGATGTCCTCAGTGCTGCTTCTGTTGCTGAAGAGCATCAGAACTGATTTCAGTCTTTGCAGGATCCCACTAATCAAGGCCTGAAGTGCATTGCTATTTATCATTCCCAGTTGTGAGCACATCAGTCTAAACTGACAGGGTGCTTCCTCGGGTGCCAGCTGAAGCCTCTTACAGCCCTTCCAGAGCTACCTTTTCAGATGTGTATTTGTTTTTATCTTCTGCTTTAGGCTTTCCATGTTACTGTGAGGGGTTGGGTCACATTGCAGTGTTGCTGTCCAAGCCAGCCTGGGCTGCTGTGGGAGAGTTACAGTTTTAAGAGACTCTTGTATCCAGTCTTGTGTTCAGATAACACATCTACTGCTTTGCCCTTCAGCTGAGCCTTGCAAATGAAGCTGCCTGCTTTGGACTGAGAAGACGTCCTCCGTTAGCTCCCCACCATTCCAGGACTCTCCACAGTGCAGTGATTCTCTTGCCTCGTCTCCCACTCATTTCTTACAGGATTTCCTGTGGGTACAAAAGACTTTTACAGAATAATTAGGGGTTGGATTGCTCTGCCCACTTTGCTGATGGTGGCTTTTCTCTGCTGAGATGCTTTGACTGCTCAAATGATCAGTTTAGTCACTGTCACAGTATCCCAACTGTCCAGGAGCCTTTCTGATCCAGGCCCAACACTCTCTTTCAGGGAGTGTCTGTGTAAACCTTTGCTTTGTAGCTGCTGAAGTTTCCTAGTGATCCTTGTGGGGAATGTTTCAAACAGTAGCAGTTGTTTTGCCAGCAGACTGATTTGCAGGCTCCAGCAGCAGGCACCTGTGGCTGGATGCACAGGAGTGGTTCAGCATCAGGAGGCTTCCTTCTCCTCTCCATTTTGGGTGTGTTGAGCAATAGAGCAGCACTAAGTGAATCTGCTTGAGAGTGCTGCAGCAGAGCTTGTTAATGCCTTGGTGTGGCTCCAAACCACAGCATGAGGAAGCTTGGCCTTGCCTCCCTGCAGGACGATGGGGCACTTTGGGTCACCGCAGCAGGCAGCTCCGAGGTTAGACTCCAATGCAGGGGATCCAGTTCAATGCCGCCAGCTCCTGAGAAGGTTCTGAAACAGCAGACAAGGCAAGTGAGCCTTGTGTTTTCCTGCTGCTGCTGGCAAGGTGAGCTACAGCAGAAGCGCCCATGGGGGTTTTCCAGCAGTGCTGCAGCGAGACTGCACCTCCACACTGCCTTCTGCTGTGCACCTGCCTGGGCTGAGGGCAGGGCTCTGCTGCAGAGCTTGCTGTAGTGCTTTGATGTGTGGGACATAAAATGCTGCTGCTGACACAGTCTGTATGTGACTTTCTCAGCTGAGAATCATGAACTGAGAAGCAGTGTCTGAGTGAGTCACTGATATGGTGACCTAGCAGTTATGCTTACCCTCTTAACCAGCACAGTTATTTTTGTGCCCTTTTGCGGGGAAAGAGCTTTCTGGTGAGTGTTTGTCTGCGGTCTTGGGCTACGAGAAGTCTTTCAGGGATTTCAGTGTCTAAACATTTCTTTTGTCAGAGTTTTGTTCTGTGCTATTATAAAGTTCTCCTCTCCAGGGAAGAATTGTATTTGCAGAGAGAACTAAAGCAAAGGTTACCAGCTGCAAGTTTTCTGTGTTTTGGGAGTTTGGGGCAGCTCTTCACGGTCTCCCTTAAATGTCTAATTGAGGCACTGCCTCTCAAGGTAGAATTTATAGAAAGCATAAAGAACTTTGCATCTTTTGGGAGCACCTGTGCTGGGAATAGCTGAGCAGGAGCTGTGAGATGGGTATTTGAAACTGATGAAATGGCTGAGTCAAAGCTTGGCTTTTATTGGGAAGAACCATGAGAGGGAGATTTAGACTGGAGATTAGGAAGAAATTCTTTCCAGTGAGGGTGGGCAGACACTGGCACAGGCTGCCCAGGGAGGTGGTGGATGCCCCCTCCCTGGAGGTGTTCAAGGCCAGGCTTGGCCTTGAGCAGCTTGTGCTGGTGCAAGGTTTCTGTGCCCGTGGCAGGGGGTTGGACCTGGATGATCTTAAAAGTGCCTTCCAACCCAAACTGTTGTGATTCTATGCATTTGGGGGAGTCTCCTCAATTACTTCTGGTTTTGGAAGTCCTATGGTCCGTATGTGGCTCATCGTTCCTCTGCTTCTGCACCAGCTGTGCCTAGCACTGGGAGGTGCAGTGCCAGGTACTCAGCATCCTGTGCCCGGCATCACACAGATGAGTCTGTATGTACAGCTGCTTCTGCTTGTAAGGGACAGGCCAGGAATGCAGGGAGTAGCAGCAAGGCAGCAGAACCTTGCTGGAGGCTGCCTGTGAGCCAGGGGCCCTTTAGTGCCGCTTTGCTTTAGACCTAGCTTGGTGCCTTGAAGTCGTCTTTTAGAGGGTGAAGTTCCTCTTGGCTGCAGAGGTGACTCTGTGGTTTTGGGCAAAGCTCAAAGGAAGGTCTGCTGATAACTTGTAAATCCTCCTCGGGTGTTCTTCCTAGCAGCTCTTGACACCCTCTTGTTTGCTCGGTGCTCTGCCATCTGCTGACTCCGTGGTGCTGTAATGAGGAGGGAGGTCACTCAGTGTGACCTCAGTGTCGGAGATTGCTTCTGCAGCTCTTTTCCTGTCCGGCTCTGTGTGCTGTGTGGGAGCCTTTCTGTTCTGCTCCCTGTTCCTCCAAGGCTCTTTGCAGGCTCACTGAAACCCACTCTGCTCATTCCAGCCAGGCCTGAGCAATGAGCTGCTGACTGTAGGACTGTCGCTGAGAACTCTGCCTGTCCAGTTTGCTCCTGGTTCCTGGGTTCCCTCTTGTGTAAGTGAGGAGAAATGGGGTGTAAGTCAGGCAGCGTGTGGCTAAAGCCAGATCCAGTGCTCAGGAAATGTTTTGAAACAAGTCCTAACTAGAACTGGTCCCATTTTTGTAATGAACATGCCAGGAGAAAGATTTCTTTTTCCAGCAGGAGTAGGTGAATAGTTTCACACTGCAGGCTGTGCAGCAGGATCAGTGATCTTGGATGAGGAACTCCAGCTGAAATGCTGTTTAGATGCAAATGACAGCAGCCAGCCAGGAATGTGTAGCAGCAATTAGGCTGCAGGTCCGGGAGTGATGGCCTCGGCTGCCTTTCTTTCAGGAGTAGCTATCAGCTGTTTGGAATTCGGCTCACAGGTTTCGTTGGCATTTGTGATGGAGATCCATCTCCTTTGTACCTCTCTTCTGAACGTGGTTCTGCAAAACCCAGCGCTCCTCTGATGGTGGCATTGTGAGGCTGTGGCTCCAGAGTCCTTTAGAACACAAAGAAGTGTTGCCTGATGGCGTTCTTAACGGGAACGTCAGATTTGTCCAGGTCTCTGAAGGTCTGCTGTTAGGAATTCTTGTGCAGCATAATGAACAACAGCTTTGGAATGGTTTTAGACAATGAGAGCAAGTTTTTATTGAGTTTGAAGTGGAGGCACAACATGGTTAGTGGAATATTGCCAGAAAAAGGGAGGTTTGAATTTTGCCCAACTGTGTAACAGCTTCCAAATCTATTTTGGGTGTATTTATAGATAGGACATCAGAGATGCTCATCTTGCTGATTGTCATGAGACTGTGCAGGGAGAAAACGAGAAAGGCCTGAGCCCAGCTGGAGATGAATCCGGCTTCAGCTGTTACAGAGGACAGAAGTGCTGGTACAAGTACCCTGGTGACCAGAGGGGGACTGGCGAGAAGCTCTGGCCTTTGTTGAAGGCAGGGGGAATGGAGTGGTCCAGGGTGAGGAAAAGGCTGAGGGGCTCAACTCTTCTTTACCACAGGGAAAGGACACTGAGCCCTAGGCCTGAAGTGCTTCACTCTGGGGTTGGGGGGAGTGCTCATCTATGTTGCCAGGGGGTCTGAAAAGCCATGCACCTGTTCACACCTGCTTACAAAAGGTGGGGCTTGATCCTTACAGGTAAGGAGAGACACGATTCAGTAGTACCTGGGGTCACATCTTCCATTGGGTGCTGCTTCCGCTTAATTTATGGCTTGCTGTGGGGCTGTTTGTCGTCAGTCTCTGCAGTGATTAATCAGAGTTCTGAAGCTGGCAGCCCATAGCAGTGTTAGAAAACACAAAGCCAAATCTAAACATTGGAGCCAATTAGCTTGTTCTGCCTGCCTGAGAGTTGCCTGTAGAGAGGAGTGCTCCTCGTCTCTGGCAGGTGTTGGAGGGACTTGACAGGACCATAGTTTAGTATAACCTCTGCTTGTGCTGGTGCCAGGGAGGGGCAGTTCCTGTGGCAGTGATGGCCACTGATGGGGTTTGGCCTGGTTTGCATTGAAACTGGATGAAAATGAGCAGAGCCCTGTCTCTGCTGAGGAGCCCTGCACTGGAGCTGGTTTTGCAGTTGCCATGCTGTTGGTGCATTGGTGATCTGCACCAGCTGCTAAACTGTGGAAACATTGAAGGCTGTGGAGAATAGGGAAAGGTCTCAGTGAGGACCATCTCTGCTCCTCCTTCCTCTATTTACTTTAGAGGAAACAGTCCTTTGATTCAAACAATACAGCTCATTGTGCATGGTGCTGTGGAGGTACTGCTCCAACCAGCATAAATTATCATAAATTACCACAGGCCCTAAACGAGCTGGGTTTGCAGTTGGGGTCCTTCTGATACTAGATGGATTGGTTGAAACTGTAAAAGAGAAGAAAAATTGAAAGGGCTTAATCTGTTGTGATAGTCCTGGAATATTAAAGAGCTTCAATGTGTGAGGTATGAAGGAGGGGCAAAGGAGATGCCTGTAGGAGAAGCTCTATGTAAAGGCTGAGCGTAAGGGGACTCCCAGGGAGGGGAGAGCAGTGGTGGCTTTGTGGTGTTAGGTGTGAAGTTGGAGAGAGCATTGCTAATGGCTTTGGAGTGTTGGCAGCAGGGGCACTGCGGAAGCGCAGCCACAAGGAGCTGTGCAGTGCCTCAGAGCTCTGAGTTAGCGCTGGGGATCAGCCCAGATGCTGGTGTGTTATCCTTCGTGTCTCAGCCCAGTGCTGCTGGGAACACAGAGGACATGAAACCAGAAACAAGAGCACAAGATGGAAAACCTGTCTTCAGTCGGAGCTCCAGCCACCCAGCACTGCAGGCAGCAGTGTGTGTTCTGATGGAGCACCTCCTGAAGGTGCTGAGCTCTTTGTACCGCCACTTCTGCCACTCCTCGCTGCCAGGACTAGACATATTCTTCAGTGTCCTTAGTCTTTCCCCAGCTGGCATTGTGCTTTTGCCATCTAACATTTGAACAGCTCAGGTTTGGTCCTGTGCACACCTCTTGCTCTTCTGCTGCCTCTCAGGAAGCAAAATGCCCGGGACCCTCCCATCCCCAGGGCTTCAGAGGTTTAGTTTCTCTTGTTTTCGTCCCCCGGTGACAGGACAAAGGCTAGGCGGTTTTGTTTCTTTTGAGATGCTACTTTCAGCATGACACTGATTCTGCTGACTTCTTTTGGGGAGTGTGGAGATTGCAGTCTACAGACTATAGTCTGATGGGTAACTGACTGCTGCTGTGGAGGGAAGGAATGAGCAGAGGTACAGCCCCTGGTGGGTAACTGTGCGGCACTGATCTGCACCAGTGTCTGCCCTGCAGGGCTTCCACCACCTTCTTGCATGCAGAAGAGTCTCTGCCTGGGTAGGGGCTGAAAACAGCAGGAGCGATACCGTTTTGGTCATGTGAAGCTGCACACCTCGTTGGGTTGGAGGAGTGGATGGACCTCTGGTGTCCTAAGGAACAGGACCCCCAGAGAACAGAGCCCCCAGTCTCTTGTGTTCACATTGGAGGGGTTAGCAAGGTAACACAGGGCAAGCTGCTCCTTGGCTATTTCCACATCTTCCAGCATCTGCTGGGCTGGCAAGTGGAACAGAAATGGCCTGGCAGAACTCTTTAACAGGAGTGGTCTGTGCAGTGAGTGGGAAAGGAGAGCCTTTAATCAAGGAGGCCATGCCAGCGTCAGGCCGGGGCACACTGCCTGCCCAGCTCTGGCAGCTGCTGTGCAATCCCTGTTCTGAGAGACTGAGTCAGGGGTGAGACTGCCAGAACCTCGTGTCTGATTCCATTGCTGGGGTAGCAGAGGGCAGCATTGCTTTGTCTGTGGGCTGGTCAGACAGAAGAGTAAAGCTAACCTCAAGTGTTTCTTGTTGTTGTTTTCCCAAGGATTCACCCCCCTGAGTTCTTCAGGAAGAAGTACGCTGTGGATGAGGTGCACTACGTGACCGAGGTGAGGGTCTGCTTTCTGTGAGCAGTGGCCCCTGTGCACGCCGCCAGTGGTGCTGGATTGGTGTGGATTGTTCCCGAGGGGGAAGCCAAGAGCGGTGATGGCTCCGATCTGTCGTTTCAGATGTGCGGTGTCCTGGCGTCCAGGCAGCCTGCGGTGCTGCTCACCTTGGTGAGTCGCTGCTCCACAGCACCACTCCTGCTCTTCAGCGAGGACCTCAGCTTGCTCAGCCTTTTCTGCTCTGGCCTTCCTTTCCCTACACATCTCTGCCAAACTGGCGGCCACCTCTCAGTCTCCTGTTCTTCTGGCCCCACCGTGCCCTTTGGCCTTGCAGTCTGCATTCTCCCTGCCAGTAGCTGTCTCTGTTTTCTGGTCAAACACGACAAACTACTAACACCAACCAGCCTGTGTGCAATGACTCCAAACTCCTTTTGTCTCTGACTCTGCCCTGGCCATGTCGTGGGTATATGTGGGCCTTCCTGTGGAAATCCCACCAGCATTCAGGGGATCTTTTTCCTGCATAGAGTGGGTTGGCAAGAGCAGCTTCTGTAAGGAAGGAGTGATACCAAATGCCTCCCGAGCACCATTCTGAGTGCTGCTTGCCTGTCTCTCTGGAAGGAGGATGGATGGGTGGAGGTAAAGCCTGCAGGTTCTTTCTTCTCCATCGCCTCTCCCTCAGCTGCTTTCCATGACAGGTGTTTGTAAACCTCTCACTATTTAGAGTTCTGATGTCTTGTCTCCAGCCTGTACAGGACATGGTTTGCTGACTGAGCTTTCCCTTGCAGAAAATGCAGTGGCAGCTCCTGGACTTTGCATTATTCTGACAGCTGCCAGACAGAAGCCTTCAAGGAAACTCCTCAAGTCACATAGCATGAGATCTGACTTCCCATGAAACGCAGAGGCCATAAAGTAGTTGCCATTCTTTCTTTCACATGCCTCTGTATCCACACTCATACACATAGAAAAGGTGACCCTGCAGCTTCTTTCATGTTCATTAAGAGAAATGAGTGGAAAAGGGAAGATTTGGCCATCTTGTGCTGCCTACTGGGACTTCTGCACCTTGAGGTGTTGAGTAGTTGTCACTGTGAGCATCTTCTTGTAAGCAGGAGTCCTCACCTAATTCGTGGCTGACAGGATGGAGCTGTGATGCTTTCACATTGCTGCTGCCGTGAAGGGGCACTTGGCTGTCCTCTGGCTGGCTATGAGCTTGGTCCTCCTGAGAGCTCCTACTGCAGATACAGAACTGTGATGCTTCTCCACAGGGTTACCCTGGCACATATCGGAAGTCTTCCTCTGCTGTGTAGCAGCCAAAATGCTCTTGCTTATGCTGCTTGCTTGAATGGCAAGCTGTGGGAGAGCAGCATGCAGGTTGAAATAGCAAGCATTGTTGGGGCGGTGTGGAGCCATTTGTTTTGAAAGGCAAATACTCAGAAAAGCCTTGCCTGGTGTTATTCTTCTGCCTTTTGTCATCATATTCTTTCTCCCAGCTCCCTGTCAAAACACAAGGGAGCTGGAAACCACAGCTTCCAGCAGCACATCCAGCCTGAGCTGTGTGCTGCTCTCCTGTGAAACCCACCAGTTCCTACACTGAACAAATAATCTGGGAATCGTTTGTAGGGATTCAAGCAAACCTCTGTGTAAGTTCCCCTCCAGGTTGGCTGCAGCAGGTTCTACCCTTTGTTCATGTTTGAAATGTTGCTGTCTGGCTCAGAATCATTGTCTTTGGATCCCTTCCCTTGCAGCGTGGTGTCAACACTGACAGTGGCAACGTCTCCAAAGAAGCTTCCTTCGAGGGCATCAGCCAGTAAGTGTCAGGGCTTTTCTGTGCACCAGTTGTTGCTTGGTTCTCTTGAACCGGTTTTGCATTTCCCATGAAGTGATGTTTCTTGCTGCTGACAGGATGCTGGATGGCAGATCAAATGCACTGGTAGTTGTTTGGAAATGTTTGATATCTTTCTAATGACTTGAAATACAGAGGGAAGGGGTTTTCCATCTGAGGTCATGCAGCATTTCTCTGTGCTTGCTCTAAGTATCTAAAGCCAGACAGGCTCATCTCCTTCCCTGCATTTCCACTCTTGGCACTGCAGCAGCTGGCTCTCACATTTCACAACACTTACTCTTGAAGAGCAGCTTCTCCCTCTTCCTGACCTCCTCAGGCAGTGCTGAGGTAGGTGCCAGGGATTCTGTTGTGCACCTTCTCCTGAAGAGCTGTCGCATTACAGGTGCAGAATCAAAGATCACTTCTCTACTGAGATGTGTCCCTTGATGTTGTCTTTTTATGAAGTTGGGTGCTCCTGGGATGATGTCCTCCACCTGTGTGCAGCAAATAGAAGTACATCAGAACCTGCTCTGGGATGTGAAGATGATAGCCTGAGTTTTGAATTGAATACAACTGTCTGTTCTGCTCTCCTAAAATGAGATCGTTTTCCGTTTTAGCTCAAGTGTATAGCAAAAAAGATTCCTCCTTGCCCCTTCCTCCCAGCCAAAAACACTTCTGCTGGGGTGGGCAGGAGAAGCCTTTCTTTATGATCTTTGACTGCCACTCGCTCTGCTCTGTTTTTCTCCATCCACCTCTGCTGCCAGCATGTGACCTGTGCAGTGAGGATGGTGGTGCACAGAGCTGGCTGCAGGTCTAGGCAATCACCGTGCAGTCAGAGCATGCTGGGACCATCTTTCCTTTGTCTCATGGGAACTGAAGTCTGGGATCTTGTTGCTGAACAGGGCAAGAAAACTCCCACAGCCCATCCAGCTCTTGGGAAGCAGCATCTCTGTGCTGGTGCTGGACACTTAAGGGATGGCTCCACCTGAGTGCCAGTACAGTGGTTTCTGACTGACATCCCTGATGCTGAGCCCCATGCAGCTAGTTCTTGCTGGGTGCTGTGAGAAGCTGTTTTCTGGCTCATGATGGAACACCAGGCTGTTATCCTTCACCGTGCTGGGATGTGTTAAGCTGGTGAGCATGTTATTGAACAAGAGCAGTGCAGTGGGGTGTTCTCTGCTGCCTGAGGATGCAGGAGGATGCTGGTACAATTAAGACAAGGTATAAAGAATGGTTAATAATCTGGAATAAATTGAATTTTTCCTTCAAAAATGTGGGGAAATGAATGGTTGTCTTACAACATTCTTCTGAAGATCTGTTGGGAGCCTTGGAGCATTTCAATTCTCTTAAATGCCCTAAATGAAGAGCCAGCAGTCCTGAGTCGGACAAAAATGTCTTTGATGCAGAGCACTCTCTAGGCATTTAAATTGTAAGCAACCCCCCCTTGAACAATGCTTGAAAATCCATTTGTGTTCCACTTCATTACTCAGCTTCTCTCTCTATTGGACACTAACGTCAATGCTTAGCACCTCAGAGTGGTTTCAAGAACTGCTAATGCAGAAAATAAACAGAGAAATGGTGACATGTTGGAGGCCAAGGTGAGGTGGGAGCTTCACATTGCCTCCTCTGTAGATAGGAAAAGAGGACATGTTCTCTCTGTGCTCTGAGCAAGCTGCTTTATCACATGTCACCTTCTGCTCCTACAAACAGGGAAGGGTACCAAGCAAAGAGTGAAGTCGACAGTCCCCTCTGTTAGATTTCATTAAAGGCTGTTTGAGAAGCAAAGTTAAAACCACAGAACATCTTGGAAGGGGAG
The DNA here is from genome assembly GCA_013400475.1 of Tricholaema leucomelas. NCBI lineage: Eukaryota > Metazoa > Chordata > Aves > Piciformes > Lybiidae > Tricholaema lacrymosa > Tricholaema leucomelas. The sequence continues at coordinate 33,944 of WAAF01007401.1, forward strand.
TCCTGAGGTCAGCCTGGTCCAGCCAGCGCCGATAGCAGCAAAAGGATAACTGAGTGCTTTGTCTTGGTTAAAAGCAGGTCTGCAAGCAAGTCGTGAGCAGCCCTTCCTCTGCTGGCTGCGCTCAGGAGAGGACTTCTGCTTTAGTCTGCTGCACTTGCAAAGGAGAGGGGGTGCCTTCTGATCCCTGCCAACACAAGATCTGCTTTCACAAGTTTCCTATCCTCAGAGAAGTGGGAGTTCAACCCCAGTAAATAAATCTGTAACCTCTGCTGCTGTGTGTCTGCCTGGGCTTTAATATTTGTGTTTCTTTTCTTTTTGTAGATTTAATGTGAACAACAAAATCCTCCATCCTGAGATTGCAGAATGGTGAGCAGCATCAATATTTCCCTTTGAGCACTGTGGCATGTGCAAATGCTCTGTGCTGCTGCTTCAGAGAATTGCCCTCAGCAGAAGCCTCCTACTTGACTATAGGAGTTTGAATTTTAAGCTGATTTCATGTTATGGAGTGGAAATCATACACACAAGTGAAAGCAGGGCAGAGGAACAGCACTGCAGAGTGAAGAGCTGATGGAACAGTTCTGCATTTTTACAGGCTGTGCTGGCAGCCAAGGCCCATCTGTGTTAATGGCAATGTGTGTGTTAGGAAAAGCACTGCAGAGAAGTCAGGTTCTTGCAACAAAGCTGGAGGTAGATGAAAACCCTCTGCTGAGGGTGCGTTTGTTGTTCCTTAGGATTTAATGTTAACTGCATTAATGTGGTGAAATTATTAAGGATGGAAGAGTGCTTTGTACTGCCAGGGCAGTTCTGCTGTTCTTCCGGTCTGCATCGCTGACTTTGTCCTCAGAGCCGCTCCATGGTTTGGGCTTTCTGGTTCTCCATGTAGGAAATTGAGGGAACACCAGAGGGGAGCTTCGTCAAGGAGCCAGGGTTTTGGCTAAGGTTTTTGAGTGCCTCAATCTAGAAATGAAGAAGCAAATCCTTAGTTAAGACAGATCAGCTCAGAGCCATGAGTTTTTTTGTTGACATTGGGAACCATCAACCTCTGACACTTCAGCAGCATGTGTCCAGCAGCCAGAGCAGGAGTCTCCTGGTGACCTGACCAGCTGCTTGGGCAGTATACTCTTGTTGACACAGAAAGACAAGGGGCAAGACAGTGGACCTGAGGAGGGCCTGATCTGACTTGCAACCTTTGATCTATAGAGGCAGTAGCACTCTGGGGACAGAGATGACAACTATAGCTGCAGAAGGCTTTGGATTAGGGCTACAGCTTGTTCCCAAGGTAGCTTTCCCTCTGATTCCCACCTCCTTACCAGGCTGTCACCTGACAACATTTTCTCCTCTGTGGTTTGGGTTTGTAGGGGGTTAAAGCTTCTGTGGGAAGCTCAGGGGGACGCAACCATCTGAGATGGATGGAGCATTGAGGCAGAAGGGCAGCATGTAGAGCTGTGCATTTTGTTGCAGAGGGAATCTCTTCTGGGAACTGAGAGTGCCAGCCTGGAATTCTGGGAGACACCTCCATGAGGGCAGAGGTGTTTGTGTGCAGCTGCCCTCCAGCTGGCTCTCAAGGAAGAGGAGTTCTAAGTGAAGTCAAAGTTCAGATTTCCATTTGGAAATGGTCTCAAAGGTTTGATCAGGTTTGGGGACGTGAATGTCAGAAGTCTGTTCAAGAGTTCAGTGTCTGGTGAAACCCAGACGTGAATGACTCTCTGTATTTAAACTTCCTAAAATAGGAGCTTCCTTGGAACGCTGCCTTGCTGGCCAAGAGTCTTCCTCTGGAAAGCAATCCTATTTAGAGTTAAAGCAATGAGGAAGATTGATTTTTCTTTCTTGGGAGCTCAATTCTAGAGCAGGAAATCGCTTCACGCGAACTGCAGGCTTGCTTGGGTGGCTCTGATGTCAAACTCGGCAATCTGTGAACTCTCTGTTTTGCTTGTCAGAGAAACTGTTCTCTGCCGTGCTGTCAAAACTGCCAGCAGCAGGTAAGTGGCTGAGCTTCCTGAGCCAGCTGGGGAGAGCTGTGAGCCACAAAGACAGCTCCAGGGTTGTAGAGGCTTCTCATCAAGTATGCAGCAAAAGCTTCCATGCTGACCAGAGACACTCCTCACTTTCAAGCTCTTCTCATTCTCAGTATGCAGAATGGTTGTTTTGTCTCATTGCAACTGCCTGAGAGAGTCAGTCCCTTCCTCTCTGCTGTGTTTCTTCTGAGAGCACTGTGATAGCAGCGTTTTTGCCAGAGTGCCTTTACTCCTGCCAGAGGAGTTGTCTTTGGAGGGGAGGTGCTGTCTAGCGATGCACACAACAGAGGCACTGGTGCCTTAGAAACCTGCTCCTGGGCTCATTAAAGCAAACCAGAGGAGCAGGAAGAAGCAGTGGCTGTCTCCTGCACTGAGAGTAGGAGCAGGCTGTAACCACAAGGCATGCCCTGGTGGCAGTCTGTAAATCCAATAGCTGCGGCACTTGGTGAGTGCTGCAGGCTCTGGAGCGGAGCTGGGAGCTACCATTGAAATCTTTCTCTGCCATCCGTGGTTTGGTTCTTGTGAGCAGTAAGTGTGCACTTCCCAGCTGCCTTTGAGAGGAGGATGAGGGATACTAGGCAGTGGCTGTGTCGAGTAGAGGCTGGCAACAGAAGGCATGGAGCTGCCTCTGCTTTGCTGTCCATGTCACCAACCAGCTGCTGTTGGTGGAAGTGCATGGCAGGAAGCAGTGCAGCTAGGGGAGAACTGCACGGTGAATTGAGTTCAAACACAGTCTGTGTGGAGGCTGAGAAGCAGACACAAGTCCAGTATCTCAGGAGCCCTCAAGGGCAGGGTGGGGGTACCTTCGGATTCCTTTGGTTTTGCTTTTTTCCTCTAGAAGTGTATGAAGAGAATGGGCATCTGTAAGGCCTGCTGCTGTGCCTCCTGAATCTCATGGTTGGTTTGTTTTCATACCAAGCAGGAGTAGCATTTCTTCGAGTACCCCCTGCTGAGGTATTGCAAACAGGTGGGAGCCGAGACTGCTGAGCAGAAATTCTGGAGCTCTGGAGATTTCATGATGTAAACTAGCTTCAGACTGTGCTTAAAAAGTACATGGAGTGTACTTGTAGAAACGTTGTGTCTGAAGCAGCGTTGGGGCTATGGCACAAGCAGAAGTACATTGCTTTTATTCCTTATTTGTTGCTGAGTGAGTTGAAAAAAGGTTGACTGGGCCACTCTTCTGTGAGGATTGAGGTCCTGCAGGCTGCTGTTGGAGCTGCAGGTGAGCCCCCTGCGTAGGGAGAATCAATGCCAGCAGAATTTGACTGGCATGACTGTTGGATCAGCTCCTTGCTCTCAAGGTCTGCTTGAGATGATTTTAGCACAGGTGATGCAAATTATTTTCAGGATTTTGATTTTGTATTCTTAAGCTGTGAAGTTGCAACCTAACCTGGGTCTGTTCTTCTTGCCTTCCAGTCGTGTGATTAAGACAGACATGGAGCTGGAAGTCCTGCGCTATGCCAATAAAGTCTCCAGTGAAGCTCATAAAGAGGTAATGGATCCTTTACTGGTCATCATTTTTGTTCTTGGAGTAGTACTGGTACTCAGAAAGTGTTCCCAGCAACCCTGAATTGCTCAGTAATAAAATAATGGGAAGACTGGGTAGAAATAAGAGGATAATATCCCTCCTATTACAGCCCAGTAATGTCGCCTGCATTGCCCTTGAACTCGGTGTGCGTTTGTGGTGTGTGGGAAGTGAGCTGTGCTCTGGGCTGGGAGCTGCAGCCCTTGCAGAAGGTGACCTGCTGGCAGCTTGCCTGCCCTGTGTGACAAGCGCCTGCATGGTGCTGGAGAAAGGAGGACAGGATGGTTGTGCTGGCCCTGGCAGCACGTGCAGCTCCGAGAGGTTGAACTAGCAGGTTCCTTCCAAACTCTTACAGACTGAGTGAGGACAGGGCAGGGATTCCTTAGGCTGCTTCTCAGAGCTGGGTCTGTCTCCCCATGCAGTCTTTTGACATAGCAGTGTGGCAAAGACAAATCCAAGCCCTCGGCAAGGCTGCTTGGGTTGGACCTAGCACTGATGACAGAATGACCTCACAAGGCAGTCCTGTGCTGCATGCAGTGATGCAGTCCTAAGTGCTGAGAGGTGACCAGAGGCAACTTCTGAGGTTACTGACTCAGCTGGTGTCTTTGCTTCTGCTCCTCAGATTTCTGGGCTGTGAAGTGTAAGAAGTATTTTCAAGTGAATATTGTAGGACTGCAAAGCCAGGGGATTGTCATTTGTTCTCCTTGGTCCCTCATCCTTGAATAATCTGAACAGATCTGAGCATCTCTTCTGCAGAGCAGCCGTCCAGAACTTTTACAACACAGAAATAGGCAAAGAAATGAGACTGGTGCCTGTCCTTAGCAGATGAAAACCCAACCAAATCAGGCTTGTGTGATGTGGAACAGTGTCAGCTCTAGTAGCTTTCTGTTGGTTCAGACTGCAAAGTATCAAAGAGAGGCTCCCTTTGTAGTGGCAGTTCTGTTTTGCTAGTGTTTCATGAAAGTGAAACAAAAGGACTTGCTGCCAAGTTCAGCAGAGCCTTCAGAGTCAAACATCAGGGTTTTGATGAGCTGCACTTCATTAGGCTGTAGCAGTTTGGCAGCTAAACTTGCTTTATGACTGGAAACTGCAGGTATTTTTAAAGATGAAGATCAGTTTGATTTCTAGTGTAGCTTTAAAATGTATCTGCTGATGTAAATGAAGTGCATGTGATACTTTTGCAATGCAGGTTCCTCTGGAGATGCTCAGTCGTAGGCCCTACACGTATAAATATGAGATCCCCTCCTGCTCTGAATGTCCCCTGTTAATATGTGTCTTGCAGGTAATGAAGGCAGTAAAAGCAGGCATGAAAGAATACGAGCTGGAGAGGTAAGAGTTCCTTCACTAACTGCCATAGAAAGGAGAGAGGCTGTAGCAGGGAGAACAGCAGTAGCTAAGGCACTAATTCAGCTGAGGCTGGGAGCTGGTTTCCATCTGCAGTCTGCCATGAGCATTGGTTCATTATTTGGAGGCAGCACTTCACGAGTTCCAAACATGCCTTTGATGACAGTTGATGAGTTTTCAGTGGTGGTCTGGTATAGCATAATTCTCCTCCTGGGGGTTTAGTAGCATGCAGAAGCTTCAGGAAATAGCTGTTATTGTTTGAGGCCACCCAATGAAATAACATTCCTGGGTAAGTGTTGCCCTTGCGCTTGCTGAAAGACTGCAGGTGTGTTTCAGATCCTTCTGAAAGGCTGTGCAGCTCCAAGCTGGCATTGCCTTTGCCTAGCCTGTGCAAGGAGCTCATCTCACAGACCTGAGGGATCTTGCTGCAGCTGCGAGGATGTCCCTGAGAACCCTGTAGACATCTGTGATGCTGAGGAGGCATCTGTAGGAGGGATTGCCTGCACCTAGGTGCTGCAGCAATGATGTGTTTAGATGCAAGGAGAATATTGCCTCCCCTTCCCAATCAACCTTTCTGTTGGATCAGCAGCAGCCTGGTGTGATCACCAAGGCCAGTTCATTTTAGCTCACATCCTGCCTTTTCAAAGCATCTGTGTCACGCAGCAACAGCCAAGAGCAACCACATCCCAGCTCCTGGTGGTTGTGAGCAGGCAGGCTAAGTCACCGCCCAGGGAAGGAAGGGTGATGTGGCCTCCTCATCTGCTGTCAGGATTTCAAAGCAGCTCACACACCCCCCCGATAATGAAATGTGGAAGACTCCTGTAGCCATTCAGCAGTTAACCTTTTGCCACTCTCTAGGCTTATTACAGATTGCACTTCAAACTGCAGTTGCGTTCATTTCCCACCAAGTAACAAGGGGAGAAGAGTCACAGAATGGTTTAGGTTGGAAGGCACCTCAAAGCTCATCCAGTTCTAACTCCCCACCATAGGCAGGGACACCTCCCACTAGAACAGGTTGCTCAAGGCCTCACCCAACCTGGCCTTGAAGACCTTCAGGGAGGTTGTGGAGCACAAAGCACCCAATCTTCTTCAATCACGTTGGGTGATTCTGTGCTCCACAACCTCCCTGGGCAACCTGTGCCAGTGTCTCACCACCCTTACTGGAAAGAACCCTTTCCTAACATCCAGTTTGAATCCCCCCTAGATCATTGCATCCATGCATTCAGGAAGGACTCCTGTGTTCATTTGCTGGCTGCCCTGGCAGTGGGTTTGTGTGTGCCATGGCCACACAGCCTGCTGGCAAACTGTGAGGGGCACTGCATGGCTCACTCTTCTCTGGCCAGCTTCTTCACACACCTCAGCCTTTTGGAAAGAGTCATCTGTGTCCTTCAGTTAAGAAAGGAAATAAATTGGGAAGCTGTCTACGGAAGCTGTTTAAAACTGCCTTCTGCTCTCCCATATGTCTGCTAGATGAGGCTGCTGCAAAGAGTTGGAGGTTATTTCACTAATGAAGGAGGGCTGGCAGCCTCCCTCCAGCGTCTGCCTGCAGCCTATAATTAGAGCTTCAGGTTCTGGTGCTGGTGGAAGCCATCCCAGCTCTGCTGTCTTTCCCTTATTGCTTAGGAGAAGAGGGCCCTAAGAATGTAAAGCTTTCATTTCCACACCTTTGTGGCACAAAATGTGGAGTCAGAATGTTTATACACCAGGTTAGGAAACAGCCTAGGAAATGCCTCCTGTGTGTGAAGAAACTCATCAGCGTGGGCTGAGAGGGAGGCACAGAGATGTGGGCACAGGTGACAGCAGAGCAGGCAGCAGGGGCCTTAGGCTGGCCTTGGGCTTGGGGTTTGGGTGGGTCTGGGCAGGGGATGGGATTTTTTGTAGTTGGCTGGGTTTGTCTTTGATCTTTTGTTTGGTTGATGTTTGGGATTGGTTGTTTTATTGTTGGGCTTTTTGTGTGTGTGGTTTGGGGGGGTTGGTTGGATGGGATTTTCGTTTGGTGGTTTGGCTTTTGTTTTTGAGGGGGGTGTTTGGTGGTTTTTGGTGGTGGTCTTGTTTTGGGGGGTGCTGGGTGTTTTTTGTGGTGGTCATTTTTTGAGGGGGTGTTTGATGTTTTTCGGTCTTTTTTGGGGGAGGTGTCTGGTGGTTTGGGGCAGGATGTTTGCTGCGTTTTGGTGCTGATTTGTGTTGGTTTTTGTATTGAAGAGGGTAGGTAGGTTGCATTCTGCAGCTTTGGTGCAGCTGAGATGTGAGGATGCAGAGACCCAAACATCTTGGCCTGTACAGATTTCTCAGAAGTATTCAAGAGAGGCATTTTCCCTTTTCTCACGTTTCTATGGTTTCCACTCCCTTTGTGAAAGCTTCCTGAATTGTGTGGCCCTCTTCTCCAGGTGCCTCTGCAGTTCCCACTGTGAAATCATGACTTTTTGAAATGAATATAGAGATCTCCTGAAACGTGGCCAGTAACCCCCCTTTCCTTTTGCTTTACTTCATGCTTTGACATTGTGGAGTGTAGTGAGGGCTGCGAAGTTGCTCTGACCCTGTCTGCTAGGAAAGATAATGGCAGAGATCCCAAAAGCAATGAAACTGTTCCATTGCTACCTCTAGGTCCTCAGCCTCGCCTCTGTTCAGGTAAGCAGAGGAGTGGTTTTCCTTCTACTGTACAGCAAGAACATGTTGGTTGGACTGGCTGACCTCAGAGGTCTCTTCCAAGCTCAACAGTCCTGTGATTGTGCCATGCCCTAAAAGTCACAATACCTAAAGCTAGCTCTGTGTCTGCAAGTGGGGTGCTCTCAGAGAAGCCATTTGAAGGCAGTGCAGTGAATGATGAGCAAATGCCGAGGTAGGAGAGGATCTTTTAATGTGAGTGTTGAAAGCCAACTTCAGGAATGTGCTGGGAGCATTCTTGTGGCTGAGGTGCACTGGTAAATTGTTTTGCAGCAGTAATCTGTTGACACTGAGCTATCTAAAAGCCTAATTTTACTGAGAGTCCAATCAGCCCTGACTGTGGTTTTGGTGTGGTGTTGCTTGCCTTTACTCCGTGGTGGGCTGGCCTGGAGAGCCAGCCCAGTCAGTTACCCGCAGGCCTGTGCAGTGGCAGAGAGGGAGTTGGTAGGTCAGAGCCTGGGTTTCTCTGAAGTAGTTTGTGTAGTGTTTGTGCTTATCTTCTATTTCATTAATCTTCTTTAAGGGCTTTTAATTAGGAAGCTGCTCTGTAGCAAATGTGTTGCTAAAATGCAGGAAACTGACAAAAGAAGCCTTCAGCACAAGAAGTATGTGGAGACCAATCTATGACCTGAGCTGGGTTAGGTGGCTGTTTATAGAGAGCAGTGTTGGGTGTGCAGATCTGGGCTGCAGGAGCAGATACCTTCTGCAGGTTAGTGTTTATCCATGTCTGGAGTACCCCTGGAGAGGTTCCAGCTGCCCTGAGGGCGCAGCTGGGGTTGGGGTGGAGGCAAAAACCTGCCGTGGCTGGGGAGTGTGGGGACATCTCTGAGGCCCTGTTTGCCTGAACTGCTGCTCTGCTTGGTCATGGTGCTTGGTGATGGAGTCACAGTATCACACAGTCTCACAGTATCACCAAGGTTGGAAGAGACCTCACAGATCATCAAGTCCAAGCTGTTACCACAGAGCTCAAGGCTAGACCATGGCACCAAGTGCCATGTCCAATCCTGCCTTGAACAGCTCCAGGGACGGCGACTCCACCACCTCCCTGGGCAGCCCATTCCAGTAGCCAATGACTCTCTCAGTGAAGAACTTTCTCCTCACCTCAAGCCTAAATTTCCCCTGGCACAGCTTGAGGCTTTTAACTTGAGTCCATTAACTGCTGGGAGGGAGGAGATGCGGTATCCACACATCCACAGATTGTGTTGGGTGGAAGGGACCCTCCTCATCTTGTCCACCCCCTCTGCAGTTGACAGGGTCACCTCCAACTAGAGCAGGCTGTCCAGGGCTATGTCGAGTCTGATCTTGAATGTCTCCAGGGATGGGGCCTCAAGCACAGCCCTGGGCAGCCTGCTCCACTACCTCCCCACTCTCATTGTAAAGAACTTCCTCCTGATGTCCAGCTTTAATCTCCCTTCTACAATCCTGGTAGCCTCCTGGCATTTTCTCTTTGCAGGAGGTGCTGTGACCAGCTTGTTTGTTCTCACTTCCAGCAGAGGACAGCTTGGCTCAGCTCCTGATGTCACTTTAATTAGCTCTTGGTGTGCAAGAGCTCCTTAATTGCGCAGGGCTCTGTTTGTGACTTGTGATTGAAGTTCCCTACCACTGAGTTTTGTTTTCTACCAAAAAACGTTGTGGAGTTGGAGGGTGTGAGAGCTGTGAAATAAAGTTCTCTGTCAGCCCCCAGGAACCCAGCAGCCATGGCCCTGCTGCTGCCAGGAGATGGTTCCCTGCAGAAGGGGCTGTGGAAGGATGCGTGCAGTGAGCCCACACACGGAGCAGGACTTACCTGGGTACAAGAAGCAGCCCAGCCCTAAATGCTGTGTCACTGTGTGTCCTTCCAGGGCTGCCAGTCTGGTCAGGGCTGCTGTGATGCCCAGGGACCTGTTGCTAGCTGCTTGGGAATTAAGGGCAGTCACCATTTTTATGTAGCCGCCAATCTCATTGAAAAGTGCAAGCAGTAGGAGTGTCAGGGCAGTCGTAGAGCGACTGTTGCTAATATTTTATTAAGGGAGGAGAAGCTTTCTCCTCAAATTAGTGCTCTCAGCTTTTCCTGAGTCTGGCATGATGCTGAGCTGGCTGTCATTAGTAATGCTGAGCAGCTCCCGCGACAGGAGGGATGTGGACTGGAGCTCCTTGTAAAAGCCAGCAGGCTGATTGTTTGCTGTGGATTTTGTTCCTGCTTGTTCAGACAAGTCAGAAGCAAAGAGCCTACCATATGGGAGCTTTATCTGTGCTGGGAACTTGAGTTCAGTCAGTTTTGCTAATTGCTGTCAGAGCAGAGAGATCAGGATTTGGTGTTTGTTGGCCCTTTTGATAAGCAGAACTGCTGTGGTCATGCTCTAGAGAGCAGAAGGCAAACCTGGAGGAGCTGGGTAGAATACCAAGAGTGTTCATCAACAACGTGGTGTTGCACACTGTGCTCCTGGACATCAGAGCAAGCTCCACAGGTGAGAAGCAGATGAGCAGGTTCTGTTCCTTGCTGCTGGCAAGGCCCCAGCATCAGTTCCTCTCCCAGATGGTTGGCAGAGCATGCTGCCCAGACAGTGTGCCTGTGCCACCTTTCAGCTCATGGCCTGGCATTTTGAACAGCCCTTCTGATGGCTCTTTGTCTGGGTGGGTTTTGTTTGTGCTGCTGCTGCACCTTCCACCTCAGGCAGAACTGTGCTGAGCTGTGCTGTTGTGGCCAAGGGTGGGACTTTTTTGCCTGCCTCCACTGCACGTCTGCTGCCCGAGCAGCACTGAAGGCAGCATGTGTGCGTTGGGGGAGTCAGGCAGCAGAGCAGAGGGGAGCCAGAAGTGACAGAAAGTGAACTTCCAGTGAGGCTTAGGGCTGAGTAGGAGCTGGAATCATGTTAGACAGTGGAGGTGATGTTTCTGCTGAAAGGAATTTGCCCCTGTTGAGGACTCCTCAAAGTCCAACATCATTTCTGGTTACTTGGGGTTTGCTTTCAACAGCCCTTCCTGAGTAGATCAAATTGAGCCTCGAGGCAGTCTAGTAAGTGAGGGCTATGAAGAGCTTTGCTGACAACTGACTCTGTGTCTTCCAATTCATCTACTGAAACCTGTCTGTTTAAAAGAACCAAGGAGGAATGTGGTATGTGAAGACTCCACAAGTTAATCCCTTAGTGCAAGGTGCTGTGCCCATCACTTTTCACTTTGTACCATGCCCCTAGGAACTCTCACATCTGCCAGCAGCTCTGCACTGCGTTCCTGGTCCTTCTTTCTTCCAGATGAGCCTGCTGTGTTACCTGGGCTGGCAGTGAGGGGAGGCAGTCTCATGGCTCTGGTTAACAGGTACTTGTACCACTGGGTGATGCTGTTGCTTGGGTGGACCTGGAGAGCACCTGTGTAGCCATTTTTGGGCTCTCTGTATTGTGAAAGGAGTGTTGAAAAGGTCCCAGGAACTGGAGAAGGTTTCGTGGGTGTCTGCATCTTGCTGAGCTAGATGGAGTCCTGCTTCCTTAGCCTCTCAGCCCTGCCCAGCTGACTGCTTCAGCCCTTGTCAGCGCAGCCTGAGTGTTGGAATCTTTGCTTCCCCTTAGGGCAGTGATGTGCATGTCCCACCTGGCAAATCACTGCGTTATTCTCAAGTGTCCCAGAAAGCATCAGGGGCCGATAAAGCTCTGTCCTCTGACCCCAGCTTCCTTCCAGCCTGAGCTGTTCTTGTGCTTCTGCTTGCTCTGTGCTGTTGGAGAGAAGGTGGAACTGCAGGGGGGCTTAGGAAGGGTGGGCGACAGTGCTGGCGTTCCCTGTCACTGAGTAGCACGGGGGCGTTGTGTGCTGCGTGGGTGGCTCTGTGTTTGCTAAGTAGCATAACTGAGGATGAAAGTTTAATTATTTCTCCCAGGCAAATCCTCTCTCCCACGGACTTAAAGTTGCATCAGAAAAATGAAAATTCATAAGAAGTGTAAAAATTGGCTAAAATTAAACCCCATTTATTTTTACCCTATTTATTCTTCTGAGTAATAAAACTTCCCCATGGGCTTTTGGAACATCTGTGGAATAATTACAGTGTGGAAGTGGTGCTTTGGTTCAGCTTCTAGGGCTAGGGCAAACATTGTGATTGTGCTGCAAGCTTAAGTCTGGGCTGCACAGCAAATCTGGTTCAGGGCTCTGTTGCCATCAAGTGCAAAAAAACTGCTGTGTGGACTGGTCCCTGTGGGAGCAATTACTGTGTGCAGAGGGGGCTCTCCAGCACTGAGTATTATAAATGTCAGAAACAAGGTTAACCCTCACTACCTCTAAAAGAAGGCTTCCACACCTGCTGGCAACAAGAGGCATCCTCAGCCCCTTTTCCAGCCGGGGTTTTGAAGCCCCTTGTCTGCTGCACAACTCAAAGGCAGCTGTGCTGGCCTTAGCTGAACTCTGCATGCCTTGGTGAAGACAAGACAGAGGCTGGAGCTCCTGGTGCTGCTTAATGCAGTGCTGTACCCAAGCCCCTCCTGATGGGTGCAGGCTGAACTGATGATTAAAGCCTTTTGTCTGCTGGTGGCAGAGGAGGTGGCTGTGGAGTGAGCGTGAGGTTGCTTAGGAACATGAGTTAGCATCTGATATTTGGTATGCGGGAGGGAAATGTGGTCCTGAACAATAGCAACGTGTTCGTCTTCCAGCCATCAGCCTGCACAGAGCAGTGGCTAGCAGGAGCTGCTGCCTGCCTCCAGGGGCGTCTGAGTCCTTTTGAAGGTGTGATGTGTGCCTTTGTACCCCTGAATTCTGCTCTTGCTTTGGTTAAGGCTTAGCAAGCAAAGTACCTGCCTTATTCTGGGAGAGGTGAGCATCATTCCTTTCTCTTGCTCACAGCAGCAGCTCCAAACCCAGCAGATCTCCTGCTCCATCCCGCTCTGTTTTCTCATGTATGTTCTCCAGTGCTGGGTGCAGTTTGCTCATTAGCTGTGGTAAAACTTTGATGAGATGGACAGAACTTGCACCGTGGCTTCAAAAGCTTCTGCAAGGTAAAAGCAGTAGTGAGACACTTAAGAGGGATGTTGTGCAACCTCACCTTTGAGGGTACTGCTCTCAGAGGAAAGTTGTGTTAGGTGTGGGTTCAGTACTTGGAGCTGGACATGTTGGTCTGTGCCGGCAGACAGCACTCCTTTTCCCTTGGCTCTGAGTCAATCCTAGCTGGTTTTACACAGACTGCTCTCTTTTTTTTAACCTGAACAAGTATTTTGGATCCATGAGTCATTTGTCTTGGTGGTTCTCTTCAGAGCTGGGAGGAGGTGGCAATTCATACCTGCGCTGAAAAGTGCCTGAGAGCAAACACGTGTCAGGTGGACACTTGTAAAGACTGCCAATGGCCTTGAGATCAAACAGCAGAGAAACAGCTTCCCAGGAGGAGCCCAGGCAGGTCTAACTAGAGGATGAGCAGCGGCTGTGGCTTTACAGTCACTCTGTAAAGCTCTGAAGAGACCCCTAGAGCTGCAAGGGGAAGGGCAGGGCTGTACTGACACTGTCTGCTTACCTGTCTGGCAGTGTGTGCTGAGGATAGGTGGCGGTGCGCAGGAGTTCCAGCTGGGGTTCCCTTCCCTCGTGGAGTCAGGCTGAGGGATGGGTCACATCATGCTGCTGCTTGGAAGAATACTCGGTTTCATCTCAGCTCTGGATGATGTGGGGACGGTGGTGCTGGAGCTTGGCAGGGGTTGTATGTGTGATGTGACTTCTGCTCTGCGCTTCTCCTTCATCTCCAGTGTGTCTCATTCAGGAGCTGAGTGGTGAAGTGGATGTGATTCCTTCCAGACTATTTCAGAAGCACATGCTGCAGTGCTTTTTGACTCAAGTAAATCACCACACTTCAGAAAACCCAGGAATACTGAGCTGGAATTTGGGGCTAGAAAAGCAGTTTGTGACTGTCAAGACATGGCTTGGTGGAGGTAGCTGGGTCGTTGATTTGTGTGAAGCTGAGACCTGAGTTGAAAGACTGAGAAGTGCCTCATGCATTGCTCATGTGAAATCAAATGTGCCACAGGCTGCACTGTGGGCACTGTGTCGCTCTGACAGCCTGGGGGGCAGTGCCGTTGGGTGGGGCCCTGGGGCTGCGCTGTTCGCAGGCTGTCAACGCACCTTAGGAAACCTTGGGCAGCACGAGGAGGGGCTCTTCTGAGCTCCAAGTTTTCATGTCTGCACTGGAGCACTTCCCACTGCTCGGAAGAATTTATTTGCTGCTCGAATAGAGGAGATTCCGTTTTCAGCATCCGAAACACAGGCAGCATTGCTGCAGAGCAGAGGCTGAGCCCCTGCGTGCACAGGGTGCCCTGAGGGTGTGCGGGCAGTGTCGCATCAGAGGTGTGGCAGACTCTCCCGACAGGACTTCTGACGCAGCTTTGTGGGGCATTGCTTTGCACCCTGCCTGCTGTCTTGCACACTCGCTGCCAGAATCAGCCAGGTGCAGTTTGCATTTTTTGTAGTCCTCTGCCTGGAGTTACTTCCAATGAATCAATGATGTTTGATATACAATGAAGTGATGTTTTGCCAGTCCTTGTGGGATTACCGAGTTCAGTGTGGATGCTGATACAGTCATGAATGAAAAGGTTTCCCTCTGCCACTACCAGAGAGCTGCTGCTCCATTAGGAGGCTCAGCTTTGATTGATTCCGTTGTTCTGCTCCTCGTCCCTTCGTGCTTCCCCAGCCTGGCTGCTGTCGTACCCTGGAGTGACTTAGGCTGGCAGCAGTCTGCAGAGCTCTGTTGGGGCGCCGGGTTGGTTTTGCTGCCCCGCTGCGATGCGTCCTTGTCTGCACCCATCCGTTACTCCCGTGCCAGGCCTGTCTGGAGCGCAGGCTGTGAAGGATTTGTCGCACTGTCTTTTCCACAGCGAAGGGATGTGCCGGAGCCCCACGGCATAAATCAGCTTATGGGGCTGTTAGGCCTCCCGTTGGGGAAACACAACACCAAATCCTTTACGAGGCAGGCAGCGCGCGTGAATCAAGCGCTGCCTGCTCCTCAGGGATGCAGTTTTGACAATTTTATGAGGTTGCAATTTATTTCTAGGGTGAGCAGGCACAGGGGTTTGATAGAAGTAATGTTCAGGCGGCAGACTGCTAACAAGACCACTTTTTAAAGCCACTAGTCTTGCTGATTTGTGTTGTTAGAGCAAAGGATCTGTTACACTCCCCAGAAGTGTGCCTCTCTGAGACAGACTCATAAACCCTGCCTGGCCGTGCTGCTCGCGGCCTGAGCACCATCAGCTTTCAGGCTGCTCTGAGCAATGTTTTAAAGGAGTAACAAACCCCAGAAAGCTGCCAAGAACTGGGAGGGGAACAGCTGTGTTTATTCCCAATGTATGTTTTTGTACATTCATAGAATGGGTTGGGCTGGGAAGGACCTTAAAGCTCATCCAGTTCCACCCTCCTGCCAGAGATAGGGACACCTCCCACCAGCACAGGTTGCTCAAGTCCTCATCCAGCCTGGCCTTGAACACCTCCAGGGAGGGGACATCCACAACCTTCCTGGACAATCTGTACCAGTGTCTGCCCACCCCCACAGGAAAGAATTTCCTCCTAATCTCCAGTCTTAGTCTGCCCTCCTCAAGCTTCACTCCCTTGCCTCTCATCCTGTCACTGCAAGCCCTTGTCAAAAGTCCTTCCCCAGCTTTCTTGTAGCCCCTTTCAGGTACCTTCAGGTATTTGATCTTACACACAAGACTCGGCAAGAAGTGTTGGCCTTGAAACTCTCCTCCTACCTCCTGCTGTGCCAGAATGGCCACAGGAGAGGACTGCTGATAGCAGTGACATTGTGTGGAGCAGATCCTGCAAACTGTTTCTTGCAAGATCTTCCTCTAAAAATACCTGTCAAGGGTGGGCTGGCCTCTGTGACACCATGGAGACCAGGGGAAGAGATGTGGGATAGGGAGAGGCTGATGAACTGGGAAAACAAGCTAAATCTCTGTGTGGCATGGAATCCCTTAGGTCAGCTGTCCTGTCCTCCCCTCCCAACAGCCGTGCCCTGTTGCTTTGTGGCACACAAGGTTTGGCAGTGACCAGGGTTTCTGTAGGAGCAAGCACAAGCAAGAGCCTTGCTGCATGCCAGTCTTTGGTGGTAGCTGAGCAAAGCCACCCTGAGGCCCACATCCCTCTCAGAGCCAAGATGCAGTAGCTGCAGTTGTGCTCTTGCAGTGTTTTGATTGAAGCTAATCAGACTGGTCTTGATTACAGGGGGTCTGGGTGTCTCTAGTCATGAAGAGGTGAAATGAATACAACACAGGCAATTACTAAAGAGCAGTAGGCTTGTTCTCGAGGATTCTTAGCACCGTGAAGGTAAGGAGAGCAAACTTAAACTGCTGGCAAATGATGGAGTAGGAACATGAGTCTAGGAAGTCTCTCAAATGCATTTCAATTGCTGTAAGTCCTGAAAACAGTTGGGATAAACAGGGAAAACTTTTTTATTCTCCCCCAGAACCCTGGAGTATTTGTAAAGAAGTCTTGCAAAGCTCACTCCCGAGAAACATGGTCAAATGTACAATAAAAGTAGTAGTGCAGAGTAAAAATACCCTTTTTGTTGTCCCTCCAACTCTTGCTTTGACCAGCTGTGACCAGGCGGAGGAGGATCACCTGTAGTCGTGTGAAGAGCTTTTATGGCATCGAGTGTTTTGCAGGCAAGCACACGGAGCAGTGTGGAGCTCTGATTTCCATGGTGTTTGCACTGGGGCAGAGGTGTCCCTTTGCAGCTGCAGTTATTAGAAATTCAAAAAGATAAGTTAAAACTCTCTCTTCTTTCCACAGAGGTGCCACAAGTGTAGATGTTGTCTCTAAGCCTCTCCTCTCCCATTTTTTCTGATGAAGTCTGGGAAACTAACTCAGTTCAGTTGCCTGCAGAGGCCTGGAGGAGCTGAGCTTTCCCAAAGCAGACTTGGGCCATGCACCAGAAGCTGCAAGGGAAAGGGATTCATGTGCTTTTGTTATCCCAGCTAACAGGGAATTCATAGTGAGGCTGGAGAGCGAAACCTGTCTTGGATTCCTCTCAGCTCAGATTATCATAGAATCAGCCAGATTGGAAGAGAGCTCCAAGCTCATCCAGCCCAACCTAGCACCCAGCCCTGTCCAATCAACCAGACCATGGCAGTAAGTGCCTCATCCAGGCATTTCTTCAACACCTCCAGGGACAGTGACTCCACCACCTCCCTGGGCAGCAGCTGCTCTAAGGTTTCAGTGCTGGGCAGTGCTGTGGTCCCTCTGCCACGGTGCTTTTTCAGCAGCATTCCAGCTTTATGAGGCTGGAGTTTCAAGGGCAGATGTATCTGTTTGGATAGAGCATAAAGCAGTGCAAATCTGAGGGTTTGAACTTTCCAAGATACTAAGATGCTTTTTGAAATGACTTTGTCTTCTCAGCTAGTCTTGATTTGGAAGCCTCACTAGTGGTGCAGGAGGGGCATAAGGAGATGCTTCTGTTGAGTGGGAGAAGTTTGTGCACGCTGCTCATTCTCCTCTTCCTCAGTACCATGCTGAAGGAGCTGGTGAGCAGCAGCACGCATTCACCACAGCTCACCCATCTGCTGAGGTGAACAGCTCAGAGGCAAAGGCAGGTCCTTAGAAGGACCTGAGCAGGATTCGGGCACTTGGAGGATGCTGCACACAGTGGCCTCTCTAGAAGCTCACAGCAGTAATTAGCAGAAAAGCATGGAATACTTGACTGAAAGTGAGTTCCCCTTGTCCTGTTGTGAATGCTGCTGTGCTTCAGAGCACTAAGGGTGGCTTTGAGCATTGCAGTGACGAAGCGATGGCAGCTTGGCTGTAATCACCTGGGAGCCCTTCTGCGTCAGCTGCTTTGGGTTAAGTTCATTTGGGTTTGGGGTCCTTTCCAGTTTGGGATCACTCATATTGCACAGGGGTTTGTTTGATTTGTTTGTGTAGATGGATAGCTGCAAGTGTGTCAGAAACAAACTGCAGCAATTCTGAGAGGAAGAGGAAGGTGAAATGCTGTCAGGAACAGGTGCACTGCATTAAGCAAACCCGGGACTGCCCTGTCACATCTTGGTGGCAGAGGTTTGCTTTGGTTCCTTTTGCAATGTGTATCATACTGCTGGCCTGGCTGTGGCTCAGGAAACCTGAGTATTGCCCCAGGCTGCTTTGTCTGCTGCAGAACTGGGACATCTGCCCAACTAGAAATGAGTTGTGCTTGCCTAGTCCATCTGAAGTGCAGATGGCATAAACCCAAGGTACGACTGGGTGGCACGGGGGCCAGGCAGGAGCGTTCTGTAAGGGCCAGTGATACCCAGCAAAGCTGCTGTGTCTTCTCCTTTCCTGTAATGATTTTCTGATTAGTTCATGCCAAACAACCTGCTCTACCTCGCTCCTCCTTGCAGGCCTTTGCTAGAGTACCTGCATTAAGTAACTGTGATTTGTTATGCTAAGGCAGTTGGAGTCTGTGGTTCAGCAAAGTGCCTGTCGCTCTGCCCTGCACATCTCCTGTGATGTGACCTAACTGCTGCTGACAGCAGGGAGGCTGCAGCCATAGTGCAGGGCTGCAGCATTATTTCCAGTGCTGGAAGATCCGCCTGGGCTTGGTATCCACTCAAGCCAGCCCAAGTCTGAGGAGCTGTCTTGCTCTCCTGCCACTGTGGCTCATGGCTGTTAGTAGCAGTTGCCCAAGCTTCCTGCTGGAGATCCATCTAGGGCTGCTGCATCTCAGGAGGGAGATCAAACCTGACAGTTTTTATTGATCTGACTGAATTCTACTGAGTACATGGGGAAAGGTAAAAGTGACTGAACTCAGAAGTAAAGGGGAAAGGGAATTTGTGGTGGAATTATTAGCCAACTGTAGGTAAATAAGGAGTCCTTTAAAAAAGACAGCCTAAAATAGACTCAAAAGGTGAAGAATGAAAACAAGCTTTTGGGCAATCAGTGTCTTTAACAGGTCACATTGCTGGTTTGAGTACAAAAATAATTGCTTGGGTAACTATTACATCAATCCAGGATCCAGACAGATCTCAACTACTGTGTTTCTTCTCCTGTGGATGGAGTGTTAAAAGTGAGGAACCATGGTCGTCCTCCTGTGCTCTTTGCCTGCTGTTCCTCTTGCCTTCTCCCGTTGGTGCCCATTTGTCTGCGTGCAGCACAGAAGAGCCAAGCAGCAGCTTACATTCTAGCAGACCGTCTGGTTCTGATTTACACTTGGGACAGCCAGCCTGGGCTCGAGGGAGACGCTGGGCTCAATTCCACCACCAATGATGCCTCCAGTTCTGGGGTCCCCAGCAGAAGGAGGACACATAGCTGTTGGAATGAGTCCAGAGGAGGCTACAAAGATGATCTAAGGGCTGCAACACCTCTGCTGTGAGCACAGGTTGAGGGAGATGGGGGTGTGCAGCCTGCAGAAGAGAAGACTCCAGGGGGACCCTACAGGAAGGCTGCAGAGGGACCATTCATGAGCGTGTCTAGAGACAGGACAAGGGGGAATGGTTTAAAGCTGAGGCAGAGCAGGGTTAGACAGGAGCTGAGGAAGAAGTTCCTCAGTGTGAGGGTGGTGAGATTCTGGAGTGGGTTGCCCAGGGGGGCTGTGGCTGCCTCCTCCTTGGAGGTGTTGAAGACTGGATGAGGCCTTGAGCAGATGGGTCTAGTTGAAAGGTGTCTCTGGCCATGATGGGGAGGTTGGAGCAGATGAGCTCTGAGGTCCCTTCCAACCTGAGCCATTCCAGCCACTCCTGATGAGAGAGCCATAGCTGACAACCCTGGCACTGCTGATCCAAGGTTCCAGTACTGAGACAGGGATTTGATTAATTGGAGTCCATGTGGTGTTCTGAAGGACATCATCTCAGAGAGAGCTGGATGTAGTTCTTCATCTAGCTTCCACTGAGCTGTACCTGGATGGCTGTGCTATCCTTAGCCTTCAGCAGCACCTCTGCCTCCTTACCACTCAGCAGCCCCAGTACTTGTGTATAGCATTCATAAGGTTGCACTTCCCATGGATTAAGCCCTGGGCAGCTGTCAGAAGCAGTTGTTAGGACCCAGGCCTGTTCTAAAGCTTGTCCTTTCTCCCAAGTGGGGTTCCAAAGGAGCTGATTCTAAAGCTGCTGGTGGCCAGTGGCTTCTGTTCTGCAGATGGAGGCCTGTGAAATCTGATGTCATCAACATGATGGCGAGGCTGAGCAGTGAGATCTGGGGTGTTTCATAGAATCCTGGAATGGCTCAAGTTGGAAGGGACCTCAGCTCATCTCCTCCAGCCTCCCCACCATGGGCAGGGACACCTCTGAACTGGACTCAGCTGCTCAGGGCCTCATCCAGCTTTTGATACAGACAACAGAAAGGTCTGTATTGATTGAGAAGAAAGGAGCTGGATGAAAGCTGGAGAATACTGGACTTGTGATCTGGAAATAATGTAGGGATGGGAGCTTGCAAACAGCTGAACATGGCCTCTGTGTAGGCTAACCCTCAGAAACAGCTAATGAGCTTTGCACAGATCCTTCAGAACAGCTTTAATTACCTCAGGGGAGATGAATCTAGTCCAAGGGCATGTCTTTTAAACCTCTCTCTGTAGTACCTCTGTGTGTGATGTCTGTGCAGGAAGTCACAGCTAAAGACTTCTCATCTCAGCTCTCTTTGGAAGGTGATGGCAAGGAGCAGCTTTTCCTTGAGCAATAAGAGCATCTGCACACTGAATTCCCTAGGAGTAGGGATTTTGGTCAGTACAGGCAGTCTTCTGAATGAGCTGTTGGGAGCTGCTTGGGCACTGCAGCAAAAAATCTCCCACCTTTAGTGGCTCTGTAGTGATGCTGGACAGACTGGAACAGAAACTGAGGACCACAGGCGATTGCCAACTGAATCAAGAGGCATTTAAACCACGGAGTTAGGTCCTCCAGCTTCCAGGCATCCTCAGCTGCCTGCTGCACCACTCAGTGCTGCAGAGGGCTGCAGCACAAGCAGGGAGTGGTGAGAATTTTACAGATGCAGCCACTGCTGCTTGGGTGAAGCATTCAGGCTGGGGCAGGCTTGCAGGCAGTGTGCCTTTAGATCTTTCTGCACTCTCTCTGGGGGGGTGGTTGCTTGTTCATCCGCACCAGCAGGAAGCAGTGCAGCCCTCCTGGGGTTGTGCTGGCAGCTCCTGTGGCTGGCTGCCTTCGTTTTGCCCTGGGGAGGGACACCTGTGCTACATCTTCTGTAAAGACAGGTGATGCCATCTTGGTGCAGGAGCCGTGCTGGGCAGGCTTACACCTTGACGCAAGCAGGTTTCCGCTCCAGCTGTACATGCAGCATCGAACAAAACTTTGACAGGTCCCAGAATTCTGCTGTGGGCAGCGCCTGGAACTCTTGGTTTATTTGCTGCTAGTGGAGGCTCTGCAAGGCCAGGAGGGGAGCAACCGAAACATCCTGAGAGCTTCAGGCACGCAGTGAAGTGTTAGGCTTGTTCATGGTTGGTTGATGTCATCTTTCTAATCCTCGTAGCATTAACTCTCTCTGATACCAGCAGCAGATCTGCAGCAACTGCTGGGCACNAAGGGCTGCAACACCTCTGCTGTGAGCACAGGTTGAGGGAGATGGGGGTGTGCAGCCTGCAGAAGAGAAGACTCCAGGGGGACCCTACAGGAAGGCTGCAGAGGGACCATTCATGAGCGTGTCTAGAGACAGGACAAGGGGGAATGGTTTAAAGCTGAGGCAGAGCAGGGTTAGACAGGAGCTGAGGAAGAAGTTCCTCAGTGTGAGGGTGGTGAGATTCTGGAGTGGGTTGCCCAGGGGGGCTGTGGCTGCCTCCTCCTTGGAGGTGTTGAAGACTGGATGAGGCCTTGAGCAGATGGGTCTAGTTGAAAGGTGTCTCTGGCCATGATGGGGAGGTTGGAGCAGATGAGCTCTGAGGTCCCTTCCAACCTGAGCCATTCCAGCCACTCCTGATGAGAGAGCCATAGCTGACAACCCTGGCACTGCTGATCCAAGGTTCCAGTACTGAGACAGGGATTTGATTAATTGGAGTCCATGTGGTGTTCTGAAGGACATCATCTCAGAGAGAGCTGGATGTAGTTCTTCATCTAGCTTCCACTGAGCTGTACCTGGATGGCTGTGCTATCCTTAGCCTTCAGCAGCACCTCTGCCTCCTTACCACTCAGCAGCCCCAGTACTTGTGTATAGCATTCATAAGGTTGCACTTCCCATGGATTAAGCCCTGGGCAGCTGTCAGAAGCAGTTGTTAGGACCCAGGCCTGTTCTAAAGCTTGTCCTTTCTCCCAAGTGGGGTTCCAAAGGAGCTGATTCTAAAGCTGCTGGTGGCCAGTGGCTTCTGTTCTGCAGATGGAGGCCTGTGAAATCTGATGTCATCAACATGATGGCGAGGCTGAGCAGTGAGATCTGGGGTGTTTCATAGAATCCTGGAATGGCTCAAGTTGGAAGGGACCTCAGCTCATCTCCTCCAGCCTCCCCACCATGGGCAGGGACACCTCTGAACTGGACTCAGCTGCTCAGGGCCTCATCCAGCTTTTGATACAGACAACAGAAAGGTCTGTATTGATTGAGAAGAAAGGAGCTGGATGAAAGCTGGAGAATACTGGACTTGTGATCTGGAAATAATGTAGGGATGGGAGCTTGCAAACAGCTGAACATGGCCTCTGTGTAGGCTAACCCTCAGAAACAGCTAATGAGCTTTGCACAGATCCTTCAGAACAGCTTTAATTACCTCAGGGGAGATGAATCTAGTCCAAGGGCATGTCTTTTAAACCTCTCTCTGTAGTACCTCTGTGTGTGATGTCTGTGCAGGAAGTCACAGCTAAAGACTTCTCATCTCAGCTCTCTTTGGAAGGTGATGGCAAGGAGCAGCTTTTCCTTGAGCAATAAGAGCATCTGCACACTGAATTCCCTAGGAGTAGGGATTTTGGTCAGTACAGGCAGTCTTCTGAATGAGCTGTTGGGAGCTGCTTGGGCACTGCAGCAAAAAATCTCCCACCTTTAGTGGCTCTGTAGTGATGCTGGACAGACTGGAACAGAAACTGAGGACCACAGGCGATTGCCAACTGAATCAAGAGGCATTTAAACCACGGAGTTAGGTCCTCCAGCTTCCAGGCATCCTCAGCTGCCTGCTGCACCACTCAGTGCTGCAGAGGGCTGCAGCACAAGCAGGGAGTGGTGAGAATTTTACAGATGCAGCCACTGCTGCTTGGGTGAAGCATTCAGGCTGGGGCAGGCTTGCAGGCAGTGTGCCTTTAGATCTTTCTGCACTCTCTCTGGGGGGGTGGTTGCTTGTTCATCCGCACCAGCAGGAAGCAGTGCAGCCCTCCTGGGGTTGTGCTGGCAGCTCCTGTGGCTGGCTGCCTTCGTTTTGCCCTGGGGAGGGACACCTGTGCTACATCTTCTGTAAAGACAGGTGATGCCATCTTGGTGCAGGAGCCGTGCTGGGCAGGCTTACACCTTGACGCAAGCAGGTTTCCGCTCCAGCTGTACATGCAGCATCGAACAAAACTTTGACAGGTCCCAGAATTCTGCTGTGGGCAGCGCCTGGAACTCTTGGTTTATTTGCTGCTAGTGGAGGCTCTGCAAGGCCAGGAGGGGAGCAACCGAAACATCCTGAGAGCTTCAGGCACGCAGTGAAGTGTTAGGCTTGTTCATGGTTGGTTGATGTCATCTTTCTAATCCTCGTAGCATTAACTCTCTCTGATACCAGCAGCAGATCTGCAGCAACTGCTGGGCACTGAGCTGGGCAATTGGCCGTGTGGCGGGTGAGTGGATTTGTCAAGCCTCGCGTGACAGCTGGGATGGCTGAAGGTCCTGTTGAGGATGTGCTTTGCCTTTGCTGTCACTGGAACAGAGGTTTGTGCTCTGCAGTGTGCTGAGGGGAGCACCATCAGCAATGTGGTTTCTCTTGGGACCAGAGGAGTTGGAAAGCTGCTGGCACCGTTTTGGCCACTGAAGGCATTTGGGAGTGCAGTGGGGTTTGCCTGGGGAGCTGCACTTTATCTTCTTGGGAGCTGAAAAAAGGGTAAGACTCTCTTCTCCTGAGGGCAGCTTTGCAAGCTTCTCCCTGCACGAGCAGGAGGTTCCAGAGCAGCGTGCAGGGGAGCACAGCCTCCTTTGCCTCTTGAAAGTGCTCTCTGGTTGTATTGGATTGACTTCAGTTTAGCTCCCTGGGACAGGGGTTTGTTGGAGACGCAACAGCTGAATCTGGACACTTTGGGGCATATAATGTGAAAGTATTGGTAGAGGTTTTCTTTACTCAGAGCCTTTTTCAAAGACTTAAAAGTCCTCTGTAGATTTTTATAACCAATAGGTCACAGCCTCAGCAGATCCTTGGAGTCATCTATCTCAGGCTTGGCCCTCAAAAGAGTAATTCCCCTGAACTGAAGAGGCAAGTGTTTGAAATTCAGGAGACTATAAAATTGATTCTTCCATAAAGAAGTAATTTGTGGTAAATGGTGTAGTCCTCTGGGCAGCTTTTCTCTCACTTTATATGATCAGACCCCTTGGAAGATGGTCAGAAAGATTAGAGAAGGACACCTCTGAGCTGGTGTTTGTCTGACAAGCCAGGAAAACTTTGCTTTTGACAATGCAGCATCTGGAAGTGGATCCAGCCAAACACACCATCTTGTCCCAGTCCTGTAAGAGAAGTCTGGATTGTGGTCTGGGCTTAGCTAAGTGGTTCTGAAATGCTTCAGCAGGTTTGGGATATGTAGTTGATGTTCTCTGGTGGGGAAGCAGCAGTGTTTTGTGTCGCTCCAGAAGGCTGTGGGGGATCCAGGCGTGGCTGCAGAGTTTTCTGCCTTTGGGGAAGTGAAATGGTCTGTCAGGAGCTTCTCCCCAGAAGTGTCCCTCTGAGCAAATGTCCATCCCCTCTGCCTTCTGCACTGCCCCTGAGGGTGTGAGAGCAGGTGGGCAGCTGGCACTGGCCTGGTGTCTGTGACTGTGGAAAGGCTCTGCAGACAGAGAGGGCTATCAGAGCACCTCCTGGCCAAGTGCTGTCTGCACACCAAAGGGGTTCCTGTGGTCAGCAAGTTGGGTTGTAAGACAAGCTGTTGCTTTCATCCATGGCTTTCTGATTGGCTTGTGTCACCCTGGTACTGGCCTTGCCAAGTGCTTCCCGAGTGCCTCCAGCAGCTCAGGGATTTGTCTGCTCAGCTCTTTTTTCTCTAACATTACTGTGCATGCAGGCTTGTCCTTGGCCTCAGGCTAAGGCACATGGCAAGCAGTCACCCACTGGAGAGGCCAGGGAATGCCAGCAGCCTCATTTGCCCCTCACTTGACTTGGCTCTACAAGGCTGCTGAGGTGGTGGAGCAGTGGCTGGATGCCACACGTGACACACAGGAGAGTCTCTGGGTGGGAGTCGCAAGCAAAAGCTGCTGTAAGGTTTTCATAAGGAAGCAGTGTGCTCAGTAACCCTGGGCAAAGCCTGCTGGCACCTCAGCATGAGGAGGAATACATGGGCATCCCACCTGATCTGCCCAGAGAGCTCAAGGATCCAGCTCACACAGAGCACACTGCTGGCCTTGCTGGTTACCCAGAATGCAAATGGACAGTGCACTCCCTGAGGCAGTCCAGTGCATCCCCTGCCCTCGGCTTGCTCAACAGCAGAGAGACAAAGAGGGGAAGGGAGAGGGCTTCTGTAATTCAAACTGCAGCAGCTCCGCTCTGAGCCGGGGCCGTGTCAGTGTCTGTATGTCAGAGGGGGCTCTGGGGCGTGCCCGACTGCCAGGTTGCTAAATGCCAGCTGGTTTTGGAAGAGAGCTTGCAGTAACCCTGCACTATCAGCAGGTTCATTGACCTGTCCAAAGAGCAGAGCTGGGCTTGTGACAATGCAGTGTCACATCTGTGAGTCAGGAGTAGTGACACAGAGCACCTGCGTGGTTGTGTGTCAGGTCACTGGAGTGGGCAAATCAAGTGGACTTCTGCCTTAAGCTGGTGAGATTCCTCCTGCCAGATTCAGATCACTGAAAGTAGTGAAACTCTAAGACTGAATTTTCTCCATTTAACTGCTTTGGAACGTGCTTAGAAACATGTTTAATAACTTTAATTTGTGGCATTTTGGGTTGTCTGGGCAAAAAGTAGCTATTGTCAACATGCAGTTGGCTTGCCACAGGATATTGAGTGTTCCTGATCAGCTCTCTGTGCTCTCTGGGAGTCGCAAAGACAGTGTTTGTTCCACGTTTGCATTCAGAAGTGACTCGGCCAAAGCAAGGAAGAGTTATACATCCATCACCTTCATCTGCAGCAGCTCTGCTGTGAGCACAGGCTACAAAAGTTGGGGCTCTGCAGCCTGGAGAAGAGAAGGCTTTCAGGAGACCTTGGAGTGGCCTTCCAGTATCTGAAGGGGGCTACAGGAAGACAGGGGAGAGAAGATGGGGGGTTGGACTCGATGATCTCCTTGGGTCCCTTCCAACCCCTAATATCCTGTGACTGTTGACAAAGGTTTGTAATGACAGGATGAGGGATAATGGATTTAAAGTGGCAGAAAGGAGATTCAAACTGCATGTTACGAAGAAGTTCTTTCCAGTGAGGGTGGTGAGACACTGGCACAGGTTGCCCAGGGAGGCTGTGGAGCACAGAAGATCACATTCAGTGCTTCTGTGTTCCACAACCTCCCTGGAGGTGTTCAAGGCCAGGTTGGATGAGGCCTTGAGCGACCTGTTCTAGTGGGAGGTGTCCCTGCCTATGGCAGGGGCTTGGAACTGGCTGAGCTTTGAGGTCCCTTCCAAACTAAACCATTTTATGCTCTTTATGTCTCAGCTGCCCACTCCTGCAGGTAATGGGGAGCTGGCTGCAGTCACCACAATATCTTTATCTGCCACCCTCCCCTCCCAAAGAGGGGCAAGGGATACCCAAAATAAGTGAAAATTAGTGGCTCCTGCAATGACTGAAGTCTCTTGGCTCCTATTGCCTCCTAAAATTGCGAAGGAAAGGAACAGTGTGCCCAGGTGGGCAGGAGAGCCATTGGCATTCTGGGCTGGCTCAGGAGCAGTGTGGGCAGTAGGACAAGGGAGGTTATTCTGCCCCTATGCTCATCACTGCTCAGGCCACACCTTGAGTACTGTGTCCAGTTCTGGGCTCCTCCATTGCAGAGAGATGTTGAGGTGCTGGCAGGTGTCCAGAGAAGGGCAGCAAGGCTGGGGAGGGGCCTGGAGCACAGCCCTGTGAGGAGAGGCTGAGGGAGCTGGGGGTGTGCAGCCTGCAGAAGAGGAGGCTCAGGGCAGAGCTCATTGCTGTCTACAACTATCTGAAGGGAGGCTGTAGCCAGGTGGGGTTGGGCTCTGCTGCCAGGCAACCAGCAACAGAACAAGAGGACACAGCCTCAGGCTGTGCCAGGGCAGGTCTAGGCTGGATGTTAGGAGGAAGTTGTTGTCAGAGAGAGTGATTGGCATTGGAATGGGCTGCCCAGGGAGGTGGTGGAGTCGCTGTCCCTGGAGGTGTTGAAGCCAAGCCTGGATGAGGCACTTAGTGCCATGGTCTGGTTGATTGGATGGGGCTGAGAGCTGGGTTGGACTGGATGATCTTGGAGGTCTCTTCCAACCTGGTTGGTTCTATGATTCTAAGGCAATGAGCAGGAAACTGGGTACAAATAGCAGCTTGTAGCTGTCCCTTGGCTTGGGATGGGGAAACTCAGAGACAGGCAAGCGCAGTAAGGAGGAGGAAGCATTTCTCTTTGTTCTGGTCAGCTGTGGCTAATCTCCTTGGAGAGTGCTACCAGGGATTTATAGAGATTCATCTCTGGGTTAGCTCTGGAGATAATTAAGAACCTTTTCTGCTGCAGAGAGGAAATGGAGAGAGAATTGGCTGAGAGCTAACCCAGGATTCCTGTACCAGTGCATATATTAAACTTCCTTTCATTTGGTTGTCACCCCAATAGGAATGATTAGTGGGTTGTAAAGAAAGAAAATGTATTGCATTACATCTATTAAAGCATGTTTTATATGTAACAGTAATTAAAATATAATTGAAATCATGAGTTCTTCTAATTATTGGCTTTACATAATGCATAGTTAAAGAGTGAGCATCTATAACTGTGTCCTTTTTACACATCCAGAAATGGTTTGCTGGCAGCATTTTAATTAAAGATGGATTAGTTAAAATGCAGTTTAATCATTCTGTCATCAAAGGATTTAGACCTCATTAATTAGCTGTTGATAAATAGGTTTAAACTACAAAAAATTTAATTTGAAGTATGCGAGTTGAGATCTAGAATTATTAGAGCTGGAAACGGAGCAATGAGGCTAAGAACAAGTCGTGCCCTCTCTTCTGTGATTCTGGGGAAGTCAGAGCAGGGCAGGACTTAGTGCTGCTGCCTTGCTCCTCGTGGGTCTGGCTGCAGGTGGAGCTGGTGAAGAGGGAGACCCTTCTTGGCCATGGCTGCTTTGTAGTGTGCCAGTGGGGTCTGTTTGCCACTTTTGCACCTGGTGATGGTTGAAAACTCCTTGAAAAACCCTTTTGCTGTAGGAAACAGATGGAAATCGATCCTGGGTTCGAGGTTGTG
This sequence comes from Tricholaema leucomelas, assembly GCA_013400475.1. Classification (NCBI taxonomy): domain Eukaryota; kingdom Metazoa; phylum Chordata; class Aves; order Piciformes; family Lybiidae; genus Tricholaema lacrymosa; species Tricholaema leucomelas. The sequence continues at coordinate 61,855 of WAAF01007401.1, forward strand.
CAGCTTCCAGATTGTTACGCAGGAGCAGTGCAGGAGGAGCTGCTACTGCATGTCTGCCTTACAATCACTGGGCAGTTGCAGAGAGGCAGACTGGCCCGAGGCCAGTGCTGGCCCACCCAGCCGGGAGCAAATGCAGCCTGACTCTCACTTGCTGCTGCAGGGGACTGCGGGACTGCAGAGAGGCTCTGCTACCTCTGCCAGCCCAGGCACAGTTGTTCAGGTCAGTTTGGGGCTGTTGCTTATGACAGTCTGGTCACAGCCTCAGTGATGGCAGCCTCTCCAACTGGCTATGCTTTGGATGTCAGTTACTCTGCTGGTTTGAGGCTAACTGGAATATTTTAATGAGACAAATTAGATGATAGGTGTTGGGGATGGAGGGGAAATTAATTGATGCGAGATGATCTTTTCCAAAAAGAATATCGTTTATTAATTTTGTTATTCAGAACTCTGCCACCCCCAACCACTAATTTTAATAATGTTTCAGTTCTTAAGCAGCCCAGGGAACATTCTGTGGATAATGTCTAGATCTAGCAATAACCAACAAAATACATAAACACTACTTGAACTGCAAGAGAAGGTTCCGTGGCCAAATGCCGCTTGCGGTCAGTGTGCTGTTTGCCCAGTAGCTGGGCTCAAGCTCTTTCTGCTCTGTGGCAGAAGGTAGTAGAGAATTACAAAGAGGCATTGAAGCATTTGCTCACACATTATTATTACCCACTCGCAGGGGCTAGCCACAGTCCAGACAGTGCCCACATGCTTTCAGGGGACTTTGTCTTGTTGGACATTGAGGCTTGAATCTTCTTGGTTTCTGGGGAAAGGACACAGATGATCTCTGACCTTGTTCTCCTGGCTCCTTCTGGACGATCTGTGTATATGTCCAGGGATTCTAGGCAGAACTTTTAGGTGCAGAAGGCAGATGTGGTGCAGTCTCAGCGTGATGTCACGCTGGCCACACAAGCCAATCACGTGCAGGCATCCAGGGTCTGCTCCTGGTAACTGGCGGCAGTGGAGTTTACCAGGCAGGCAGTAAGGCAGTGTGCAAGAGCAGCAGGGCTGGGCACAGCAGAGAGAGCAGGCACTGAGCAGGGAAGCAGAGCAGGGAAGCAAAAGCAGGTTGTTCACTTGCGTATCTCCTTTTATCAGTGTGGGCCGAGATTAATTGCCCTTTGGACACAGAATAGCCAGTCAGGATGGCAGTTAGCCAGACCTTACCATATTAGGCAAAGCCACAGGCTCACTTTTCCCTAATTCGGGAAAAGCCTTGCACTAGGCAGGCACAAGCTAAGTGTGTGTACCTTACACCACTGGACCCTGGGCAGGCCAGACTCAGTGGCTCCAGGTTCTTTCGTGTCTGTTTCCTTCACTTGCCTCTCTGGTGGAGCAGAAAAACATGCCTAGGCAGGACATGTATAAGCCTATTTTGGGCCTCTGAGGCCTACCACAACAATAGGCTATGAAAAGGAAACAATGCTGATGTCTACTGCACTCATAGGCTTGCTGAGATGCATAAAAGCAAGGACACAAACATAGATAAGAGAGTCTCTATCTGTTGGAGTCAGTGTCTGTGTTTTCTCCCTGGGCTTCTGATGCTCTGCCTGGGTCTGTATAACCCAACTAATCATTCTGCTTCTAACCTCCTTTGCCCATCCTCCCAGCTCACCTTGCACATAAGGCAGACTCTGGGATAAGGTAGAGGGGTGGGAGAAGGTGGAAGGGTGGTTGGGAGCCCCTCATGGGGACTCTGACTTCTGGGAGGGCTGTTGTGTTTCTGTATTACCTTTAACTTGTATATTTCTAAGGTTTGGTTTGGTTTGGAAGGGACCTTAAAGACCATGAAGTTCCAACCCCCTTGCCACGGGAAGCAACACTTCTTACTAAACCAGGTCAAGGTGCCATCCAATCTGGCTTTGAACACCTCCAGGCTTGGGGGCTCCACAATATTTGTAGACAGCCTGTTCCTGTGTCCCAACCCCGTCACAAGGAAGAATTTCTTCCTAATGTCTAATCCAAACCCAGCTTCTTCCAGTTTGCAGCCATAACCCCTTGTCCTGTCACCCCATGTCCTAATAGCAAGTTCCTCTCCAGCTCTCCTGTAGTCCCTTTCAAACACTGGAAGGCTGCTCTAAAGTCTCTCTGGAGCCTTCTCTTTCAGCATGGAGAATCACATTCTGCAAATTCATGTCAAGAGATCAAACCAGTGCAAAACCATTTCTGTGTGTAGCTGTAAATACGCGTATAGGTTGTCAGTACCTGCTTGTGTACTGCGCTGAGCTGTGAATGCAAAGCTTCCTTCCTTGACTTCCAGCCAGCCCGGTCCAGTCTGGGTGAAGTCATGGCGTGTGGGGGCAGGTAACTCCCAAACCATCACACTTGGCAGCCGTTCTCTGACTCGATGGAGCTCTGGGGCAGCCCTCTGGGTAACCCTTAATTGTATTCCCTGTCCCAGCCCCCCGGCAGGCTCAGCAGCTCCGGCAGAGCCCTGCTGCCAGCCAGGCCTGCTGCGCTCCAAGCCAGGAGGCGAGGCAGCCCCTGGGTTAGGAGGGTGTCAGGGTTAGCATGGGAAGCCCTCGCAGGGCTGTGCTGGGAATGGCTCAGCCAGGTGACAGCCAGCAACGGTAGAGGATTGGGCAGTTCAGTAGTCAGAGCTTGAATGCAAGCAGGCGTTGTGGGGAGCAGGTCAACAGCTCTCACAGGTGACAGGGGAATCTCCTGAGCAGGCTTCAAAGAGTTTTGGGGATTTCAGAGTTTGACAACCACACTTGAAGACTTTGAAAGGCTCCTTGAGTGTTTATTTAAAGATGGCTTGTTGGAAAAGTGTACATACAGAGCGCCCTGGCAAGTGTCCGATCACCGGGGTCTAGCCTGGTCTGTCTTCCAAGCTTCTGGAACAGCAGCAGCTGCTCTTTTAATGCTTCTGAGGCCAAAGAGCTCCTCCAGCAGGTCAGCAGTGCCAGAACCAGCACAGGGCTCTGCCTCCCCTGTCCGTGGCACACATCAAAGGAAAGGTTGTGGTGCTGGAATGCTTTTCGTAGGTCGTTAAGGCCCCAGCCTAACGTTCTGGCGTCTTCCTGCTACTGGCATTGAGTCTGGGGCTTTTGTGACATGTTTGAGAATGGGAAGGGCATAAAGGTCTTTAGGTACCACAGTCTGAAGCTGAAGAGCCTGACATTTTCTCTGTTGTATTGCTAACACCGAAGAGTGAGCCCATCCGTTCCAGCCTCCACCAGCGGTGGGAGAGCTCTGCTGGCTGCTCTGGAGAGGAGGGTGGGCAGCACGGTAAGCTGCCATCCAGGCTCCGTGCAGCCTGCGGGGTGGAGGGTAGCTTTCAGCAGAGGGTAGCGGGGAGGTGGTAACAATGAGAGGACTTCTACTAAAATTGTTTTGAACAGTTTTGCTCTCCATGAGGGGTTGGTTGGACTTCACTTCCACTGAATCTACAGACCACAGGCTGAGGGCAGCAGAGGGAAGGCTCCCGGCTGTGATTGTGTGCCTGGAATGCAGCAAGAAGGGGTTTTCTCAAGTCCACCTCAGAGAGTTTGGTCAGCTTTTTGCTGGTTCTCTGGTCAGATGAGCTGGTGTGCCCTTCCATGTTGAGCTGTTAGGGAAAACAGTTTGTCGTGTGGAGTTCCTGAGCTGCACTCCAGCCTCTGCCTAATGGACTCTGTGGGGATCGTTCACTGCTCCCCAGCCTGCCCAGCCCAGCGTGGGGCTGGCTTTGAGTGCTCAGCTGAGCAGAAATGGGCAGAGAGCCATGCTGGGGAGCTGTGGGTTTGCACTAGCACAGCTGTACTCAAGCAGGACTTGCTTTCCTCCCTGCCTTGTGGTGGGTTTGTATCTATTATTGATTGCCACCTTTCTGCCTTTGCAGCCTGTTCCAGCACTACTGCTACGCTCGCGGGGGCATGCGGCACACCTCCTACACTTGCATCTGCGGCAGGTGAGTCGATGCCGAGGGCTCAGCTCTTGCAGTCTGTGGTCAGTCCCCCTTGGTATATCTGTCAAATGGTACCTCTTAGGCATATGGTGTGTTTGCAGGTGTCACCAGAGTGAGACTGGAACTGCTTCCTCTGGAAGAGGAAAGTGACAAGTGCTGTGTCTTAGAGGCACTCCAGAGGTTGCCCAGTGGCCACTGCCCGTTCTGGGATCAGATCAGTGTTCAGCTCTGTGCTGCAGCTGGCATGCTGTTAAATAGCATGGTGCAGAAGGGCTGCAGAGCTATCCTCTGTTGCTCAGAAGTACCCTTTGAGACACACCTGAAGTGTTTCATAGCAGTCTCAGCGTTCTTTAGCTCAGAGGTCAGGAGGTGACTAAATGAAGTTTTTTGGAGTTCTTGCTGAACTGCTGGTGTTGAAGGCATTGTATTTGGGAAAGCATTAATAGCTCTCCCTGCAGCTGCAGGAATGCACATACTGTATGTGCAGAATTCCAAGAGAATAGTGCAGACTGCATGTTGAAGGATAGCTGTGCCTTGTGGAGGGATCAGCCTTGTTTAGTCAGTGGAAGTGGTCTGGTCTGAGACCTCTGACAGCCAGCTGAGTTGTCTGTGTTGGTTTACGTGCTCCGCTGCTCACAAGCATTTGCCTTGCACTGGAGTCACACAATGAAAGATGTTCACTTTAATGGCAATAATGTTACCCTGCTCTGGAGGCAGTAAGGGCAGTTTGTGTCCTTGCTTCTGTCTGCGCTTTGCTCAGTTGCTTATTTGTAAATGCAGTTCTCCGATTTATATGCAAAATTGCAGCAGGAGCAGTTTTATGGCAAAGTGTGCACCTAACTTGTCTGACAAGTTTGCTATTTTAAGTACCTTCATATAACTTGAGAATTACCACCCCGCTGCAGTGAGACTCCAGCTCCAGGCTGCTGTCACAGTCACTGGTGGTAAAACTTTGCTTTTCTGCAAGGTGGACTGCAGCCTGGCAAGGCAGCTGGAGGGGTCAGAGAGCTGCTGCAGTAACCCTGGCCCAGCAGGTGTATCATGCACTGAATCAGGCACTGTATCAGGCACTGAATGGCTCCTGGAGCTTCAGAAGTGCAGAATAAGGGCCCAGCCTTCTTTGGAGAGCTTTTGTTCCTGAGGATCAGCAGCCACATCTGAAAGCTTTCTGGGAGCAAAAATCTGTGGTTTTTAATAAGGGGTCAGAGTAGTGTCAGAGCTCTGAGGCCTGTCAGCGCTGCCGGACGGCGTGGGGTGCTGCTGGTTGGCATGAGGTGCTGTTGGTGTGAAGTGCTGGTGTGGTGTGCCACTGTCTGGCATGGGGTGCTGCTGGTGTATGGGGAGCTGGTGTGGTCTGCCATCTGACATGGTGTGCTGCTGGTGTGTGGAGTGCTGGTGTGGTGTGCTGCTGGCTGGCATGGGGTGCTGCCAGGCAGGGTGCAGTGTGTCCAATGCAGCAGCTGCCAGCCAGGCCATGGCACAGAGGCGCTGCAGTTCGGAGCAGTTGGGACAGGTCAGGTTTGCATGGGGTGCAGGGCTGAGCTTTGTGCCTTGCAGTGCTTACCCTGGACAGGGAGACACTCGAGGTGGTAACGAAGGAAGGCTGTGGGTTGAAAAGTGAGCCTCGCGTGGCTGTTTGCCTAGTACTGCCATGGCTGTGGAAGTGTTTCTGTGGGCTGTGACAAGCTCCTTCTGCAATGAGGGTCTACCTTGGGGCAGCAAAGTGCCCTTTCAGTGCCCACTCCTGCCAGGTGAGCTCCAGCCTGGAGGGGCAGGGCCTGTGGTGGTTCCTGCAGCGTTTTCCATGGGACACTTGAACACTGTGGGTTACAGTGCCCCATGCTTCCAGCATCCCTTCTTGTGTCCCTGCCTCCATTAACTCTGCCTCCTTTTTTTTCCCTCCCAGTGGGGAGAACTCCTCTGTGCTGCACTACGGCCATGCCGGAGCCCCAAATGACAGGACTATTGAAGATGGAGACCTGTGGTGAGTCAACGCTTAGAGTCTCCTGTGTGTTCCCACACATGCCTCGTGTGTGCTCCTGGGCTCCACAACACAATGCAAGTCTAGATCCTTACAGCACAATGTGTTGCTTGCTATGCTAGATAGGTTCCTTCCAGGGGTCCTGTGGAGCTGTGTGTCTCCTCCAGGGCACAGAGAGATTGCTTTCAAGCCCTTCTCTGCCAAAGGCACTTAGAGTTTAGCTGAAGAAATGCCTGTGTTCAGAGTGCAAGGAGAGCTGCAGGTATTGGTGTCTGAATTTACTCTTGAACCGCAGCTCCAAGCCTCCAGTGAAGGGGAGGAGGGTTGGGAGAGTTTTGGCCACTTACTGAAGCATTGCATCCAATTCCAATACAGATTAGGTCAGCCTTATGTCTCTGTGCACCCGGACGCCCCATGCTGAAGGTAGACTTTCGAATGTCTGAGGGGATCAGACTCAGTTCTTGTTAGGAAAGGCTGCTCCTGGTTCTGTATTGTGCCATCGATGCTGCCAAGGTTTTGCTCAGAGTTCAGCACAGCCATCATGCATCTGCAGACACAGCCATGCTGCTCCAGCTGCCTTGCGTGTCTGCATGCTCTGCAGCACAGCTGCACTACTGAGTCCACTTCTGGGCTCCCTGGTTCGAGAGGGACAGAGTCCATCCGAGGCTATGAGGACCGTTGGGTGCTTGAACATCTCTGCTGTGAAGAAAGGCTGAGAGCCCTGGGGCTGGTTAGTCTGGAGACGGCTCAGTGGATGGCCAAAGCCCTTCCTGAGCCCCAAGAGCACATATCAGGACTCCTCACGAAGTCAGACTTCCTGCTGTATTGGCAAAATGTTTAAAAGAAGCTATGATTTTATTAGCCTCTGATGTCAGAAAAGCAGAATCTGTCAACCCAGAAGGGGTCAGGAGCAGAGCGGCCTGCCAGCGGCTGTGGCTGTGTTAGAGCTGCCAGGCCAGGCTCTCTTTTACAGCTACCGGGAGCCCTCTGTTGGATAATGCTAGGAAGGCCTGGCAGGGGAAAGGCAGCTTTGCCCTGGGTGAGCAAGGTGCTTCGGGGCTTGGGTCGTTTCTGCTCTGCTGTATTCGGGTGTCAAGCTAAAGAGCATAGCTGTGCTGGTGTGCATGGGGGCGGTGGGCTGGGCGCTTGGAACGACCTCTGCCACTCTGCAGAGTTGCCTCTCCTTCCTTAGCATTATCTAGTGGCTGCAGGAATGTGCTGCTAAGGGCTTTATGTCCAAAGCAGTGCAGTGTTAGCAAATTGGTCTACAAAGCACCTGCATGTTCAAAACACCGTTTGGAAGAGCAGTGCCTTGCTGCTCCAGAGCACTTACGAGCCTGCTCTGCTTGCTCTTGCTGAGTTCCAAGGCTTTATGGCAGCAGCAGGGGATCACAGGCAAAAATACTTCTGCTTTTGGATTTGTGCTTCTCCTTTGTAAGCCTCTGACTCCCTTAAAACCTCTGACAGGTTTTGAATGGTCTGGGTTAATTTTTGATAGTCCACCTCAAATGGGTTTGGTAGGAAAGTGGTCTGCAATCCCACCTCTGCTGCTTCGCTGTAACCCACTCTGTGCCAAAAGATCTCGATGCAAGGCAGGGGCTGTAAGGACACCTCCTCTTCCTATGGGCTGGCTTGCAGAGCCAGGCTGCCATTTGGGGCCTCTGAAATACTAACCCCAAAAGAAGTAGCAAGAAGAATTGTGGTTAGCATAGCAATCAGTAGTTGGAGGGAAGGTTGGATATGTGCACTCAGCTGCTGCTGAAGGCACTGGGGAGACCTTAGAGCAGCCTTCCAGTACCTGAAAGGGGCTGCAAGAAAGCTGGGAAGAGAGCTTTGACAAGGGCTTGTAGTGACAGGATAAAAGGGAATGGATTGAAGCTTGAGGAGGACAGATGAAGACTGGAGACTATGAAGAAATTCTTTACAGTGAGGGTGGTGAGACACTGGCACAGGTTGCCCAGGGAGGTTGTGGATGCCCCCTCCCTGGAGGTGTTCAAGACCAGGCTGGATGAGGCCTTGAGCAACCTCTGCTGGTGCAAGGTGTCCCTGCCCAGGACAAAACATTGAGAGGACTTTCACTAAGTCAACTAAAAGACTTGGCTGTACCTGAGGAAGGTGTTACCAAAGCTGACAGCGGTTGGCTTTGCTGGAATTCACACCGTGCCCCACCACGCTGCAGGATGCCGGCCTGGTGTGTGCCCAGCTGGGGGCAGTGTTGCACTGCCGACCAGGAGCTGCCCGAGCCCTCTCGGTCGGATGACACAAGTCCTCCCTTAGCCGGCCAAGCACTGCTATGGACACGGCTCGCCCTGCAGAAGAAAGTGCTGTCGTCGTTATTGGAGAGAGCACTGGTTGGCAGAGCCCAGGATATTCGTGTGCCAGGTGCACGTGCTCAGCCATTCCGTGTGGCTGAGGCCAGGATTCGCATTTGGCCTCCTGCAGTTTTGCTGCATTTTGAAATGTGGTGCTCTAATGATATTTAAACCTGATGGTCAGCCCCAGCCCTCCAGTCTGGAGTGCTGAAAGGAAATGTTGTTAGCGATGCCTTTTTTCTAATGATAGTCTGAAGTGCACTGCTGCTGCTTACTGCTGGATTGTAAAACCAACTGCCCATCCATTTCTGAAGTGATTCCTTGGCCTTGTCCCTCAGCTGGATTAACACTTGCTGCTTTCAGCCAGTGTGGGGCTTTGCCTTTTGGTTGCAGCTATAGACTCTATTCATTTTATGCTGATCTGCAGCAGCTGAATTTGATTGAAGATAGAAAAAGTGTCTTTGCTGGAGTTAGTGGTGGTCTTGGTCTGACCATGTGCTGGGCTGCAGCAAGAGCAGTGTGGCCAGCAAGGCAGGGAGGGGATTCTGCCCCTTGGCTCTGCTCTCCTCAAACCCCACCTGGAGTCCTGTGTGCAGTTCTGGAGCCCCCCACACAAGAAGGACATGGAACTGCTGGAGCCAGTCCAGAGGAGGCCACCAAGATGCTCAGAGGGCTGCAGCAGCTCTGCTGTGAGGACAGGCTGAGAGAGTTGGGGCTCTGCACCCTGGAGAGGAGAAGGCTTGGAGGAGACCTTGGAGTGGCCTTCCAGGATCTGAAGGGAACTACAGGAGGGCTGAGGAGGGACTGTTGACAAGGTCTTGTCATGACAGGATGAGGAGGAATGGGTTTAAACTGGCAGAAGGGAGATTGAAACTGGATGTTAGGAAGCTCTTTGCAGTGAGGGTGGCAAGACACTGGCACAGGTTGCCACTGTGATCTTCAATCACATTCTGTGCTTCTGTGCTCCACAACCTCCCTGGAGGTGTTCAAGGCCAGGTTGGATGAGGCCTTGAGCGACCTGTTCTAGTGGGAGGTGTCCCTGCCTGTGGCAGAGGATTGGAACTGGCTGAGCTTTGAGGTCCCTTCCAACCTAAACCATTCTGTGGCTGTCAGCACTGCTCTGCTCAGGAAGGATTGAGGCTTTCCCCGCAGCAGAGGTCACTGGCTCTTAGCACCTTGGCTCTAACAGATTTTAGCTTTCCTTTCACTGATGTGTTCTGGGCTGCCTCTTAATGTTATGCTCTCTGTAGTGTACATGAAATAGCTTCGTAGTTGTCCCCTCTATATGAGTTACATCTGTCCGAGGCTTTGCTTGCTGTGCCCAGCATAGGCTGAAAAGACTTGGGAGTGTGAAGCTGCTGTGTCTACTGCTGGACTGGGATGACCCAGCGTGTTCATCTCTTTAAAACAACAAGCAGAGTGAAATTAGGATGGTTTAATGACTCGATTTAATATTGATCATTTATTAATGCTGTTTAGTGTGGGACCTCACTTGGAGTACTGCAGCCTAAGAGGCAGACCTAAGAGCAGCCTGCCAGTTCCTGAAGGGGCTACAAGAAGACTACAGAGGGAGTTTGCAAAGGCCTGCAGGGGCAAACTTAGAAGAAGATGACCTAAATCAGCAGATTTCAGCTCTGGTTCATTAGCTGGGGAATCAGGAGGTCACAGAACTGGTGTATGTCAAGACCAAAGTCTTGCATGCAAGCACAGGCTGGACAGGGAGCTTATCTGCTCAGGTATTGCTTGAGCCAAATGGTTAGTGGTTATTTGCTGATTTTGGAGCCTGCTGAAACCAGTGCAGTGCCTTATCAGGTAGGCTGAAGAAGCATAGGATTGCAGATGGCTCAGCTGGTCCTCACAGGGCCATAGAGAGCCCCTTGCTTGCCCTGTCAGTTGATCTCAGCTGAGCCGTCGGGGTGAAGCACAGATTCATACACAGTGTAAGTCTGCCTCTCAAGGGGCAAAGCTTTTCCTTTGTGCCCATATCAGAGAGCACTTCATTCGTTATTTCTTTTCTGCCTCTGATGCAGAAGGCCCTAGTAAATGTTCTTTTCTGGTCGAGCTGCCCATAGTCCTTGTTTCTGTAGTCCCTGCTGGGTGAGGTTGCCCTAAAGCAGTCTGCATTGTGAGCAGCAGCAGTCAGCCTTTGCTGGGGATGTTTTATTGAAGCCATCAAGTGCATCTTGACACTTAGACACGAGAAGCCATAGTTTAACATTCCTCTGTTAGGTTTTGAGAGCAGACTCCTTATGTGGGCCCAGCATTGCTCAGGAAAGGAAAAAATGAGATGTTTTTGTTTCTGAGAAGAGATCTGGCACTGAAGAGCTTGGAGTGGGTTCCTCATGTCCTTTTTCTCTTCCTTCACATTTTCAGTGCTTCCCTCTGGGGCCAGGGCCGTCTGTCAGAGTGTCCATCCATACAGAACGCTAGGAGATTCCAGGGGACTGGCAAATCATTTTACTTAGGAGGAGCATTCAAGGGGTGATTATCTGACCAGCTGCCAAGAGGCAGATGACAAGAGAAATCCCTTCTTTGGAGTGAAACGTTCCCCTCTGTTTCCTCTCTAGCCTGTTTGATATGGGAGGAGAGTATTACTGCTATGGCTCTGACATCACCTGCACCTTCCCTGCCAACGGCAAGTTCACCGCTGCCCAGAGAGCCATCTACGAGGCCGTGCTGAGGGCCTCGCGCGCCGTGATGGCAGCAGTCAAGCCAGGTAGGAGGTGGGCCCTTGCCAGCAAGTACCCGTGGGCTTGCTGGCAGCAGTCAGGCTGTCAGGACAGTTCTGTCTGGATTTTAGGAGGTGCTGGAAAGGCAGGCGATGGCACAGAGGCAGGGCACACGGCAGCTGTCACCATCTGGCAGAGTCTGCGTGGGGCTCGTGCCCTGCTTCTTCTGCAGCTTCTAACCCAGCTGCCTGCTGGCACAGAGCATCCTGACAATGGCAGCGTCTTCCTCTGTGAGCTCCCAAAAGTACAGCAAAGACAGAGGCTGAGAGTGGTGTGAAGCGCTGAGAGGAGAGAGGAGGAGGCAGAGCAGCTGGCAGGTTGGGAGGCAGTAAGTGCAGAACCCAGCCCCGCATGGTTGCTGGGATTTGCAGAGCTGTGGAGCCTCCTGCTTGCTTTGCTGTTGGGTTTGTTGCTCTTCGTTTTGCATGGCTGCTGAGGTCAAAGGCAGTGCAGTGCCGTGGCCATCCCTGGGCTGGGCAGGCAGCAGGCAGCCACTGCAGGAAAAGGTACTTCAGATCTGAGGCCTTCAGGGTGCTTGTGGCAAAGGGTCACAGGGAACATGGAGTTGCTGTCTTCAAAAGGTTAATGTTTTCCAGAATCCTTCTCGGTGCAGATAGAGAGCAAGTCCTCATGGAGGGTGACTGACCCAGCACTGCTTACATAACGGTGGCTATGGAGGGGCTGAGGTTTGCCAGCAGCCTGCCCCACTTGCTGTAGGTGGTTCCTGCAGTTCAGAGGTGTGCATTTCTTGCCCTGGTTTGGCTGTCACATGAATCCAACTGACTCTTGAGAGAGGTGACTTCTGACAGGTCCTGCTCCTCCTAACCCAGTTTGTCACCAGAATTTAAAACTACTCCACCACGTTCTGTTTTATTGTGGAAAAGCGGGCTCCTGGCTACGCCCTGGGCATGGCCCCAGCATGCAGACCGCTCACCCTGGGTCACCCTGCCTTCCAGCCGAACAGAGATCCCTTCTGCAGGCAGATCAGCTCTTCTGAGTGTTAACAAACTCCATGGGCTTCTCCCCCAAGCTCCTGCCACAGACCAAATCTGTTTGACACAGAAGGGGAGAAAGGACAATGCTCAGTCCTGTGCAAGCAGCACCTGGGCAACTGCTGAACATGGCCCTCCCATAGGGAAAGGTTTGCCTGTGTGGCAGTGGCATAATAGTCTTCCCTACAAGGTCAGTCTTGTGCTCAGGGAAGAATGTAGCATCTCTGCTTAGGAGATGCATCAGTGGCTGAGGAATCATCTGCTGCTTCCTCCAGGCTTTGAGAAGCACTTTGGCTTTGTGCAGACACTGCACAGAGAGGATCGTGAAGGATTGCGCCTAAGAGTGAAGTGCAGTTGCAAGGGCAGTGTCCCATCCCAGGCTGCTGCGGAGTTAGGGTCCTGTTTGTCTCACTGCTGCACTGCTTTCCAGTCAGGTTTACTGAACTGGTTGAGGCACATCAGGTGCGTTCCTGGGGTGCATCTCCTAGCTTACTTCCCTCCCTAATGAACTCTGCTCATGCACTTCAAATCTCCCCTGTGTAAACCAGACCAAAGTAAATGGGGACAACTCAGAGGCCTCAGCTCCAAGGGTGGGTGGCGTTCAAATTTTGTAGGTGCATCCATTGGTTGTCCCTCTGCTGTCTTCATGCAGTGCTTGGAACGAAAAGAGCTGAGCTAAGAACCTTTTGTTCCAGGCCTGGTCCAGAGCTGTTCGTTCCCTACTGTTCAAAGCCTGCTCTGAAGCCAGAGTTGCTGACATCCTCACCAGCTGTGCTCAGGATGCCCCTCACAGGAGTGCACAGGTGCTTGGCAGGCAGTACCTTCACTTGCACTTCATCCCAGGGATGTGAAATGTGCAGCGATTCCCCTCCTGCCGGCAGTGGCAGCCAGGCTGGAGCAGGTGGCTGCCTGGGCATGCCAAGGCTTTTACAGGGATGTTGAGCACTGCTCCTGCTCAAGCCCAGTCTGTTCTGGCCTCTGCAGCAGCTGTGCGTGCCCAGCCAGTCTGTGGAGCAGATCCCAGGCTGGCGAGGCAGAGGCCAGTGAAAACAGAGAAACAAGCGAGCATTTGTGTGTGGCAGGTGGCCTGGCACCCTGCTGGCAGCCGCAGCCTGAGGCAGGAAAGGCTGCCGACTCCGGGTGGCAACAAGCAGGTGCCTTTGCCATGCTTTTTGGTGAAGTCTCTTGGCGTGTTTTCAGCTTTTGCAGCAAAGGGAAAAGAGGTGTGTGGGGAGCAGATTTCTTCTGTGGTCTAGCAGGAGCTGTGCTCCCCTTGCAGTTAATCATCTGGAAGGAACCAGAAAACTCCAGAGCTGTCAGCCTGACCTCAGTGTCAGGCAAGGTCATGGAAAAGGTCACCTTGAGTGCCATCACAAAGCACCTACAGGATGGCCAAGGGATCAGGCCCAGCCAGCATGGGGTTAGGAAGGGCAGGTCCTGCCTGACCAACCTGATCTCCTTTTATGGTCAGGTTACCTGCCTGGTACATGTGGGGCAGGCTGTGGATGGAGTCTACCTGGACTGCAATAAAGCCTTTGACACTGTCTGCCACAACAAGGTCCTGGCACAGCTGGCAGCTCATGGCTTGGACAGATTCACTCTGTGCTGGGTCAGGAACTGGCTGGAAGGCCGAGCCCAGAGAGTGGTGGTGAATGGACATCCAGTTGGCAGCTGGCACTGGTGGTGTTCCCCAGGGATCAGTGCTGGGCCTGATCCTGTTCAACATCTTTACTGATGATCTGGACGAGGAGATTGAGTTCAGTATCGGTAAGTTTGCAGATGACACCAAGCTAGGAGCAGGTGTTGATCTGTTGGAGGGTAGGAGAGCCCTGCAGAGGGACCTGGCCAGGCTGGATGGGTGGGCAGAGGCCAAGGGGATGAGATTTAACAAGGCCAAGTGCAGGGTTCTACACTTTGGCCACAACAACCCCAAGCAGCACTACAGGCTGGGGACAGAGTGGCTGAGAGCAGCCAGGAAGAGAAGGACCTGGGGGTACTGGTGGATAGTAGCTGAAGATGAGCCAGCAGTGTGCCCAGGTGGGCAGCAGAGCCAGTGGCATCCTGGGCTGGCTCAGGAGCAGTGTGGCCAGCAGGACAAGGGAGGGTCTTCTTCCCCTGTACTCAGCACTGCTCAGGCCACACCTTGAGTATTGTGTCCAGTTCTGGGCTCCTCAACTCAAGAGAGATGTTGAGGTGCTGGAAGGTGTCCAGAGAAAGGCAACAAAGCTGGTGAGGGGCCTGGAGCACAGCCCTGTGAGGAGAGGCTGAGGGAGCTGGGGGTGTGCAGCCTGGAGAAGAGGAGGCTCAGGGGTGACCTTATTGCTGTCTGCAGCTACCTGAAGGGAGGCTGTAGCCAGGTGGGGTTGGGCTCTTCTCCCAGGCAAGCAGCAACAGAACAAGGGGACACAGTCTCAAGTTGTGCCAGGGGAGATCTAGGCTGGATGTTAGGAGGAAGTTGTTGTCAGAGAGAGTGATTGGCATTGGAATGGGCTGCCCAGGGAGGTGGTGGAGTCGCCATCCCTGGAGGTGTTGAAGCAAAGCCTGGATGAGGCACTTAGTGCCATGGTCTGGTTGGTTGGCTAGGGCTGGGTGCTAGGTTGGGCTGGATGAGCTTGGAGGTCTCTTCCAACCTGGTTGATTCTATGATTCTAAGTAAGGTGGCCATAGAACTACAGGGATCTGGGCCTTCCTGTGGATTTGCATCTTGTGGTTGCTGGCAGAGTTTGGTTGCTCTGATGGAAGCTTTTGCAGCATGCTGAGGTACTTCTGAGGCTCTCCTCCCTACGAGTTCTGTCTGTGGTGACACACAAGTGGGTGTTGTACTGTGGCTTGCATCAGGTCTTCTGTCCTTCAGCCAGATGCCCACGTTGCAAAGCTGGGTCCATTCCTCTGGTGTCAGTGAAAAAAAGCCCTGAGGGGGTTTAGAAGCTGTATGGTAGGCCTGAAAATGGCAGCAGCGGCAGAAAGACCTACAGGAACAGGTGGTTATATGGCCAAAGGACTGAACTGGGGCCTGTCAGCACCAAGGGTTCCCAGCACAGCATCAGCCGAGGTTGCCTAATGCTGCAGTCCTGTAACCACAAAACTGCTCTCAGTCTAAGTGCTGTCCCACCTCTGTGGCTGCCCAGGCTTCAGAAGCAAAGTGTGATGAAAAGCATCATTGAGTGGCACACCATCATCAGGCATGAGGCTGGCAGGCTGTGAGATCTCAGCAGGAGACCATGAACTGCTGTAGGGCTTGGTTAGACCCTTTGTGAGCAAGCTTGATGTAGCTGATGGCAGTGGAAAGGTCTGAAGCCCTCAAGAAGACACATGTGCATCGCTCCCAAATCCACCCTATCTCCCTCCATTCTTCACCCAGCTGCATGCTGCAGCCAGTGTCCAGGTGAAGTCCGTGATGGCACTTGACAGCATCAGTGCCGTAAGCAGAAGAGGTGCTGGTGAGGCTTAGTGGCTGTGTGCTCAGCTCCAGCTCCAGAGAGGGGAGGTGACACATTGCAGCCAGAGTTGGGCTGCAGGTGCAGTGTATGAAATGCAGTGCTGCTGGCCCCAGCCCTGATCCAGGCTTGGGTCCCACCTGTGTCACAGCAGGGCTTGGGCAGCTGCCGAGGAGCAGTTTCTCCCATGGGCATTAGCAAATGGCTGGGCACTTCCACTGTGGGCAGCCTCTCAGCTGATGGCTGCTCTTTATTCTTTGGGTTAGCATCTTGAGCACTTGGAGAATAGGAATAATTAGGGTTCTGGGCATCGAATTCCTGGTGTGAGGAGAGTGTGGCTTCTGCATGTGGGAAGTTCCTGTTTACAGTTTCTGTTTATAGAACAACTGAGGTCTCTCAAACGCTGCTGTGCTGAAAGGAAATGAAAAGGAAATAAGCTTATCTTTAAGCCTTGCAATTAAAGCTAACTTGGATTAATGCCCTGAATCATAAACAGAGTCTTTAAGATTAATGAGCAATCACTTTCTGCTTTCATCCTTTGCAACTGCACACTGGGACCTCTGAACATTCCTCTCTCGTTTCTCTGAAGAGTAGTGGGAAGCCACAGGAGAAAGGGAAGGAAGAGAGCTGCTTGTACTCAGCGTTCCTGGTGCCTCTGCAAAACTTGTGCATGTTTGAAAACACCACCAGAAAACCCTTTCTTTTGGTCTCTGGGTTATAGATGTTAGTGTCTGGGGGGAGAGGGAGAAGGAATTCAAACACCTCAGTCAGTGAGGCCTATTGTCCTAAGTTCCAGTTAAAAAAATCCCTTGGTCTGGCAAAGTGCTGCCAAGGGAGAGCTGAGTGAGGTCGGGTTGGCAGCCACACAGTTGCCTATCTCTGCATTTAGGTAACGTTTAAAGCCCATCTGTGCCAAGTCCCCACTGAGCCCAGACTGCATTCAGACGTCAGCAGCTGCAGTATCTGCCGACTGATGTTTATGTGTTTCAGTGAGGGGAAAAACCAAAAGTAGCTCCAAACCTGCACAGGAGTTTTGTTTCCCAGGCCCATCCCTGTGCAGTGTGTGAGCAATGATGTGGCTCTGGGATCTCTCTGCCTTTGCTTGGGCTGGAGCTCGTGCTCAGGGGCATCTGCGTGTCCCCAGGTGCTGCTTTTCCTGCCAGGAGAGCGAGGGTCATGCTGCCTCTGGCTTTCAGGCCTTGCTTTTGTGCCGAATGGTGTCGGGGAACCTCCTGGAGGAAAGCTCCATCTCGGGACTAACATCTCTGGTAAAGAGAAGTGGAGGTTTCTCCCTGTTGAGGCTGAAGGATTCCTCCCCTCGGAGCTTTGCCAGCACTCAGACTTCACAGAAAGGCAGGGGGTCGTTAAGCTCTTAAAGCCTTTCTTGCAGGATCAAGGATGAGCCGTTGCAGATTTCCTGGATTACTGTGTAACCCTGGAGTAAGAAAGGACATTCCAGTGCGCTTCCAAACCCAGTGCAGTCAGAAACACTTCAGGCAAAGGAGCAAACCCCGGTGTCCTGCAAAGGAAACATCCTGTTAGACACGGAGCTGTCAGCTGGGCCTTGCAGCCCCCAGGGAACGGGTCCCGTTTGGCTGTAGGTGCTGAGTACATGCAGAGAGGTAGTTCCCAAAAGACTGAAGTCTTCTGAGGTAAAGAGAACAAGGGGAGAGGCTTGGAGAAGACAGGCAGTGAGCACAGCCCAGCAGCTGTGTGGACTGGACTGCACAAAGTTCTCTGCAGCCCTGGTGACCTCTGGCCCTGCTCTGGCTGTCTCAGCAGGTCAGGTCCTGCACTTTTCAGCTGGGGTATGTGTGTGAAGGTGTTTCTCTCTAGCTAGCAGTAACACTTTCGCTTGGTCATTTCTTTCTTGTGTGCAGAAGATTTAGGGCCAAACTGTGTAAGATGCAAAGTGGTTCAGAGGAGTGCATTAGACCCTCTTGTAGGTCTGACTGAGGCCTTCCTTTAAAGAACAGTGGACATCCTTCTAGGGAATGCTGTCAGCTGCAATCCTTCACTCCTGCCAAATGTTATGCCATAAAAACAGTGGCATTGGCTGGAGCCTCCCAATCCTAACCTTGCCCAGAAGACCAGTAACTTCCACAAGGAGTGTCAGAAAAAGGTATCTTATCTGCCAGGCTCAGCAGAGCTCACAGTCCCAGGATGCTGAAATGCAGGATTGCAGTCTGCAAGCCCCGTGGGAGCTGACCCACGCATGCAGTGGCCACTGCAGTGTTAGGAGGACTAAACCAACCCTGAGTTACTCCCAAGTGCATAAACCCAGGCACTCTGCAACAGCTGAGCCTTCCTGCCCTGCGGTCCCTGCTGGAGCTTCTTTGGACAGTGCTTCAGTGTCTGCAGGAACTGCCATGGCTCAGGACCCTCCTGCAGCTATTCCACCCCGCTGCATGCAGCAGGTCTCCCACTGCTTCCAGTGGCTCTTCCAAGGTGTCTGTGGTGCAAAGCAAATGCACTGAGAAGTCTTGGCAGGTTTGAGGCCTGTGTCAGCCTTTCTCTAGTGAATGGGGTTTGGGTTAAAGCTACCTTTTCCCCCAGCTGTAGCAGGTGATACTGTAGCATTGCACAGTTCTGCTTTTAGCAGTGATCTGAGGGGAGTGGGCTGCTTTTGCGCGGTCTGATGTGTGCTGATCTCCACAGCGTCCAGGGCATGCACTCCTCACACATGGTAACTTGGCTTGAAGGACAAAGTCCAGCGGTCCTTTGATCCTGGCACTGGACCAGCTTCAAGACACAGGCTGTGCTGTCTGCCCTCAATCTTATCTAGCCAGAGTCTTCTGGAAGCTGCAGGGACTGATAAGGTTCCACACTGCGACCGCTCCCTCCGAGCACTTCCCTCCTTCCTCCGCTCTTTTTCCTCCTCTTTTCAGCACATACCTGGAAGGAGCAGTAGACTCCACAGTCCCTGTGTTGCATCATTCCAGACACAACTGCCTCCTCTTGTTCGTGTCTGCATCTATTTCAGTTGCTTTTCCTAAGGCTGCAGCCTGACAGGCCCTCGTCTCTGATGTGTTATGGATCATCCTGTGCAATGGTTGTGATGGGGAGCATGGGTTTGCCAGCTGAAACTTTGGTCACTCTGATGCAAAAGCCTTGTGCTGGTACAACCAAACAGCATCGTTCTGCTCAGCCTTTGGAAGGAGTTTCAGAGGTGGGGAGTCAGCCCTACATCCCCTTGGTCACTCCTACACCTCCCAGGGAGGTGCAGCTTACGAGGGAGCTGAGGGATGGTTTCTGAAAGAGCCCGCCCCATTTCGGAGCTGTGGCACCCATGGCACAGAGCAAGTTGAGGCCCTAGCAAGCCCTGCAGTCAGTGTGGCTGGCATCTGCAGGTGCAGCAGAGCAGCAAAGTCAGTGCAGCTACTTCCACCTTTTCAGAATGGGAAGGTTAAGAGGCTTTGCTCACCACGTGGCAGCCAGCTGGAAAGTGCAGCCTAACACTGCACCCCTGAACAAGGGGACATCGGTGCCCAGCACTGGGAGCTCGGCACAGCCTCACCCTCCCCAGCGTCAGAGCTGGGTGCAGTGCTTTGGTTCCCTGCCCCGTTGCAGAGCTGCCTTACCTGGGGCTGCGAGAAACCAGGCTCCAAAGCTGAGCAGCTGCTGAGTCCAGTGGGCCCAGAGGAAAACATGAGCGTCAGAAGTGAAGCAGATTCTTTAGCACCCAAGGGAAGAGGAAAGAAGTAATTTTTTTAGTATTGAAATAGGGTTTGGGCTGATATTTTAACTGAAGCTGTTGTTTTCTGTCTGATATGGCCCTTGCATGCTGGCAGATTGTCATCCGTTGCAGCAGGATGCTGGCTGGGCTGGGACTGTGAGTCGTGCCTGCATGTCAGTGGCAGTGCCAAGGGACCTCAGGCCTCTTGCCCTTGTCTGCGCACACTTAGAAATTAAATTAGCTTAACCTTAGCACAGCTTGGGGAGAAGTTGCTACAACCTTGCCATACTCATTTTTTCAGGCAGATTGTGACATCTGTGCTGGCGAAAAAGCCTACCCTGCAACAACAGCAAAACCCTGCTAAATCATTTGTGGTTTAATCATTGTCACATCACAACCACAAAGAACCCTAAGCAGCAGCCAAAACTGCACTGGTAGAGCCTTCTTGCAGCACTTCCCGGCCAGAGTGGCTACACACCAGGCAGTGGCTCCAAATGGCTTCTGTGTGCTGCTTCTGCTTTATGCTCTCGGGTGGTTCCTCAGAAAGTGGTCACTGGAATGGAGACCGCAGTGGGGCTGAGTGCAAGGTCTTCTAACAGCTCACCTCTTTAATCCTTCGTTTAATTAGTTTTAATTTAAATGTTTAGGCAGCCATGGTATATGTGTTAAAACACAGGGATGCTTTTGATTTCTGCCTTTGTTCAAAGCCTTTCTTTCCTCTCTTGCTAGAACAAAAATCTCCTGTGTCAATGACATGGTCAGAGAGGTCTCGGATTGCTGCAAAGATCTGTGGAGATGTTTCTGAGCTCCTAACCCAGGGCATTTCATCTGAAATTGGGGAGGTTTGGCAAACATCATTGGAGAGGAAATGTGTTCAAGGAAGTACAACAGTATTCACTGTCTCTCTCCTGTCTCAGCAGTATCTAAGGGTATCAGCTAGCAGTCCTAGTTGGAGGGAGAAGATGTTTGTAACTCCTTGGTAACAGCGAGTCTCAAAGTACTGAGTTGTGCTAGTTTGAAGCTAGCTAGAGTATTTTGGTGAGAAGAATTAGATTAGAGGCTGTGAAAAGGAAACAGTGGTGATGTATGGAGTTCACCACTTTCCAGCCCAGTGCCCCACAGCTCTGCTGTGCTGTTTGCAGGGCATCTGACAGCTGATAGCCTCTCTGGTCCTGTGCTGGACAGTGAGTCCATGCTGTGTCCCACTTCTGTACAGAGCACAGCCAGTGCCTGGCTGGTGCTGGTGCCTGGGCTGCTGTGGAAGGTGCCTCGTGCCCTCCCCCCAGGTCATGCTGCGTGGCAGCTAACAAGAGCCCATGGAGGTGGGCCCCCTTGGGAGCCGGGGGCTGGTTCAGTGACCTGCATTAGCCACTATCTCATTTGGCAGAGACTTAGGGATGGAGCAGACACCTCATCAGCAGATTTTCGTGAGGGCAGGCTCAGTTTGGCCCAAGCTGTCAAAGTCCAAGGACCCTTGAATCCAGCTTTCTAAACCTCCCCTGTCAGGGGACTGCAATTGGTCTATAATTTGACTCCCAGGTAAGACAGAAGTGCCCTTTTTACCCACAGTGCATGTCTGCAACTAGGGCAAACTTTTTTACCCACAAAGCACATCCACAGGTGTGAGGAACTTGGACAAACCCTAACAGTAACAGTTCTGAGTGACAGCTGAGGGCGATTGGTGGTGGGAGGCTGAGGGAGCTGCAAACCAGCACTGCTGCAGCTCCTGCAGCCAATCTCAGAGCCACTCCTACATGTTGCTTTGCTGTGGTTTTCAGCTGGTTTCTCACTACAAGAATGCTCCTGTGGTGGTTGACTTCTGCTGTGTCAGCTCGCAGTGAGGAGCAGAGCAGGACCACCATGAATCCAGATGCTGAAGTGTCTGAGTATGGAATAACCTCCAGGAGCTGAGGGTTCTCTGTACAAAACAATAGGCACCTTCCACTGGGCTAGTAGGACATCTCTCTGCCCATGGCAGGGGGGTTGGAACTAGATGAACTTTAAGGTCCCTTCCAACCCAACCCACTCCGTGGCTCTATGGAACCCTTGTGCGTTCAGCCTTGTTTAGTTAGTGGCTTTTTCCTCTGCAGCTGCAAATCATAGAATCACAGAATCAACCAGGTTGGAAGAGACCTCCAAGCTCATCCAGCCCAACCTAGCACCCAGCCCTGTCCAGTCAACCAGACCATGGCACTAAGTGCCCCAGCCAGGCTTGGCTTCAGCACCTCCAGGGACAGTGACTCCAGCACCTCCCTGGGCAGCCCATTCCAACGCCAATCACTCTCTCTGCCAACAACTTCCTCCTAACATCCAGCCTAGACTTCCCNTAGGACTGGGCACAGTTCTCAAGGTGTGGCCTGACCAGTGCTGAGTACAGCTGCCCTGCTGGGCAGATTGGTCCCTGGCTGCCTGCAGAGAGGCTTCCTTGTTATCTTTTCCTTTGTTTTGAGTGCTGCCCACAGACAACTGAATAATGTAGAGTGGTCAGGGATGGAACAGGCTGCCCAGGGAGGTGGAGTTGTCCCCATCCCTGGAGGTGTTCAAGAAACATGTGGCCATGGCACCTGGGGACATGGTTCAGTGGCTATGGTGGTGTTGGGTTGATGGTTGGACTCAGTGAGATCTTTTCCAGCCCAAACAGTTTTGTGATTCTCTGCACACCTGTTTCTTGTAGAACAAGATGTGTGCTCTTGAGCAGGAGGCCTCCAGCAGCAGTGCAACTCCCCTCCAGCCAGAGCTGTCCCTGGAGCTGAAGATACCTCATCTGTGGCAGAGCTGATGGCAACCAGCTAGATGCTAGAGTGGCCCATAGTGTTTTCTGGGCTGCCTGTGTTCCAGGAGAGAGCCCAAAGCTGCAGATTTTCCATCCAGCCTCATTACTTATTTTGCAGTGGAGCTTTTTGTTGTGCTCAGTCTGTAGTGAAATAGAGAAGATGAATAAAAACCAAAGCAGCTGCAGAGGGCAAAGCTCTGGGCTGGCATAGAAAAGGAAGAAAGTAGAAATGAGGGAAGAAGAGGCTCCAGTGCGTTTGCTCAGTGCCCATCAGTACTCAGGGTTCACAGCAAGCTTCTCAGCTGCCCACTGGAGTCCTTCACTGGCTGCGTGAGGCCTGTGCAGACAAACGGCTCTGCGGCTGCACTGGTTGCACTGCTGATCAGTTCATCTGCTTATCTCTTCCCGAGTCTGATAAAGGTTGCTGTATCTCTTGGAGTCTGTGGGCTTGGATGGAGGCAGGTAGCTGCAGAGGGAATCTGGTCTGCACACAGCAGGCATCTCACCTGCAGCTGATTCGGAGCATCCAGGCCATGGCTGGGCTTTGTCTCAGCAACCCAGCTCTGGCCTGCCTCTGGACCAGCCAGCACAAACCTCTGCATAGCTCACCACGGTGAGACATTGCATGTGGCTTTGTGGTCATGGGGATGAAAGTTGGAGGCTTGTGATGGTAGTCAGCCAGGAAATCATGGGAGAGATCCCAAAGGAACATCTGGTGTCCCTGGGAAGAACAATTAAAGACTTGGAGAGCAGTTAGAGCAGGTTGCAAAGTGCAGTAGCTGGCCTGGGAGTTACCTGCAGAAGTTCTGTGTTCTCCCAGGTGCAAAGAACAGGCAAGCATCTGGCATCCAGTGCTTCCAGAAGGACACCTGCAGGACTGATGCAAGAGATTGTCATGATTTTAATTTGTCACTGCAGCAGACTGCAGTTTGGAGCAAAGGAGCTGTGAAATGGCAGTGCAGCCAGCACTTGAAAGGCTAAGGTCTTGCAGAATGTGATTGTTCTGAACAGACTTGTCAAGGAGCTGCTGGTTCTAGTCGTGGTAAGGGAAGGGAGATTGGGCTTTTTCAATTACCTGAAGGAAAACTCTCATGGCTTTTTAAAGAAGGAAGAGCACATTTTGAGCAGGAAGCCTGCACACGTCTCGTGAGTGTTGCTGAGTGCTGCAGCAGCAGCTGAGAGCTTGTCCAGCTTTCTGTGCTGCTCACCTCTGGCCTGTGGCCTTGTTGGGCAAGGAAGGGACCTCTTCAGCTGCATGCCTGCAGTAGGCTGAGAAGTTTGGTCGCTGAGTAGTCTGACGAGGAAGAAGAGGCTGCCTGTTCCTGCTGCGTGCAAGGCGCAGCAGCCGCTCGCCGCTCAGTCTCTGCTGACCTTTCTGTCAGAGCCATGCTGAGCAGCTGGATGCAGCTCAAGCTCTCCCATAGGATGAGTTTGTTCCAGCCTCTGGAGCCTCAGCACTCACAGAGAGAAGTGCTAATGTGATTAAGAGATGCCAGCGCATTCACGAGCCCCCAGAGCTGCCTCTTACTGGACTGGAGCGAATGGAATTCGGGGGGGGGTTGCCTTAAAAATTGCTCCTTCCCTCTTTGTTTAATCATGCCAAAGCTGAACAAGGACAATGTTCTTCTGCTGTACCTTAGCCCTAGTTGTCTTGACTCTGTTGATGATGACTCAAAGGCATAGTGAACTAATTAAGCCAGCACTGTTTCTATCCAAAAAGCTGCTTTCTTGTCCCTGCTGCCCAGCAGTTGGTCAAACAAAACCGTGCAGGGTACCAGAGGGGTCTGATGGGTCCCGGCACTGTCTGCAGACAGCCAGCAGGGTTTTGTAAGGCTGCTTGAGGACGAGTGTCAGAGGCTCATGTTTTACACTGCCCAACAGCAGCCCTTGGTTTCTGCAGAGCCTGTGCCAGAAGGACGTGGGCTTTAAATCCTCTGTACGCAGAGAACTGCTGCCCCTCCCCAGTGCTCTGCGTGGCACAGCCATTACTGAAATCAGGGGAGGGTAGCACTTCATGTTCTGCATGTCTTAAATGTGGCACAACCTGGCAGAATGCTTGGGTACCTCTGCATGGGCATGCTCAGCTGCAGCGTCTGCAGGCTGTGCACTGGGCTCGAAGGTGCTGCTTGCTCACTTGCAGTGTTCTGTGCCTTGCATGCGTGCTCAGATAGTTTTGTCTCCTAAAGGATTTTTGTGCTAATGGAGCTGCTCTTCCTGCCTCTGTTTTTTCTATAAACAGCCAGCACGTGGTGCATCTGCCTTGTGAAAATAGTCTCACCAACTGTTAGCAGGAGTTAACTCAGCGCTTGTGTCTGCTCTCCCAGGGGTGGCCTGGCCTGATATGCACCGTCTGGCTGACAGAGTCCATCTGGAGGAGCTGACTAAAATTGGCATCCTGAAAGGCAATGTGGATGACATGGTGAAGGTTCATCTGGGTGCAATATTTATGCCACACGGGCTCGGACATCTACTTGGCATCGATGTGCACGACGTTGGAGGCTACCCAGAGGTTAGTGTTAGTCTCTTGTCAGTTGCCTGAGGGATTAACCCCTCTCAGTTCCACCAGCATCTCTCTGCATGCTTGACAAGCTACTTCCAGCTCCTCAGAGCTGCAACAGAGGTGTACTTAGTGCAGTTCTGCGTGGGATGTTTTCTGCAGTCTCCTTTAAAGGAATCCTTTAGTTCGTTAAAACAGGAGTTGTGCATGGGGAGAAGTCAACTGACGCCAGCCTTTGGGCATCCTTCATCTGTGCCATTTCTACACACCCTGTGTTGTGCCTGCGTGAGTCACCACAGTGCCATCTGTCGCCCTGTGCTGTGGCAGAGGGCACCTCACTCTGCCCAAGCCATGTAATGGGAAGAGTCGCTTGCTGCACACCAGCTGTAACTCGGCTGTGGAGCTCACTGCTGCGACTGGCCCAGCACATCCCAGTGGCTGTGCCACAGGGAAATAAGCTATCTGCTCAGCCTGTCTTGCATTTTGATCTCCAGTGTCAAAATGGGAACCAGTACAGATGTATTGCCCTGGGGTGGGAAAGAAACACATCCCTCAAAGCCTTGCAATAGCTGCAAACATGAAAGCACAGCCTCTGATGTCCTGAGTTCTGCAGCAGACACAGCATGGTTGCCTTTTCCTGCAGAGCAGCATGGTGGGGCATGGCTGTGGGCTGAAGGCAGAATGTAACCAGTGATGGGAAGATGTTTGCAGTGATACTGGAAAACCCAGAAGTATATAAGGGGAATAGAGCTTAAGATTTTCAGAAAGAAAGGAAACTTCCAGCAGATTCAGAAAGATCTCAGAAGGCTTTTCTGGCAATTGGGTTTTGGTTATTTGAGGCTGTTGGAGAGTTCTTAGTAAGGCAGGGTGAAAATGGAGCCTTTGCCTTCTCTATTTTGGAAGATGTTCTTTTAGCAGAACCTGAGAAGGCAGCTAAGAACTCTTGAGGTTAAGGTTTATCGTATTTTGGAGCTTGTCCCTGCTGGGCGAAGAGGCTACATGATACCTGCTGGTGCTGGGGTCACTTCTGCAGCCATGGAAGGGACAGTCAGCAGTGGTGGAGGGCACTCAGTGTGCTCACACCACCACTGATGCCGAGACACAGCACTGTGCTGGCAATGTCTTGACATCAGCTGCTGCATTGAGACAGAATGAGAATGAATCAGGAGTCAAAAGCAACCTCAGTCTGGTTCTGAGGTTCCTTAAGGAGCTGACACAAGAAGGGTGGAGGTTCACCCCTCTGTCTGTCCCAGTGCTTCCTCTGTGTGTAAACAGAGGCATTCCGCTAAGCACAGGAGAGATATGACTGCTTGGAGAGTTTGTGGGCTCAGGATACCCCAACCCCAACGGTTCCTGCCTTCGCTTTGACTGTTCTCACTTCTGTTGTGAAGCTTGCTTGCTGAGTTTGCTGGGCTCACACAAACTGGAGCCCATGTTTCAGACTTGGTAGGGTAAAGAGATAGCTAAACTGTAGGAACAAGTGGAAAGAACTGTGAGAAGCAGAAGTATCAGGCTGGCTTTTGCATAGAAACTCTGACAGTTTGAACAAGGACTTGAAGTTCTAGGGGCATTTCTGGAACTGCTTTGAGGGGAGTACGGAGCAGCAGCCTGCACAGAGCTGCCATCATGTCCAGCAGCATTCAGTAGCCTGCCCTGGGAGCTGCAGACTCAGTTCCTGAAGCAGTCAGCAGATACAGGACTGTTAACTGTCCACCACAGTATCTGCTGGGGGGGTCCTTTTGCTGGAAGCACAGCTGTTGGGAGAGCAGCCTTTTCTAGCTGAGAGTGGATCCAGGGCTGGGTTGTCAGATGAGTTAGGCTCTGCACTGCCATACAGAATGTGTATGAAAATGCCAGCTTTGAGGAAAGTGGCAGATCTGTGTGGGAATTGCAGAGCTCTCTGCAAACAGAGAATGTTATACCTGGAAATATGGAAACTAGACAGGCAGCTGCCTCCTCAGGTTAAGAGTGTTTGCACAGCTGTCCGACTTTGGAAAAGCAGTCCTAAGGAAGACCCTTCCTGCGTGTGAGCCAGCCCCTGTGTGAGCTCACAGACATGCAGCTGGAGCCCTGTCTTTGCCTATCAGTGTGCACAGAGGTAGATGTGTGGCATCAGCTTGGTTTGAACAAGAATGAACTTGGGGTTGTGCAGAAGAATAGCCCCTTTAAACTCCCTCTGCAGTGCGACTACACCTGTGTGACACCCATCCCTTCCCTCCAGCCCAGTGCATCAGGGCTCTTTCTGCTGGGCCCTTTTCAGCAAGGTGAGGGACTGGAGCACCTGGTGATGGAGTCAGCTTCACTGGGCTTTTCTCTCCTCGGGGCTTGAAGCTCTCGCTGGAGGCGTGATCCCTGTCCGTGGGGCCAGAGAGGCATGGGAAGGCTTCTGGGAACATGCTTTTCTCCAGGTGAATCTCAGCTTGGGCAGCTGGACGCCGCTCCTGTGAGTGTGCCGCGTGTGAGGCGGCAGAAGGGTTCTCGCCCGTGCCCGTTTCACGAGGAAGCACGTTTGGAGACCTCTCGGTGGAGCAGGCTTCGGTGTGTTTGAAGTGTTGCGCAGCTAGCGGGAGTGTCAGAAAGCCGTTTGTGTGTGTGGTGTGCACTGAGCCCATGCCTGTAGTATCTCTGCTCCCTTAGCTGGCTGGGAAGCTTTTGGCCGAGGGAACTGCTGGGAGTGTTACAAAGGGTTTTTTAAAAATAAAAACTTTCCAAGTGGATTTTATTCCATTATTTTTCCTCAAGTGTAAACAGTTACATTTGGAATAACACAATAAGCTTTAATTTCCTAATTTTTATCTGTCACAGAGTTTTGTGTGTTCCAAAGCAACCGTTTCCAGACATTGTTAGCTCAGATGAGTTATTCATTGGTAGCCAGAGATTGCTCTCTCCAGATTTGGCAACGCTGAATTTTCATCTTCTCTAGTCGGCTGCTTTCACATGCAGCACCAAACCAGCACTTTCTTCCTCTCTGACGAACGCTGCAGAAGGCTTGCAGGCTCCCACCAAGGACACTCCGCGATACCAGAAAGCAGGACGTTGCCCTTCCTCTTTTTTCTCTTGTGTCAAAGAGGAGTCAGCTCTGGCCACCAGCAAACGCAGTTCAGCAGCTGTGTTGGGGGCCGGTTTCTGCAAGGCCTCAAGCAGCAGTGCTCCCCTTGGAGCACCTCGGTGAGTGTCCTGATTTGCAGAAGTGCTCAGCAGCCAGGAGCCCCTCTGGGACCCAGGGCTCCTGCGGGGGGCCGCGATGTGCCTCACGGGGAAAGCAGGCACGGAGCACCACTTTGAACAGCTGCCTGCTGCTTTCAGGGGTCTGACTGCAACTCGAGCAGCCCTGAAATTCAGCCCCAGTGGTACTAATCACTTCAGAAAATCTGGCCCTCAGTCAGACAGAGCTAGCTTCAAAGGGTGAGAACTCCACTGGGCCTCGCTTCAGCTGTAAAATGTAATGCTGGAGATGGTTTTCCCACACCCTCTCATTTGTTTCTGGGCGAATTCAATACGGGATAGAAACCAGGGTCTGTGCCCGCTGCAGTGCAGAAAACGTGGTAGGTGATCCTGGATTTCCAGACCCTGAGGTAGATGGGGCTGAAGTTTTCATTTTAATCTAGGTTCTGTGTCTCTAGATGCTTGAGTTGATTCAATTTCATGTTCTATTAATTGACTGTGAGGCTCTGAAGAATGCTAAGTACATTTGATGACTTTCTGTAATAATGAGGCAGTTAATTGAAGTTAGGTTAATAACTGCTGCGATGTTAGCATCTGCTGAAGGAAGAGTTGCCTTTTGTTTTGCCTTCTCCAAAAATGAGCTGTACCTCAGTTGGAAGTGCCGCTCAGTTTTGTGTGCCCGCGAAAAGCTGATCCTTCCATGGCTGCCCTGTGGCAGCACCTCACGGCTGGAGGGCTAGGATTGATCCCTGTCCTCCTGACACTGCCTGCCTGGGGAGCATCTCTGCTGCTCACAGAGGTGGAGAAGCAGCAGCTGGCTCTGACAGGTCCTGCTCCCAGGTCCCAGACGACTGACCTGGGGATTTAGGTCACCAAACCTACTAGAGAATACAGGATTCTTCTTGCTGCCTTGCTTGCTCAGGCAGAAGCAGTATCCTGCTTTCTGCTGCAGCAGGATCTGTCATTTTTTGTGGCTAGCACTGCAAACGATGCCTTAATGTTTTCACCTTGAAGAAGGCTAAAGCTGTTATCTAGAGCCCTGATGATGCAAACTGATTCGCTTGGTCAGAACTTTGCAGAGCCTTGCTCTAGCTGTGCCTACCCAGGACCTGCAGACATGAAACAACTTGGGTGGTAGGTGCTTCTATGAGCTGAGTGAAATGGCCTCTCACTAGCTTTAGCTCTAGGTTTTGTTCTTGCCAGCATCTGTTCACCTTGAGAAAGGATCAGGAAGTAAACTCTGATGCTTCTACTTCATGGAGTCCCTCTGAGTCACCTTTCTTCTGACTGAGTCCCTTCAGAGCAGAGCTGTGTGACTCTGAGCAGCTAAGCAGACAAGAATCAGTCAGTGAAGACTCTCAATCCTACAGCACTTCCATGCAGAGTGCTTGTTGCTGCCTGTTGGGTCAAACACCAACCAGCAAAGCTCCCTGCAGCATCGAACTCTCCAGGGGGATTTTAACACCCTCCCCAGAGTTACACCAATAGGTCCTCTTACCCTGCTGTAGCACCTTGTATGTGCTCATCAGGTCCACAGAATCAATAGATGAGGTTTGGGTGTCTTGGGGAGCTGAGGAAGAGAGAAGGCTGAGGCGCAGGTCCATGCAGTGTGAAGGTGCAAACCCTGCCTTCACAGCACTGGGTTTCCCTCCTCTGGGAAGGGAACTGCCATGTGCTTGGAGGCTTTGTGTTGCTTGCTTTGGTTTTGTTAGTTCTGGTTAACATTTCTGAAGGAAACACTTGCTTATGGTTGGTTTACTTCTTGCAGAAGACTTTGTGTGCAAAGAGAGTTTTTATTTGAATATCTGTTGTCCAAATGGTTCTGAAAGTGTTCAGAAAGGAGCAGAGGTTGTGTGTGCTTGAGCAACTCGTTGTAGGCACAGGAGGAAAGAGAAACACAAGCTTTTCTGTATAGAAACCACCCTAGGTGTGCTTCAGGGGCTTTGCTGTGCAATTATTAGCATCAGAGACGCAGAAGGAAAAGCCTTTCCGCTCCCGGCTGTGCTTTGTGTCTCACCAGGCAAGCTGTCCGGTGGGGTTTAAAGGGTGCTGGTCACTGGGGTGATGCTACAGCAGTGTTGCTGGCAGCTTCTGCTATTCTTCATCCCCTGTCCTGTGAACTGGCTGCCTAAATATCCTCCCCCATCTTCCTGGGTAGGGGCGGAGCTGTCAGCGTGGGGGATTTTGCTGTGCGCTCCCTTGGCTTTTTTCCTCATGGTTAAGTTTTAAGGGAAAAGAAAATATCTAAGTCCTACATTTTATTACTTCCGTTATGATAGCAACGGAGCTTGGTGATCAGGAAGCAAAAATGACACAGAGTCGGTGCTCATAACCACGCTGGAGCTGTGGATTGAAATCCAGCTCCATCTGACTGAGCAGGTGGTGGCAGCTGATTCGTGTTCATGCCCTGCAATAAGCAGGAAAGTTATTAGGCAGCTTACAACTAACACCACAGCTAACCCCCAGGAAAAGACAAAAATGTGACAAGTGAAAATAGCCACTTAAACATCATCTGCCCCCTGCGTCCCCAAAATTGACTTGGAGCTGTGTCCCAAAAGCTCCAGCTAGTAATTAGATTCTGCTGTAGAAGTGGAAGCTTTGACTTGCAAATGCCACAAGTGGTATGTGGTGCCTGGGGCATGTTCCTGGTAACCTGCTGCTGATTGCAGAGGCAAGGCTGGTGAGCAGCTCCTTCAAGTGACTCTGGGCAGCTGGGGCCGCTGGGGAAAAGCAGAGAGATCGAATAAACCAATCTTCATTAGCAGCACTCAGCAAGAGAAACAGGGGCAGAGAGTAGGGCCCAGGAACCAGTGCAGTGGAATTGAGGACACTTTATTAGCTGCACAGCGCTCCATGCTTCGTGCACTAACTGAGCTAATCAGAAGCTGGGGGAGAGAAGGGAAGAGGGAAAGAGCTGAAGCTTCACCTAAGTGTTGAGTTCCTGCAGTCTAAATATGATGTTGCTGCTCTGAGTCATTTGAATACCTGATTGCACTTAGCTTGGGGAAGTGGTGGGGACTTACTGCACTGGATGTGGCCCAACTGGGACAGTCTGTCAGGCTCAGAGGGGTTCTGTGATGGTTTAGCTGGAAGAAAGTACCAGAGGCTGGTCAGCATCTCTGCAGGAGCCCCTGGAAATGGTTCAGTGCCTACAGTTCTGAGCAGCTCTGGTGACCCATACCTTGGCCAGGTTCTGCTGCCATTGCTGACCTCAGGAGACAGCTGCCTGGTGGTTGAGGAGGGGTTGAGGAGGAAGGGTGCCCTTGCGTCTCTGGGTGTGCATCCCTAGCTACTGCATTGACCCTGTGGCAGTGACCAGACAGCACAGACACATCACCTGTGCTTTCCTTCCGTCCTCGGACACAGCCAAGCTGAGGCTCACCCAAGCAGCCTAAAGCAGGTTCTGCTCCTGCTCACTTTGCAGTCAGCCAACCATGTCCAACATGACCTACACTGCATCAGCACCCCCAGGAGCCACTTTGCTGCTTAGCAGCAGGCAGTAGTGCTTCCTTGCTCTGAAGTATTCAGGAGATACTACAGCTAGATTTGACTTTACTGCACACTTAATTTGAACTTTTATTTTGCTTGGTCAGTAATGAAATCAGTTTCCATACTAGTTCTCTTGTTCCCTTGACAGTCTTTGTTGCCTGGGCATGCTGAGGTTTGTTACCTTACATGAACCATTAATTGGAATCTGCTGTTCTTGGCAGCAGCACAGTCACAAACCAAGGTTCCTACATCTGTGCTCACTGGGGGGAGTGTCCCAGCTGTAAACTAGGAGCTTAACCACCACATAAAGGCAGTGTTAGAGAACAATTTCAGATCGAAGCTGTTGTGGCAAGGGACAGGAAAAGAACCAGTTCTTCAAAAAGCCATTTGCCAGCATATCACTGTGGGTGCCCTTCAGCTGCCCAGGTGTTTCTCTTCTCTAGCTTACGTTCTGCCCTTCCTGGAGGCAGATTGCCAACTTGTGCTTTACAGGGCACAGAGTCATGGAACTGCTTGGGTTGGGAAAGCACTGAGTCTAGCCATCAACCCAGCACTGCCAAGGCCACTGTGCAGCACTGAGTGTGGCAGAGTCCTGTTCCTCTGCCAGCCTTCACCTGCTTTGTCTCTTCATCTAGCTACAGAACATCACCGTGGTCATCACTGAAAATGAGGTGCAGTGTCCAGGGAAGCTTCCTCCTCACAAGGGAGGAAATCCACAAGTGGCACAAGGCTTACACTGCTGGATGGCAGCACCAGCCTTTGCCTTGGAGAGAAGGGGCAGTGTTGCTGTCACTCTCTGGTTTGCTGGGCAGTGGTGCTTCAGTCCCTACAAAAAAATCTGCCATTTCCTGGGGCCTTGGTGGCTACCAAGATGGTCACAAGTGCCCAGAGATCAGATGTTGTTTGGGAGGCTGAAACTATGGCTTGATGCAAGTTCTAAGCCAGCACTGTTCTCAAAAGGAGGAGTTGTGTCACCTTCCCCCCTCTGCTTCCCCACTGTCCTTACAGTGTGTGGTGCTGAGGCTGTCCCCTGCTCCTGGTGTGCATGGCCACAGAATCTGTCTCTCACCTGTTTCTCTCATCTCTTGGTCAACACCTTGCTAGCCTCCATGGGAAGGGAGGGTTGGGGTCCACCCAGGGGTGTCCTGCTCACTGTTCTTGAAAAGCTGAGCAGTGCCACCCTTCCTCTGAGGGCCTGCCAGAGATGTAGCCACTGCCACTTACAGCAACCTCAGTGCCTGCAGAATGCAAAGATCTGGAGATGGAACTGAGAGCTGACACCAGCTTAGAGGTGAGATAGGAGGGGAAGGATAGAAAAAGGAGTCTGTGGGTTGCTTCTGGGGAAGTGAAGGTTTCAGTCTTGTGGGATCAGGAGCATTCAGGTGCCTCAGGAGCCCACCCTGCCTTGCTGGCAGCCCAGAGAGCCTGTGCTGCTGGAGGAAGTTTTTTCAGTGGGCATCCCTGGGTCTTGCTCCTGGTCTGTAGTTGTGTTATTGACTTCTCAGAGGGAGTATTTGAAGCAGAACCAGAGAGTGAGCAGTGCAAATGAAGTGTCTGCACCTTGCTTTGATGGCTGTGCAGCAGCGTCTGCAGTGGGCATGAGGCTCCACCATCACCTGGTGGCCAACCTCATTTGTTGTAAGAAAAGGCCAAGAACTGCAGCGGCAGTGCCAGGGCTGCCTTCAGAGGATGTTTGCCATTGTTTGCCTCCCCAGCATTCGTGTTTCCAGCATCTGTCTTGGATTGCCTGCTCAGAAAGGCATTTGCCAGTAGAATTGAAGTGTACTTAAAAGCCAGCTATGGGTTGTTTGTTGTAAAGCAGAAGATAGATAGTTGGCAAGACACCAGAAGGTCCAGACACTAATCTAATTGTTTACAGCTCATGGGGAGATTAATCCACAAGATTGGATGCCCTCATTTCCTTTAGGCGTTACAATGAATGTGTGAGATGCCAAACCCCATGGGGCAGCAGCAGAGAGAGAAATGGCTCCGTTTCAAATGCAGTTATTGTTTCAAGTTTAGAGCTATATTGATGCTCCTTGGGTTTTGATAAGAGTATAAATGCAGAGTGCCCTGCTAAATATCAGAGTGTTCTTGGTTCCTGGCCTCAGTACAACTAAATTGTGCTTCCTCCTGTCAGAGTAATGTGATGCTCTGCAGCACTGAAGTAAAATGTGTGGAGTAGGCAGGGCAAAGGGTCAGGGTGCACGTGCTGGCTTGTGAGGGTGAGCAGATGCTCCACATCGCTGAGAAATGGGCAAACCTCCCCCAGAGGTCCAGGCCGGTGAGCCCTGAAGCTGCTGTGAGATGCTGTGCATTGAAACAAAGCTCTGCAAAGGGAAAGCCTCACCCCAGCATTGCTTGGGTGAGCACTGAGGATGCTGCAAAGGCTCCTGCCTGCCTTTGTCAAGCAGGGCTGCTGTGAAAGCTCTGAGCTGCAAGTGGAGCAAGGAGCCTGTGTGCAGGCTGCTGGGCTGGGGGCTGCTTGCCGGCCACCGCCGTGCTCCCTTGGTGATGTTTTGCAAAGACTTTCCCGAAAGCTGATGGGACCGAGGTCTATTTATAACCATGTCGCAATACCTGGCACATTTGGGGGGAAGAAAAATAATCTCCTGAACCAGTCTTTGCAGTGCTTCTAGCTCCTTGAGGAAGCACGTCCTCTGATATCGTTTTCTTTCCTAGCGTTTGGGCAGAAGGGAGTGCTTGGCCAGTCAGGGCTTGCCTGGGCTTCGCCTGTCCTGGTACCAGTCAGCACCACGCTGCCTCAGAGTCTGAACCCCACTAAAGCTTTCTTTCAAACGGGCTGCTTTTATGAGGTCATGCTGCCGAGTCGAGGTGGTAGCTATGTCACTTTACTGACATTCGGTGAGGACCAGCACTGGCACCTCCCTGGACAGCTGCCCTCCGCTGCGCGCCTCGGCGGGGCCAGCTGGGGCACCGCGGGGCCAGCGCAGCCTCTGCAGGCTGCCGGAGGCGCCGTGCTTGGCGGGTTGAAAGCAGCAGAGCAGGGAACTTTTGCTCTGCAGCTCAGACCTGCGCCGGGGGCAGGGTGGCGGCACCAAGCCTGTCCAAGGCCAGGATTTCTGCGGGGCAAAACACAGCCTGGGCGCTGAGTTCAGGCTGCCCATCGCTGTGTGGCGGCTAAACGAGGGGCCGAGGGAGGTGCAGCGCCAGTTCTCTGCCGCCCAATTCTCTTCTATTTCGGGTCTCTGAAGGAGCAGTCCACCTAGGAGGGGCTTGCCGGGGGGCCCCGGGCTTGGCTGTCTTTCAGCCCTGATATGTCTTCCGCAGGGCGTGGAGCGCATCGACCTGCCGGGACTGCGGAGCCTGCGCACGGCGCGCAGGCTGGAGCCGGGCATGGTGCTGACCATCGAGCCGGGCATCTACTTCATCGACCACCTGCTGGACCAGGCCCTGCGGGACCCTGCGCAGGCCTGCTTCATCAACAGCGAGGTCCTGCAGAGCTTCAGAGGCTTTGGTGGGGTGAGTGCCTCTGCGCCAGAGGGGTTTGTCTGCTTGTCCTGGCTGTGCACCTGAGCGTTTTGGCGGCTTTGGCTCGGGCGGCAGTGCGCACAGGCGGGGCGGCTGACCCAGGAGGTAGCCACGACCTGAGAGCTCGTTCCTGCAGCTGCTGTGACTGTCTCTCCACCCTGCCCAGGGCACATTTCCCACTCGAGGCCAGCATCCCCACAGAGCCTTCAGCAGCTGTGGAGGCATCCAGGGGCGTTTCATCTGCGCAGGGTGAGCGCTCTGGGGGTGCTGCATTGTTCTCTGAGCTTCTGTATCCATGCTCAGAGCGCACAGAGTGGGCAGCTGCAGTGCCCCATCCTTCTCCCAGCTCTTCTGCTCAGTCTCAGCAAAGCTCACAATCACTGGCAGCAGTAGTGATCTTCTGGTGTAAAAAGTCAAAGGTGCTCATTAGGAATTGTCTGCTGCTGCCATCAGCTCGTTCATCAACGCATGCCAGCCAGGAGAAGGGCATTATGGCAGCACTCTTGTTCTGGGCTGGCTCTGAAGCAGCAGCCCGACAGAGCAGGCATTTATGCCACCACCAGTGGTGTGAGCAGCCAGCCATGGAGCTCCTCACGTGATGTGTGTGCAGCCTGCTCCAGAGACGTGGGGCTCTGCCCTCACTGCTGAGCTGTGGGACCTCACCTGCCTCTGTGCTGTTTTGCCTGCCAGCCAGCCAGCTGAGATGGTGCCCAGCTAAGGGCAGCTGGCTCAGCACTTTGCAGCTGAGCGCACACTGAATGTGGCACTGCACAGTGAGGCAGGTTCTGAAGAAGCCCTGCAGTGCTCTGTAGCAGCTCAGCACCAGAGCTAAGCCAGGTTTAACTGTCTTTGCTTCCCCTGTAAGTGCTCGGAGAGCTTTTCAGCAGCCCACCCAATCCTTGGGGAGCTGGCTTTGGAAAGGCTCAGCACATCCCATGCTTTCCCACGGCTTGCTGCAAATGCGCACTCCAGCTCTGCAGCTTGGGCGTGCGTCTGGCTCACCTCCTCTGTGTGTGTGTAGCACAGGATCTCCACCTTGGTAAGAAGCTGCTGGATCAGGCACTTTTGTTGCAGATATTTCAAGGGGAGTCCTAACCTCCCATTTTTTGCTTAGCTTCCTGTAATGATGATCGTTAGGAGACCCAGCCAACAAACTCTGCTATAAGGGGGAGCTGCCCAAAAACGATTGAGCAAAAATCTAAATCTCTGGCCCTCTTGTGAACAATATATTTTACTTAGAAAGTAAAAATAATAATACACATAAACCCTGAGCCAGATGTTGTCACTTGATTTTGTGCAGAAGAACGGCAGTGAAATCTGAGGGAAGCACATCCGAGTATTTCTGAGCTCCACACAAAAGCTGAATCAGGGCAGGAGCAGGCTGAAGTTTTACAGCTTTGCAGCTCTGACTCCATTTTGCGTAAGCAGAAGATGCAGCTTGCTCTGTAGTGTGCTCAGTTGCCCATGTGCTGGTACACTCTGGTTTCTCCAGAGTGAGTATTTGTCTCAAAAGCATGTCAAAAACCTTTCTCTCCAGAGCATTCAAAAAGCTCTTGGGAAGCCCAGGTTTTAGTAACAAATATCAGTAGTGCAGGGGTCAGCGCTGGTCTCAGTCCTAGCTCACTACAGGCAGCCCAGACTCCCTTTAAGCTTAAAGGCAAAATACATTCTCCAAAGGACCCAAGTGCTCCATTTTCCTCTGTAGAGCTCAGCACTAATTAAAACGTTCTTCATTTGCTTTAGTTTAATTCACTTTCAAAATGAATTTTTATTAGCCAGAGCAGCACCCCTGTAATTCCCAGTGGGGCTCTCCACACAGGGAGAGTGGAGTTTAATGAGTTCACCTCCACTTCATGGCTTTTCTTGGCTCTTGGTAGTTTTCTTGCCTGTGACAAGTCTCTGCCTTGAGGAGAGAAGCTCTTCTGTTGTGCCCCAAGGGTCAGGGCTGCAGCTGCTGACAGGCACCAGGATGCCTGGGGTTGGCTACAAGGAGCTCGCTCTGCAGCCAGCCCTTCTGCCTCCCTGCGGCAGACGCTCAGGCTCAGAGACCTAGTCACTCGGGCTGTTCCCAGGCGAGCTGCTCTGGCTCAAGCACTGGTGCCCCTGGAGGGAGGTGAGATGTGCTGGGGGCTGTGGTGGGTGAAGGAACTTCCCCCCGCTGCTGACTGGGAACTGGGGCACTTGGCCCAGCCGTTACCTTCAGTCCATCGCAAGCTTCTCGGCCAGTTCTGGGCATTCACTCATGTGAGCTTCAGGTCCCCACCTGTGGAGCCAAGGCCAGCTTCACTAAGGTCATGAATTCTCTGGACCAAGGGCTGCCTATGGGTGCTGGCTCAGTGCTCATCCCAGGGCCTCTGCCTGTGCCACTCATAAATAACCATGGCTGTGCCAGCAGAACTGTGTGCAGGGCTGAGTGCTGCTCAGAAGCAGCAGACAGTTCCTCGGGGAAGGGGAAACACCGTCCCCAAGTGCTGCCCTTTAGGGTCTGACATTTCTACTCTTCATAAGCTGATTACTGGCTCATGCTGCTTGTATGATGCTTGCTGAAAGGCCCAGTGCAGCCACTCAGCCTTTTCTTGGTCTTAACTATTCAGTCTTTGTTCTGGCTTTTCCTTTTGTAGAACTAGCAGTAGTCTTAACATGGGACAAGCCTGTGCAGCTTGGAGAAGGTGCTGCAAGCCAGCTAACCATTGCATCCTTTGCTAGCTTCCACTTGCAGAGGTTTCTCATCTAAAAGTTCAAGAGCTTTACAAAGCCCAGCACCCTCAAGACTTCTCCAAACACTAATGCTTCCCTTAGGAGCAGGTGAGAAATACAAGCAGGGCAGTTAATTGCTCCTGCCTTTGGTGTGCAGAGCCATGCAGTCATCTCTGATTTTTTCTTTCAGAAGGCTGAGCTGTGTTTCTAGTCTGATGATGGCTGTGTGCTGTGAACTGGTTCACTAGGCAGTAAGCCTTCTGCTCATCTGCTCCTGCCATTGCAGATGGTGCAACAGCAGCGATGCTGCACAGCCTCTGGGACAGGCTGCACAGCAAAGCAGTCATCCTAATGAGATAGTTAACTTTCCTCAGAGTTCCTTTCAGAGAAAGAAGAGTTGTAGGAAGGCCAAAACCAGCAACTAGTTGCTTATAAACCCTTTTCTCTTAAGTTGTCTAATTAACATAATTAATTTAAAGTAAGAGCAGTTGTTTCTAACCTGTATTTAGTTTATGGTTTATTGCTTCTTTCTGAGCCTGACTGAAGGGCCTGTGCCTGAAGCTTCTTCTTCCATCTGTATCACTTGATCTAAGACAATAGGTGGCCTCACCCTGCTAATCTTGCTCCTCTGAACCTTTAAAATGAAAATTGTCTGACACTTGGATTTGCTTGTAAGAGCAGGGAGGACTGGCAGCATGGAGTGAGAGTCACTCTGTGGCACAGAGCCTATTAGCCTCTACAGAAATCACCTCGGCATTGCCGCCTTGTGCAGGATGGGGACAGGAAGGTGCCTTCCTCAGCCCTGCAGGTGTACCTAAGAGCAGCTCTGTTTCCTAAGCAGTCCTCCTTGAAACAGAGAAGTTGAACCCTGCTCAAGGTGAGTTTGCTCTTTTAACACTGAAGATTTGATAACCGTCAAAGCAAGTTCTCTTGGCTCCATGTGTCTGGCACAGGTTGCCATGGGAGGTTGTGGAAGCTCTCTCTCTAGAGCTGTTCCAAGCTAGGTTGCATGAGGCCTTGAGCAGCCTGGAGTGGTGAGAGGTGTCCCTGCCCATGGCAAGGGGCTGGAACTGGATGATCTTTAAGGTCCCTTCCAACCCAACCCATTCTGTGACTCCGTGAGTATGTACAAGCTGCACAGAGCTGCCAGCCTCCTTCAGCACCTGCCCTGATCTCCTTGGTGGAACAGCGTGCATGGGCCATGTCCTGCTATCACGTCCCAGGCAAGCCTGCTGCTCTCAGCGCCTGCAC
The DNA here is from genome assembly GCA_013400475.1 of Tricholaema leucomelas. Classification (NCBI taxonomy): domain Eukaryota; kingdom Metazoa; phylum Chordata; class Aves; order Piciformes; family Lybiidae; genus Tricholaema lacrymosa; species Tricholaema leucomelas. The sequence goes on from WAAF01007401.1 coordinate 100,280, forward strand.
TTGGGGGTTTGATGCTTTCCACAGCCCTGATCAAACAAATGTTCTTTGGATTAAAAAAAAAAGAGGCTTGGCACCAGTGGTCTTGTAAAACCACATCTGGGACATGCCACTGTGTAGATCTGGACTCTCTAGTTGGCCAGAACTGTTGCTTGATTCTCAGCAGCCTGCTCCACACCTGATTGCCCCAAGGGGCTGGGTGCTCAGGCCCCTTGCCTGAGAAGCCAGCAGAGCAGACTGTGGGGAGCACGAGTGCATGGCTCAGTCAGGACAGAGTGTGAGGCTGCAGAGCTGGCAGCAGCCCTGCTGCTTGGCTCCTGGTGCTTGACTGCTCCGCTGCCCATGGCTGTGCCTGCGCTGGGATGAGGCTGGGTCCCCTGGGCAGAGCCACGACATGGCCATGCTGATGTTAGGCAGCTGGGCAACCAGACCTGTCTAAACAGGTCATAGTGCTGCCCTTGAGAAGTAAAAGGCACTTTAGGGCAGTGCTAGTGTTCCCTGCCGCTTGCCGCCTGCAGGAGCACTTCGTGAAGCATGCCACATGACAGCAGAGTGTCCCTGGGGTGTTTGCAGAGCACCCTGAGAGCTGCTGGCACGGCAGCCCTCACACCGTGCCTTGCTGTGCCTTTCGGCCCTGCTCTGCACTGCTGAACAAAGCAGCCAGGGACAGTTCTGAGAGCGAGTTTCCTAAGCACTGTGCCCCACTAGGAAAGGCAGTCCCAAGCCACTCAGCTGTTCCAGGCAGATCCATCATCTTTTGTCCATTTGGACAAGACCAAACACTGCGCTCTCCTGTAGGGAAGGCTCTGCAGCTCTTCCGAAGCATCTCCTTGCTGCTTCTGAGTTTAAGTTCAGGGTGATGCATGTGGAGGGAAAGAGCAGATATAAAAACTTGCTGCCCCTTGAGAAGCTGAGTTCCTCTGCCCTGGCTTCACTTCCAGGCACAGTGTGCACTGCGCTCTGACAGAGCAAGCTCCCATCTCAGGTGAGATTCATCCCAGCTGAGAAGTGGTTAGATACCGGGGAACGAGATGGAGCTTTCCTAGGGGTGATGGGTGAGGCCCTGTGGGAGCAGTGAGTCTGTGCACCTCCAGCACCACACCAAAGACCATTTGGAGTTACTGGTGGTGAGCAGGCTGGTGCTGGCTCTCCTGTTCACAGCAATCCCCAACTGTGGGTTGCTTACTAACATCTCCTAACAGTGTCTGTCCTGTGCAGTGAGCTGGTCTGGGAGACTCCAGGCTGATGTGTTCCCCCATCCTTCCCCATCTTTGGTAGCTCTCAGTTCTCTGGCTTAGGCCAGCCCAGCACCCCCTGCAGTCCCCTCATTTCAGGGTCTCTCACTTCACACCTCCTCCGAGATCTCCCTTCGGAGGCTCTTGAGCCAGCCTCATCTCTTTGTCCATTATTTGTCAGGCCTGCCTTGCCCCACTGAGTCTCCCCCCAGCTCCTTCCATCACTCCAGCTCTGTTTTCCATCTCCTTCCCCGCCCTGATTTGCACCTGTGGCCTGGATAGGGTACAGCATTCATGGACACCTCTTCTTCCCCCTCCCTCTTAGTCTGCCTTTCATCTATTTTGCTTCCCTGCCCTTTCAAAGGGTGCCATGGTGTTGGCAAAGTCAGGAAATGCTAAATTGGAAACCAAACCATTTATGTGGCCATGGTACTTGAGGCCATGGTAGTCTTGGGCTGATGGTTGGACTCTGTGCTCTTAGAGGGCTTTCCCAGCCAGTGGCAGCTCTGTGATTCTGTGGCAGCTGCTGAGGGCTGCTGTGAGGCAGAGGGCAGGATTCACGTTTATGTGACTGTCTTGCTGAGTCTCTGGGTTACTTTTGGCTCAGCTGGCCAAATGCAAAGCAGTGAATCAGAAAAGCTACCCTGGTAAAATGTGTTAAGGTGCATGGAGCCCTTCCTTTGCTGCTCATTTCCCCTTCTGCAGCAAGGCACCAGCCCCTCAGGCACACACCACGTGTGAAGAGCCTCAGGGCCTTCAGCTGTGCAGCTGCCCACATCCAGTGTGTGCCCTCAGTGGGTTTGGTTCAGTTCTGCTTTATAATGCTCTGAGCTGGATCGGAGCGAAGGAGATCAGCTGGCACAGGCACCCCTCAGTGCCTAATGGGGGCTGGGTGACTCATTTTGCCTGAACAAATGGATGATTTTGCAATCAGCAGTACAAATGTTAACCAGCTTTATTTTTAGTTGAAAATGTCAAGAGGTCAGGAACAATTACAGCAGCTGTGAGGTGGGAGCCCCAGCAGCCTGTGTTCCCTGGGATTCACACCTTACCCAGGTTGCTTCTATTGCAGCTCAGCAGCTGCCCAGCAGTGTTCTGATAAGGGGAAATTACTCTGCAGGCAGAGTTCTGTGAGGAGAGATTACAGCCAGGCAGAAACAGAGCAGGCTTCTCATAGCAGCGGAACAGGAGCTGGCAGACTGAGAGGATCTGCATTGTCCTTGCATGGTTTGAAATGCAGGGACTGTATTTTTCAAGGGATGTATGAACCTTCTGAGGACCCTCTCATCAGCTAAAATCCCTTCTCTGGACTATCAGCTGCGAGCTGCTTGATGGTGCAGGTCCTCCCTTGAGAGTTTGTTGTGTTTAGAGCACAGCACATGGGGTGTATGAGTGTGAGAAGCAGCAAGAGGACCACTTGGAGAGTGGGCACTGAGGGGCACCAGGAGGTACCTGAGCCTGCCGCTAGCACATCCTGCACAAGGAAGGCCATGGACAGAACCAGGGCAATGTCCTTTGGCTGCCCCTGATGTCAGGGGCTGGGATTCATTGGTAGCATGAGCTCACTGATGTAGCATCTTAAGAGCTCAGCCTGTTGCTGGTGCTCCAGACATAGCAGAGGCAGCATCTGAGTCACCTGAGGAGCCACCATCTCCTGTGTGGCTGCTCTGCTGCGGTCACGGTGGAGCTTGTGTGACCTCAGGAGGGTGGCAGGGATCGGCGCCCCAAGGGGGACTGGATCCTGCAGAGCTCTGCAGCACGGTGCTGGGGACGATGGGCAGCTCCAGGGCTTGCTGGTGTTGCTTTGCCTGACGCTGCACCACCAGCACAGCCTGGAGTGCAGCTCAGGCTCTTGCTGGTGTCCCTGCCTGGTCACCCCAGCTGGGATGCCTTGGTGACCACTTGTTCTGTCTGCCAGGTGCGGATCGAGGATGACATCGTGGTGACAGCCAGTGGGATGGAGCTGCTGACCTGCGTGCCACGCACCGTCCAAGAGATTGAGGCTTTCATGGCAGAAGGTCAGAGTGGAGCCAAGGCCTTTGATGGCCTTTCCAGCTCCAAGCAGTAGCAGTGGGGTGCTGCTGCTGCTGCCCCACAGCTAGCAGGCAGTGGCAACGACCCACATCCAGCTGTGACTGGCAGAGGGGCAGCAGGCTGCGGGGTGCGGTGATCCCTTCCCCAGCAGTGAAGGTGGCAGGCTTCAGCCCTTGATATCCAGGTAACTCAAGCGCTGCTGCTGCACTGCCAGGGAGCCTTGCCCCTCTGTCAGAGCTCTGCTCAGACAGCTTGCAATTAAATCTGCACATTGATGATTTGGACTCTAAAATGGCAAATGGATTACCTGAGTGCTGGCAGCAATTCTAACAGCCAAGTCCTTTCTTAAGCTTCAGCACAAGTACTGTCAACCCAGAGCAGAAAAATCAGCTGCTCTGGGTGGGTGCAAGGACACTTCTCTTTTTCTTATGGCTCTTATCTCAGAGTCACTGAGGTGAGCAGAATCAAATTTGTATTAAAATCCCTCCTTGGCATCACCATGCTCCCAGCTCTGTGATCATTGTGGTCCTCTGTCCCCCTTCTTGTTCTGTTGTCTGAACAGTTCCTGCCCTGGAAGCTTTGACTGTTAGCCAGGCTGCTCTGGGTGCTGAGCCTCCACACACAGCCTGGTGCTTGTTAGGTTTGTCCAGCTGTTCGTTCCTTAGGACACAGAGTGCTGAGGTGTTCAGGGGCCATGGAAACAGCAGAAAGGGAAGCAGCCCCTTTGGTGCAGGGCTCAGAGTCACTGTCCAGTGCTAGCCAGTTCAGAGTGAGATCCTGTGCATTTTATTTGGGTACACAACAAACATTCAGTGACCATCAAGTGATTTTTTCCATGCATGCAAGCCTCAAATTGCCCAGAAAAACCTCTTTTTACTGTAGGTGTTTGTCACCCTGCAGGAGAATAAGCATGTTTCTTGCATTGTAACCCAGCACTCACTCCTCTAAGTGCGTAAAATTCATCTCACTGACTTTAGGAAGTGCAAAGCCACCTCAGACCTCTGCTGTGTCAGGGAGCTGAAATCACTGCAGCGTGTCAGGGCCTTCCTGGGCCTTAGCTCTGGCCAGGTGAGGATTTGCCCAGCTGCCTTCAACATCTCAGCACCTGGGCTCTGCTGCTCGTCCTGGAGCTGGCATGCAGGCAGTGGGACCAGCTGTGAGCTGAAGTGCCTGCCTCACGTGAGGGGTACAACACAGCACGGCTTGGCTGGTGTCACAGGCAGCTGTGGTGGTGATGAGAAGCGGCTCTGTGCTGGCAACAGCCTGGTGACCCAGTGCTCACAGCTGCATGCTGGAGAGACATTGAGGGACAGGCCAGGGGACTTCACTCCTGTTTAATGTCACTTGGTCAACAAAAGAGCCTGGTTCTGTTTCTTTAAAGATTGCTGGGCATTGGTCTGTGCCAGGGAAGTACTGGAGGTGGGAAAGGGTGAGGAGAGAAGGGTGTGACAGCAGCAGCTTGTGTGTGCAGCTGTGCTGCTGCTTCCTGCCATGGTGCCTCAAGCCTTGTACGTGCAGTCCATGTGCAGAGGACATCAGGCTGTGCTTTGGTGGCTTTCAGGTACAAGAACTGAACTGCTCTGGACTTGTCTCCTCCAAAAATTCAGATTTTTTCTCAGTGCTAAGTGATGCTTGTGGCCCCAGCCCTGTTCCCTGCACACCCAAGTCCTTTCCTGTGGCGCGTGAGATGGCTCAGTGCTGAGGGTACTCCAAATTCTGCTGCTGCTTGGACTGTTTTAAAGCAACACCACAGCTCTATTTGAGTTTTGGGGCTGTTTCAGCTCAGCCATAACCCAGCCTAGCTAATAGGCCTTTCCCTGGCAGGGGCTGGGCCCTCTGCTGCAGAACAGGTCGAGCAATCTGGTGTGCTGCAGGAGGCAGATCTGGTTCTGCTTTGCATGCCTCCACAACAGCTGTGCCACTTCTGAGGGAGGCACAAATGGGAGCTGATGCAGCACCCATGCTGTGGTCTGGGGTGCAGCACTGGCTCCCATTTCCCTGCAGAATCACTTGGTGGGCATAGGTCTCATTCTTCCCTCCAGAAGTCTGTGCTGTAGTGATAATCTTTATCCCCTTCAGCAAAAGGTGCATTTTAACTGTTCTGCTACATGGGCAGGGAAGCAAAGCCTTTAAAAGCAGGCCAAGGGCTATTTAATGCACTGTGATTGTGCCGGTGGGGGACACAGGGGCTGTGGGGAAGGCTCTTTTTGACTGCCTTAGGGGGTTTAGGCTGTTGGCTGCCATGGTTTCGCAACTGCCTTTTCCCCTTGGCACAAACAGCTCTGAGCGGAGTGGCACCAAAAGAACAGGGGTGGGTTATGTGGAGCAAGTCCTGGTGTTCAGAGGGGTCCCAGCCTCTCTTCAGCAAGAAGAGAGAATTGTCCAGGTTCACCTAGGTATGGGTCTTCTGCTGTGCCCCAGAGAGCCAAGGTGAGGCGTTTTGCTGTCACACAGCCTGGGCTGCTCCACCTTGGGGAAAGACCTCACCTCTGCCCTTGCTGTTTGTCAGAAGGGGGCTTAGAACAACAGACTGACACCTTTCTTGCAGCCAGGCTCTCTCTGAGGGTAGATTTAAAGTGACCATTGGTTGTGATCTTGGGTCATGGCTTCAGTGTTTGCAGCAATGTGCTGCACACAGCCAGCATCGCCCCTGGGCAACCAAAGCAAGTGTGGGGACTGCTGAGCCATAAGTGTCCTTCTGCAGGCAGGGGGTTACTTAAACAAGTGGAGGTGGCGCTGTCAGGAGTGACAGGTGAAGAAGTCGTTCTCCAGAGCATCAGAATCACTCTCATTCAAAGGGACTTAAGAGATCTTTTACAACAGTGAGAAAGGAGCTCCAGAGACTGGGAGCTGCTTTCTGGCCGTTAGGGGAGGACCCCACTGCAGCCTCTCAAACCAGCTGCAGGCCAAGGCTGTGCTGTCCCAGCTCACAGAGCAGCCAGCCAGGGCAGAGAGCAGCTCCTGCTTCTGCAGGTAACCAGTCAGATGCTCTTGGTTCATCTTTCCCTCGTAGGCCTCGGTGTCCTGCTCCCTGCCCTGCCCTTAACTGCAGCGTTTTTATGTGTGCTAAAGTTGGAGTTCAGCCAAAGCTGCAATCAGATTTTGATTCTTTCTACTGAGCACAGACCTGAGTGGAAGATAGGAACGGAGACTGCTGCACTCACCTCCCCAGACAGCAGCTTGAGGTGAGCACCTCTGCATTTGGGAGAGGAAAAAAGAAGCCAGCACTAGAAGCTAAAGGTTTTTATTAGCTGCTGCTCTTTCAACCCTACCTACTTAAACTGCAGCTAGAACCAAAAAATATCTTTGTAAAAAGACTACCAGAATCCAGAACAATCCAGAGAAGTTGTCTGTAGGTATTAAAAGTGTGAATTCAAACCCAGCCCTGTAAGGTTTGTTAACAGCATCTTCATAGAGATAATATCCAAGTTCTCTTCCTAAGGACAGACACGAGGCCAACAGCATCCTATAAACTCATCTGTGGGGAAAGTGAGACAGGGCAGTGATCCACCAGCCAGGCACTGCTTCAGTGCAACACAACCATACCAGCAATGAAATAGTTTAAAAGGAAAATAAATTAAGGTCACATCAAAGGTCCTGCTTTGTTGTGCACCACTCACTCCAGTCCAGCCCACTGCGTTATGGACCCCGGCAAAGACTCCACACTAGGAGGAAGAAACTTGCTCTAGAAAAAACTGTTACAAAACAACCCAAGACTGAAGACACTTCAGAGCTGTGAGCTGGCTGCAGCAAGCCCACTGTGTATCAGGTACTCAGAGCAGGGCTGTTTGGGTTCCCTGGAGATCTTGATTACAAATCTGAGCAGCCATGAAAGTGGAGATGAGTGTCATGGGGCAGTGATCCAAATGCTGTGGCTGACCCTAGACAAGCTGCAGATTTTGTTCTCCCTGATAGATGCACCCCAGCAACAAGTCAGCTTTGCAGAGCGCAGGTTTAGCAGCATCTGGGGATTTTCTTGCTCTTGTGAGGCCCTGTTTGGATCTGAAGCATCCTGTACAAGAGGTGAAGCAGAACCCTCATGAAGTCTTGCAGCACTAGAGGTTCCACCTCAACACAAGGGGGAACTTCTTTACTGTAAGGGTCCCAGAGCAGTGGCACAGGCTCCCCAGAGAGGTTGTGGAGTCTCCTTCTCTGGAGACTTTAAAGGCCTGTCTGGATGCATTCCTCTGTGATCTGTGCTAGATTGTGTGGCAGGGGCGTTGGACTCCCTTTCACTCCCTAATACCCTGTGATCACATAGCGAGCTTGGTGTGTGCTGCTTGATCTCTAGTGCAGGATGCTTTGGCCTGAGCTGTCGCTGGGAAGCCAACTGCCTGCACACAGCCTGTACATATCCGCAGAGTATATAGCTGCTCTCCAGCAAGCACCCAGCTCACCATTGCTACACCCTCACCAGAAACTACCACTGGACAAGAAAGCCCCAAGTAGTGCTTTGCAGGACATGCTCCATGGGCGTGCAGTCCAGGGAAAGCAACCAAGCCAGGGGCTCTGCAGCTTGTAACACAGCAAGCAAAGGGGAGAGACACCCACAGCTACCCCAGAGGGGAGAAATACACACGGCTATTGCAAGGACATTTCAGACAATGAGGCATTTCTGGTACTGCAGTGACCTATCCTGCTAGATTCCTCCCAGTGTGCAAGCTGTAAGTGACCATCTGTGGGAATGCCATTCCCTGGGAGCAAGCTGCCTGCTGGCTGTGAGCTGAGCTCTACAGCTTTGGGTAAGTCCCGCAGAGGAAACGAAGGCCTAAAAAAGCACCCAAGTGGGTTTTGGAGTAACTGTATCAAATGTTCAGTGTTAAACCCAGACAGAGAGGGAAACTGCCCCAAGGTGATGGTTAAGAGAGCAGAGTCTGTGCTTGGTTACTGCGTGGGTGCCGCCAGAGCTGCAGAGCGCACGGCCCGGGCTGCAGCAGTGCCTACTGCCCGCTGCTGTCGGGGTTTGCTGTGGGGGGCTCAGTGCCGACAGGCTGCACGTTGTCTGCCAGGTTGTGTGCGTGCTCAAGGAACAGGTCTTTCAGTACACTCAGCTCCTTGGTCAGGAGCTTTATCTTTGCCTCCAAGCGTTCGTTCTCCTCTTTGAGCTGGTTGACCCTCTGCAGCGTGTCCTGTGCCTTCTGCTTGCTCTTCAGGCGGCTCTTCTTCACTGCCATGTTGTTGCGCTCGCGGCGCTGCCGGTACTCGTCACTATTCCTGTCCACGAAGGAGCTCTTCTTGCCCTGCCTGCTGGGGGGTACAGCCTTGCCCCCTCCAGCGGGGCTGACGGGCACCAGCTGGGGGACCTGCTGCAGACCGCTGGTGTGCGCCTGGGTGTAGATGACGCTGACTCCGTTGGCCTCTGCGCTGGGGGGCTGTGGAGATGTCTTGCTCATTTGGACAGGCTCTTCCTGGACACAGCAGAGCTCAGGAGGCTGAAAGCTGAGATGTCGTGAGAAGGTGTTTCCAGCAGGTCTTCACATGGGTTAAGGGCAAGAGGAACCTAGAAGGAACGGTAACAAGTGCTGTTAAAGGTACTGGTTTCAGCCCTAATCCTCTGCAGCCTGGCTTAACAGGAGGCACTGATGGCACATCTGGCATGGACATGGCCCAGCAACTGCTGGAAGTGGACAAGCTGCCAACTGCACTTCAGAAGCCTCTCAAACATATTTGGATTGGAAGGGGCTGTTACTGGGTCATCCAGTCAAGCTGTTTGCATTGTTCAGTCAGTCATTCCAAAGCCATCTCTGCTGGATGGGTGTCTAGCCTAGCCCTGACTATCTCCAGTTGCACAACCTCTGTCTTGGCAGCAGACTCCACTGTCTAACTTTTCCTCCAGTTATAGAATTTGCTTGATTTTCAGACTGGAGATGTCCTTCCTCAGCTTAAACCTATTAACAGCCTGACTCTTGACCAACAGGAGTACTTAATCTTTGGCCTCTCCAGACCAGTTCCTCCCTGGTCCTTTTTCTGTGGAGCGAAGGTGCTCAGACCTTTACTCCATCACCTCCCAGCAACTGCTTTTGATGATGATGTCCAAGCTGATGGCTGTTTTACACAAAAACTCTACAGAAAAGGCAGGGTGGTGCCAGGGCTGTGACTGAGGCACATTCACAAGAAGCTACCCTGTACCAATACCAGAATCAGCAGTGGGACAGGACCACAGAGTGATAGCAATGTGGGAATCGCTCCTGGCAGACAGGGGACTATTGCCACCCACAGATGCCAGCAGCCACAGCTGACTCATCCACAAAGTATATTCCCCTCCTGCAGCTTCTGCACTGGTCAGTTTCTACTGTCGTTTCCAGCAGACAAACAGGCTTGGCGAGCAGGGCACCTTCTCATCTGCTGCTGAGGTCAGCCAGCTCCTGACCCTACTGGTGGCACAGGAAGGACTCCACCAGAGCTGCTGCAGGGACATGGCCCTGACAAGGCTAACAGCGCTGCTCCCCTTGTCATCCCACGACCTGACCCAAGTGCCTGGCAGAGAAGAGAGGAAGGACAGCAGGATTGTTGCAGGTTCCTGAAACACTGACCTGTGGCTCCAAAGAAAAGCACTCAGTGGCCAGTCAGGGAGCCTCAACTCCCTGTCACGGTCAGAAGCTCAGGCTGCACGGCAGTGGTGCAGCCCAGTGCCCTGGCAGCACCACACAGTCAGTTCCAACACCCTCCCTGCCTGTCCTCTGGAGGACCTGCTGGGGAAGCAAGCAGCTGAAGGTAGCAGTGGGCAATGGTAACCACCCAGTGTGGGCAACGTCCAAGCCAGGGCTCGTGGCCTGCAGCAGCGACAGCACAGGAGCTGGCTGCCTGCACTCCTGTGCCCCACTGGTGAGCCATTTCTAAAGCCGTGTGGCACTGGTCACTCTGAACTCACCAGTTCAGCAGCTGTTTACTGTTCATGTTTGTTTTCCTTGTCAGCCTGAGCTGCTGTTCCACCTTCTGCCAGGTTACCATCGCAAAGGTTAAGATTCTGCTGGCTAGAGCCATTCCACATTTTCTTCGGTAAGGAGGGCAGCTGTCGGGTGAAGGGGGCGCCTAGCAACGGTGGCTTGAATGTGACTCAGAATCAGCATTCTGAACAAGCAAAGCAACTCTGAGCACACCCAGGCTCTCCTACCCAGAAACTCTTCATAGCCAGAGCAAAAACAGCCCAGTACTGCTTTCTGGCATTGGCACAGCCAGATCCACCCCCCTACACCTGCCTGTTTGGTCTTTGCCACACAGCAGCTCTTGCAGCACCTTTTGCAAGCCACCTCTAAGGGTGAAGAGGCAGTTTGCGTCAGCAGTTCAGAAGCAGCAGACTGGCACAGCCAGTAGCAGCAGCATCTGTGGTTGCACAGGCACTGCCAGTGCAGAGGCAAGCGTGGGCTCCTTGGGGCATGCACCACACCCCTGGGGGAGCAGGCACCGCTTTGTCTCAGCTTTGTTTTACAACACAGCACTCTCGCAGAGCTCGCAGCACCCAGGCTCCTGGATCTCCTCTGAGAACAGCATTTCCCACTAACTCTGGAGGCCTCTCAGACAGGATGCTCTCCTGTCCACTCTGCTCCAACACACAGCAGTGCTTACTGGCTTCACCTGGGCATCCCAGCAAAGAGACCCTGCCACTTTCAGTCTCCCTCCTGTGCTTCAGGTCTGAAGGGGTGTCTTCTGCCCCCAAGGGCATCCACCCAGCATTGAAATTTCCCCTGTCTGTTCCACTAACCCAAATGCTCATGACCTGTTTGAAATGGGCAGTACCCAGACAAGAGCAGAGGATGAACCAGTGTCATGCAGCAAGTGTTCTAAACCTGCTAGGACAGGCCACCCCCGATCTCTTCCCCCTGGAGCTGATCCATTTTGTGTCAACCTCCTGAAGGTACTCTAGTGTGCACTGCAGCCTCACCTGGGGCCTGGCACTTGGGCTCCTGTCCTGCTCAGCCACTACGTGTGCAGAGGAGGCATCACCACCTGCGCTGCAGCACCCATAATGCAGGGCTGCTGACAGCTGGGCTGAAAACTAACTTCTGCCCCTGCTTATCTGGAGCCTGGAGCCCTGTCACCAATTCTCAGCTCTTCAGCAGGACAAGATACAAAGAGGTGCCACGAGGCATCCTTCAGGGAATGCTGCAAGGAGATGTAAAGGCAGCAGGTAGAAGACAGAAGGGGTTCTCACAAGTGCCAGGTAAAGGACATGGTAGCTGGGAAAGGCAGAGAGAGGCCTCAGCAGTTCACTTCCCAGACACCGTGCCACACAAGCACAGCTGCTGGGCTTCTCTCTGCAGACAGGTTTCCTGTGACAGGGTGACAGCCCCAGCACAGCAGGAGCCAGGAGTTTCCCAGCATCTTGTTCCCATAAAGCTGCTCATTAGATCGGGCTCAGCAACAGCCCTAGGCTGGTTCCACCCAGCAAATGGTAGTGTTTGCAGTGGCCAGTTAGAACTGCCTTCTCTCCTTAGGCCACCAACTGGCCACCCACCACAGCATAACAGCTGCTGCCTCAGAGGTCTTCTCAAGCTGAGATGGTTCTTATGGTCTCACAGCACTCCTCAGGGACCACAGACTCCCAAGCAAATCAAAGTCTTTATTAGCTTTGCTTTCACCAAAAAAAAAATCCAAAAATTTAATTTCCAAATGTTTGCTTTGGCAAAGACCCAAAAGATGTGTTTTAATTTGTTAAGTCAGTCGGTTGGTTTGGTTTCTTACTTAGCAGCACAAAATACAAAGCACTCTGCTCCTTTCCTGAGCTGTGGCTGAGCTGCTCCTTATCACCCGTCAAGGCGATTCTGCTGCACAGCTTCACTCAGCTGCCTTCCCTAGTGCAGCACCAGCCCGCAGCTGAACAGCAGGAGGTGGCCTCCCTTCTGCGCCTTCAGCAGGAACACCCCCAGTAGGGTCTCAGTCCAGCTGACCCTGTACAAAGCACCGCAGCACGGAACTCCCAGGACAGCCCACACTCCCGCCTGGTTTTCTGCTCTCTCTGGCTGGCAGGAGCCGATGGTACCTCGCACACCCACGGCTGGGCAGTGACCTTTCTGGAGACCGGACAGCTCGCCCCTAGCATAGCTGACAGCACCTTCCCTTTTCCCCCAAAGGGGGAAACAGACTCCGAGGTCCTTCAGAAAGCGTGCTCACAACATCTGAAGGTATTTTAATTGCAGGCTTGCAGCTTTGATGGCGGAATCACAAACGCTGCCCGATGCCAGGAGGCAAGGAGGTATCAATCTGACTCTTTTGAACTATAATGCAGGTAGCTATTGCTGAAGATGAACCAGTTCCTTAAATCTCAACGTTTCTACCCTGTACGGAGAAGCATTACGCCCAGCGTGGCACCGCGGCTGCGGGGAGCACCGGGCTGTTCCCCGGCCGCTGTCTGAGCCCAGCTGCCTGTGCCAGGGCTGCCTTCAAAGTTGTTTCTGGAGCTACAACAACCTGTTGGGACCCAGAGAGCTCTGGCAAGACACTCAAACCTCCACTGAGAAGCTAGGAAAGAAGAACACCAGTTGTTAAAGCGCGGCATTTAACGTGGCCACGGCAGCTCCGGGGCTCCCGGGACGTCCCGGGAGGGGTGACCGCAACCAAGGGGGTTACCAGCCCCGCTCTCAGGCCTCTCCCTGGGCTCGGTCACGCTGCCAAAAGCGCCCAGAGACGCCTCGACGCAGCCCCGCACCCCCGGGAGAGAGGCGCAGAGCCAGAGTTAGCGCGGGCACCGGGACCGTCCGCCCCTCCCCCCGCGGGACTGTGGCGGCGCCGCCACCGCCCTTCCCGGCGGGCGGGGGCCCTAGAGCCGCCCGTTCGGGGCCGCGCTGCTTCTCCTCCTCGCGCGCGTGGGGCGGTGGGGTGCCCGGTGCTGCCAAGCCGTGACTTCACCGGGGGAGGGGAGCCAGGGCCGCCCGCCGATTGCATCATACGCTCCCGGCGCGGCACTCGCCGCGCAAACGACGGGAGGGACGCAGGCGAGGGCCGACCCGGCCCAGCGCGGCCCTGCTCCCGGCCCCTCGTACCCCGGCCCCCCGCGCTTACCTGTGGCGGCGCAGGCGGGAGGCGGCGGCGGGAGGGGCCGGGCCGGGCCCGAGCCTCCTTCGGTAGCGTGCGGCACGGCCGAGCGGCGATTGCGACACCGCCGCGCCGCCCGCCGCCGCGGGTGATGCAATCGCCGCTGCCATTGGCGGACGCCGCTGCTGATGCAATCGCCGCGGCCAATCAGGCTGCGCGCGCGCACAGGGCGGGCCCGCGGCGTGTCCCTGGCGCGGGGCGTCGCCGGCTCTGCTCCGCCGCGGCGGGATCCTGCCGGTGCGGGGCCTGTCTGCTGTGCCAGGGCTTCCGCTGGGGCTCGCAGGCCTCTGTGCGTCCGTGGTGCTGCGGCCGGGATGGACCGAAGTCCTGTGCCCGCCGTCCTGGCCTGCGGCGCCATCTTGCTCTCTCCAACGAGGCATAGGGGCCTGTGGGGGGGCTGCGGGCTCCGGGCCCCGTGGAGCGGGCACCACGCCTCATTCTGCCCGAGAGGAGGGAAGCGAAGCCGCCTTTTCTCGGTGGCTTCCTCGCACAGGGGAGGGCAGCGCGAGGAGCTCCTCCCGGGCCAGGAGTGGGCTGACTTGCACTAACTGAGGGTGCTGCCCCCTCCCCTCTGACCCTGCACCAATTCTCTGATCTATTTTATGTATTTGGGGTCTGTAGAAAATAATTTGTTTGTCCCTAAAGATTTTCAGCACAGCTGGGTGCACATCACCTTAATTCAGCTTAAACAAGCACAGATCTGGAGCTCTGTGTGCTGGGATGAGTGCATAGCTCCTGGGGTGGGAGATGCAGGCTGTGAGGCCCCTCAGCCTCTCCTCACAGGGCTGTGCTCCAGGCCCCTCCCCAGCTTTTCTGCCCTTCTCTGGACACCTTCCTGCACCTCAGCATCTCTCTTGAACCGAAGAGCCCAGAGCTGGACACAGCACTCAAGGTGTGGCCTGACCAGGGGCAGAGTAAGTCCCTTGTCCTGCTGGCCACACTGTTCCTGCTCCAGGCCAGGACGCCATTGGCTCTCCTGCCCACCTGGGCACACTGCTGCGAGCCGCCGGGGGAGCTGCTGAGCGAGGCTCGGGACGGTGGCGGTGCGCAGCCAGCGCAAACTGGGGCAACAGCAGGTTCTGTTTAAATGCAGAGGAGAAAGTTGCGGGCTCTGTGCTGCTGCAGTCTGGCACACAGGCCTGCCTGGGAGGCGTTTCAGGCCTGCCAGGGAGTGAGAAGGCTCAGGTTTGTGAACAGGGTGCTCAGCAATGTAGGTGTCTGTGTTTGTATCTGCCGGTTTTAGGGCCGGCTGATGTTGGAGGGGGGAGGTGGTTGTTGGTTTTGTAAAGCCCTGTGGAAAATGAGCCTTTGCAAAAGAATTCTAAGGATCAGTCTGGGCAAACAGCTTTGATCAGCTCATTACCAGGAAGATCCTTCTATTGTCAGTCATCAAGTATTTGCTTTAACATCTGTCATGTGTTTCTCTTCCTCAGCTGAGACTGTGACATTTGCTGTGACAGTGACTCACCCATCTGTAGCCAGAGCAAAGTTCCAGGTAAGCATTAAACATGATCCTTTGCTGACAATAGGTAAGTAACTGTGTGCTCTTGGGAGTGCTTTCCTAGACTTTGAGAGCACTTTATAACCACGCAGTCATTAAGCTCCATCAAAGAAAACTGAAGAAAATCAAATGTAGGGCAGCTTATTTTCCTGGAGTCTGACTGGCTTACAGAAGAGAGCTCCCAGGTTGTTCCACACACAGGGAGTGTTGTGTCCCAGTGCAGGAAGACCATCATGGAGGGCACTTCAGTGCTAGCAGGACTTGATTGGTTTGGGTTTTGTTTTTCTCCACAGCATGACAGTAAAAATAGAATGTGATGGAAGTGCTCTAAAAAGTAATCACAGAAATATCTGGAGAGCTGCTCTGGAGCTGTGGCCTAGGAAAGGACACTTCAGGTGTTTGGTTCCAAGTTAGATGAGCTGCTGTAAGCAGGTGGGTCCCTGCTGGTCTGGAGTCCTCTGCACTGGTTCTGTCTGTGTTGCTGTAGCACCATGACCAGGTGACTATAGGGAATGTTGCAAGAGTGTCTTACTTTCACATGCCTCCTCCAGTCTCACGATTCTTTAAACCCCTTAGTCTTTGAAGAAAAGGACACAGGCATTCAGCACCTTCAGATAACCCACAGCAAACCCCAGGCAGAGAGGCTCTTGAGGAAACAAGAACTGTGGGAGCTGGAGGCAAAAAGTGTGACAGGAGGAGGAGCCTGTGGGGATGATGTTCCTGTGCATTACCCACTTGGTATCTTCCCTTCATACTTACAGCAATAGAGAGGAGGTTTTCTGCAGCCTTCCTCTTAGTGTGGAAACCTTTTGTGGCTGTTTGAGCCGTTTCTGTTGTGTCTGTTCCGCTCTTTGTGCATGTTACCTCTATCTTCATAGGCAGCCCTGGACCAACACCCCAGACCACAGCTTACCCTTTTAAAAACATAAGTTTTTATCTGTGAGCATTCAGGCTCTGCTGCCCTCAAGAGTAAAGTTTCACTGGGTTTTATTTACTTGAGACTTGCACATCTCTGTCACAGGTTTGCCCTTCCCAGCTGTTGCTGCTGCTGCACGGTTTCCCCCTTTGGTCTGATATCCATGTCTCTGTCATTCTTCTAGAGGAGCAATCAGTCATTTCCTTCCCAAAAGAAACATGTTTGTATTTACAAGTGGGAATAAGTAAGCCTCTTAGGTGTAAGCACAGCATTCCAGGCTGTGATACATGATGCGTGCATGTATTTGAGGGCAAATGCACCGACCTGTAGAATAAAATAATAATGATCTTTTCTTGGTAACTGCTCCCCCTGTTCCCTCCAAGTGCTGAAAAATGGATAGCGAGACTCTTGTAGTAGGGTTGTGTTCCTTGTGACCACCCAGCAGATGCCACTCATTCAGGAGGAGCCCAGAAATGCAGTCTGTAGCAGAGGCTTTCCCTAACTGGTGCTGCAAGCCTCCCTTCTCTTAAGTCACCCTCGCATTGTGAGATGACAGGAATTAGTTTCTGCATTCAGGACTGACACACACTAAGGCCAAAATCTACATTTGGCAGACCTGAGGTTATAAAGGCTTCAGGAAGCAGAAGGGTTGCAGAGTTTCATTGACTAGGAACCTGACTATATGTTTAAAAAGGAAAGCAGAAGCATTCTGTACACCTCTGTGTTTGGCACAGCTTGTTCAGCTCAGCGTTTAGGAGTGTTCTCAGCCCAGTTGTTCATTTGGTAGGAAGTTGTCTGTTGTGAGATGATTTGTCAGAGGTAGCCATTCTGAGTAGGTGAAGGAGAGTAAACGCTGCTTAGCGGTGACAGCTCCTTCAGGATTGTGCTTCCAGTTCCAGCCCTGCCTCACTGCAGCCTTGGAAAGTTCCAGCCCTTTTGTTGAGCAAATCCTCAGTTAAGAAAGGAGACATTCTGCTCTAATAGCAAACATCCACTTCATTGTGGCACTGCCTGGAGTGCATTTGCAGCAGAGAGATGCTGCCTTTGTTTTGCCCTCTGTGCAGCTAACAAGTCTTGCAACTAACTATTTCCAGTTTCTGCTGCATCTCCTGGTGCTACTCCCTTCTTTGCAGTTAGGTGTCTGGAGTGTCTCACACTGGTGTTTGAAGAGGGATGCACTCGATTGCGGGGGCAAGGTGAAGGGGATGTTTCTCCTGTAGTGGAGGAGGGCGGGACGAGCAGACAGAGACCTCTGCTGCCCTGGATGTGCCGTGGGTTAACAGGCTGTGGTCTTCAGCACTCACTTGCCAGAGCCTTCTCGTTCATGCTTATAAAATTCTTGATGATGATGAATTTCTCTTCCAGTGAAACTCATTCTCAGCCTTTTCTTACCCCTCATGCTGCCAGCGAGTGGTGCCTTAAGCCAAATGGGCCCAGGCTCTCCAACAGCAGTGCCTCCTTTCACAGAATAGTGCTTTGATCTAAGAGGCAGAGCTGCAGCAGTGGCATCTTGAGGGTCTTGTAGGTAGAAGGCCATCTCATTACCCCCCGTAATCACTCACCCTGTAACAATTCCCTGCCTTAGAAATGCTGTCGCAAAAATGTGTGCTTTTCTTAATTTAACTTCTGGATCCCCTCTCTCCTCAGAATTCCAGAGTGCTGCTTAGAAGATGCCCACTGTAGTGAAATACAGGTGGCCAGGTATACAGTAGTGTTCAGCAGCTGCAGGTCCCTTGCAGGTGGTTATCCAGTTTTTAGCAACCTGTGTTTAAGTGTTCTCTGGCTTTTCTCTGATGTCTGCTGATCCAATTGGTGCAGCCATAGTTGGGAGTTTGACTGAGGCTTGGCTTGAGGTCTACTTGAACTTCTACCTGATGCAGGCTGGGAGTATCATGTTATCTAGAGAGTGTGGAGGAGCTGCAGACTGCCACTGCTGCCATAGGTGTGTACCATGTTAGGGGGCTGTAAGGCTAGGGATGAGTGAAAACAAAGCAGGGAAGTGGATGGAGAGGAAAATGGCATCTACTCTGTGCACACAAAATCTGCTTCAAAAGGGCCTCCTGAGAGATGGACAAGTCTGAGCAAGAATTAATGGCCCACACCTGGGAGTAAGAGGTGAATTCTCAAGTATCCAGGTTTAGTAACTGCCACACCTGTCCTGTATTCCCAAAAGCAGAAGGGAGGGCTGCAAGGATTTAGATAGCTTAGCTCCTGAGTGTACAGTGCCATGGCTCTGGGCCAAGGCAGCATAAGTCAGTGCCTGAAAATCCCCACCCATCATTACTGGGGCATTACTTGTCACAGGGCAGGCTCTCCTGAACAACTTTACTTGTTCACATGTTATTAAGAACAGTAAATAGTTTTAGGCATGAATTTTATCTAGACTTAAAACCAGTTCTTCAGAACAGAAGCCTAAAATAAGTACCCTGCAGAAAAGCAGTGAAATTGGAGGCATATTCTGGTGGTGTTGAGAGAATGACACAAACTTCTTTCTGATCACTGGCTTTGTTATTCCCTGGGATCTGTGTGACCTCTGACATACCATAACAAGCTCAGTGAAGAGATACTGAGAGCTTGTCACCTGACAGGGGATGGTGCACTTGACTGGACTCTGCCTCACTTGTGCTCATGGAAGGGAGCAGAAAATTAGTCACTTGTGCCTGGCTCACACAGCCTGTGTGGAGGGCAGGCTCAGATGGTGTGCTCACCTCAGGTGGTGTTTCTGCACCTCACTGGCCTTAAAAACCAACTTAGCAAAGCTGTGCACAGAGGAAGTTCTCCTCATCCTGAGTTGCTCAGACCCCGTGTGGGGTTCTCCTGCATCAGGCAGGATTTCTTTGGTCACAAGCTCTTACACAATTAAGAGATCAACTCATTTCATCAGGAGTTTTGCCCAAAAAATTCAGGATCAGCAATATTACTACAAAGTTTCTGTTGGTGACTTAGAGGGGAACAGGCTGCCCGTGGAAATACGGGAGCAGAAGAGGTAGCATGCAGAGAAGGTGAGCGGAGCACAGCACTGCAGAACACTGACCCCACTATTGAAGGCTGCAATCAATCCTGTGCCAACAGCCACTTGGCTGAGGCTGAAACTTGCCCTGCTGAAGCACAGTGTCTTCCCTGAAGACTGTTTCTCTGTGTAGCCAGGATATGCTGAACGCAGACATTCCAAAGAAGACCTTGCCGAGATGTGCGCAAGCCCTAAACTCTTCAGAGCCCGGAGTGAACGTGGCCAGTCACAGCAGCTGCCCAGGGTGCTGAGGCCCTGCTCCAGGGCACAGGCGATGCTTTGAAGTCAGCACAGTCACTCTGGAAGTGTGCCTTGGCAGTTGGAGGGGAGGACTGCTCACCAGGAAACCGAGTTCTTCAAGGTACATGGTTTATGTGCATTTTGACCTCACAGCCTCTTCCTCTGGTGTGAAGCCCTTTGGCATTAGGCACTGAGTAGGCAGGGTAAAACCGAGGGGTTCCTCTGCCCCCCTGCTAATGCAAGTGCTGGCCTCTTCCTTCCTGTGGCCAAATGGAGGCAGAGCAAGAGCATGGGTGTCTGCCTGGCCCTAGCAGGGATATGCACGCACATGGGCAGCAAGCTCAGGAGAGCTCCAACTGAGTGCCCACCTGGCTACCACCAAGCTAACCTGGGCTGCTGTGCTCTGCTAAACAGCTGGTGCACGAAGTGCAGTGCTTTGAGCACAGGAAGTGTGTCACAAAGGAGTTCATTCATGTGAACACTGCCCTACTGCAGGGCACTTGTTCAGCACTAGTGCAGGGCATCGGCAGAGAACACTGCAGCAGACCCTGCAGCAGTGTGTGCTGCTCGAGTTTCCCAGGAACGCAGCACCAGGGTCTGCTGAGGGCTGTGAGATTTGTGTTCACACTCACATGTTACATGTTATTTGCATAAGATTAGCATCCTGGTTAACTGGTTAGGCCCGAAAGAGTTATTCAATGTGAACAGATTCCAAAAGCTTATTCACATTTCCTGCTTTTCATGACAGGAGTAGAAGGAAAGAAGTAGACACTTCTGCAGTATGGGAACCCAACTCACAGCTGGGTTGGCTTTCACTCAGATAGTTTGCAAGGCCTTTTTCTTTGGCATTAGAAACCTCAGCCCTGGGCTCTTGCTGAATGATTAGCTCCGCGGTCATACAAGTTGCAGGGCAATGTTGCTACCACCTAGCTGAAGACAGTGCCTTCCCAGCACTGCTTGAAGAGGATTTAATACCAAAGCATCCTGCAAACACCCAGCACTCACTGGTGCTTTACTTCCAGAAATGCTATTGCAAATGAAACACCATTTGGCTACTTCCATGAAAAGAATAAAAAGGATGATGACTCCCACCAAAAGAATCCTTCTGGCTTTATTCATCTGAGTTCTGAATGTATTTATTTAAAGCACTTTGTGGGTCAGCTCTCAGCTGTCTTTAAGCAGAAAGAATAGTTTGTTCTGAGCATCATAATTCCTGCTTTCTTCTGAAAGTCTGTGATGTCCTTATAACCTCCCAGCTTTAGGGTCTGGATTTTACGGGAGTGTGATCCCTTCAGAAATGCCCTCTGCTTGTCAGAGACACCTGGTTGTGATCAACTCTTACTGCACTTCGGATTGAGGCTTGTTTTACCTACAGCATCAGACTGCAGCTTGAGCAGAAGAACGTCCATCTGGAGGTGAGTGCTGTCTCATTTATGTGAGCAGGACTGGTGTGCTGAGTGCTCCTGTGCGCAGGCCTGCAAGGCAGCAGAGGTCTTGTCCCAGCAGGCAGGAATGCCAGATACCTTGTCTGGGTGCTCATGAGTGCCCTTTGGAATTCCTGCAGAGCATGAAGGCCTGTGTCCCGCTTCACCTACCAGTGGTGCTGCCCCATCAGCCTGCTGCATGGTCACTCTGTGGCAGGGTCAGCACGCTGCAGGGGAGAGCGGCAGTGCTGCAAGGCAGCTGCCAAGCATAAGCTGCTTCTTGAGCCTTGTCCTTGTGCAGGGGTTACTCTTAAGAGAAGCAGGCAGATTCTGGTGCCAGAAGCATCACTTTAGTTTGAAACTAATATCAAAACTCTGATGGTTTCCAAGCTGAGATTGCACCTGACTTCTTTTCTCTGCCATGCTGATGCCTGGTTTGGATTCATTGGTGATGTCACTGAGTGACTAAGAACTTTACAGAGCTTCCTTTTGAGTGCTTTCCCTCTTGCTGCCTGTGACATTTTCCATTTAGTAGGCCAATCCCTGCTTAAATTACTCATGTCAGTAATCCCAGGGCTGGCAGTGGCATACTTAGAGAAAGCTGTTTAGCTGAACAAGCTTTCAGATACGAGATGGCATCTACAGTGAATAGTAAGAAGGGTTTCTGTTAGTCTGGAAGCAATGCTTACAACCCCTGGCATTTTCAGATGAGTTCTGTGACCACAAAACTTTCTGCCACTGAAATCAAAATTGTATTTTGTCAGGTCCTGACAGAGTAATGTCCACAATGCATACAAGAACTACTTAGAGTAATGAAGCCTAAGCCATGCTCTACCATCTTCTTTTTTAAAATCTGAAGAGGTCAGCAAAAGGTCAGTGGCAACCTTCCTCTTTACTTAAGGAGCCTTCTCTAAATGTCCTGGCCCATCTTTGTAAGTGCACCTTCTGAAAGCAGTTTGGGATTGACAGGCCATGGTCTCCCACACACTGCTCGAATTCTGCTTGTCCCTGTTAGCTGCCTTTTGCTGATGTGAATGATGTTACAGCCTGACCACGTGATTCATAGGAATTGGAGGCTGAAGTGAGGAGATGCTGTTGCTCTAACCAGCAGACCTTGCTGAGGAGTGATGCTAAACCAGGTGCGCTGTGCAGTGGGCTTCGTGTGTGACGAGGCCCTCAAGACCATGTTACTTCAGTGTCTAGTTTTAGGTGCAGTTCAGAACACTGGGGGCAGTGAGCTTGAGTTCCCTGCACAGCATCTCCATGAAATCCCTGGAGCTGGTGTCACCTGTGTGCAGACAGGGGACAGGCTCTGCTCCAGGTTGCACATGCACAGGAGGGGGAATCTCCATGTTCAGATTCTGTTGTGTGTGGTACCATGAAAACCATGTTCCAAGAGCAGGCATTTACACAGAGTATCTTTAGGAGACTCTGCCTCTCAAATCAAAGTTGGGAACCAAGTCTGGAGGGTGGTAACTACTCTGCTCCTGTGCAGGCGCATGGTTTGTGTGTCAGCTAAAGGTCTGCAGTGCTTCCTGCTCGGATCACGGAGAGACATCAGTTCTGTGGGCTAGCACAAAAAGCTGTGCTTCCTATGTGCTCCCTTCAGGATATGATGGCAGAAATCAAAGGATGGCATTTCCTTGGCAGTTCGCTTCAGAAATAAATGTTTCAAGAGAAAAAATAGTTTAACTTTTCAATTAACAAACCTATTAAGAATAGCAGAGAAGTCCATGGGAAATGAAGCATTTCATCTGGAGGGAAGCAGCAGACACTCTTGCCTGCTCTTTGCTTGTGCTATTAGCTCAGGACATAGGAGAGATGAAATTCTCAGCTTTGCTCCTTATTGCTTGCATGGCCTTGGCAAGTCACAGATAGAGATCTCCCAGATCTCTAGCTGTGAAACAGAGTAAGGACATGTAGCCGTGAATGAACTGGAGATGGAGAGAAACTGCTGAAGGGTCTAAGGTAGACAGAAGGCTGGAAAGTAAATGGAAGTGTGAAAGAAGGGAGGTCATTGTTTAGTGTGAGGTAAAAGGCTAGAGAGAGATGGTTTGTGCATACACCTACTCTTGAGCAAAGTGATAATTGATACATACCAGTAGTACTGTAAACAGTGTTCTGAGAAGTCTTGAGGCCAAGGTAAGGACATGATACTGCAGAAGAAAGCAGTGGGAGCTGAGGAACAGTGCTAGCACATCTATTTTTTCAGTCTTTCAACTGTGTGTTCTTTGGAACAGGACTTAGTCCTGTATCTGAAAAGCATCTGGAGTATTGTGGGCACTATGGCTATGGTCAGTGAAATGTGGTCCTAGCTGTGAGAGAGGAGCCATGTACAGCACGCAGGGACTGTGAATGGATGAACCACTGATCCCCTGGCAAGTGCAAAGGACTGAGCTCTCTGGAAAGGAGCCAGAAGTTGGTAGAGCACAAGGATGGCAAAGGTTGGGGGACATTGTCATAGAGACCCTGGAGGCAAGGGGAATGATGCCAAAAGGGTAGAGGGAAATAGCATGGATTTGAGCTGGTTTACCTCAGAGTTGTAAGCAGTGTTTCTCCAAAGGAGAAAAATTGTAATGAGAAATTAAATGATCTGTTGTTGGGCCAAACTGTACCTCAGAAATGAGGACCAGTCACCACGTGCTGTTACCACTGAAGGTCCTGGCTGGGTTGTGGAAGCATGCTGCACACTGATCTGCTGAACTCTAAGCCTTTGGCACATCAAGCCTCTGCTTTGAGAAGTGTCCTAGGTGGTAGCTTTGGTGTGCAGGATCATATTTCCCCTCCCTGGGGCAGGAAACACAGGAGAGGCAAGAAGTTTGTTTCATCACACAAAACTACGATGGTTGACTGCCAGCTCTGTGTTCACACAGGAACTGCTGCTGCTCCCTGCCTACCCGCTCCCCACCTGCACGTGGGGCACAGCACTGTGCCCGGCTCAGGACAATGTCTCCTCATCTCCCAGAGCAGCTCATTGTCCTTTCTGCTCCACACTGCCCATCCCTGCCTTAGCCACACCTGCCTGCTTTGCCTTTCTGCAGGGGGCAGAGAGGAGCGGCTGGGCTGTGCTGGCGCTCACCCCGCAGATTCTCGCACGCAGCCAGGACATGCTGGAGCGTTGTCAGCAGCAATGAAAGGCTGCAGTTTAACAAGGCAGTAAAATAAATGTTTAATAGCACACCGATTCTTCACGGGGCTGCCACATGCCATCCTCTGGACACCCTCCCCAGCTGCTGGCTCCAGAGCAGTGTGCGGTGCTGCCGGCACAGCCAGGTAACCTGCTCTGCAGCCCAAGGCAGCCAAAGGCCTGAGAGCAGCACAGGAGCTGAGTTCGGCTGCACTGAGGAGTATTCAGTGCTCGGTGCAGTTAAAAACCCTCAGCATTCACAGAAAATTCCCTTAGCTAAAGCAGATAAATGTTCACACACCTCTGTGTGATTTTCTACTCGGTTTCCCTCCTTACCAGCAGAGACCAGTGCAGCTGCCTCTGCATAAATGACTTTTGGTTTGAATTGTGAGCACTTCTCCTGCCCCCCAGAGCTCCCAGACAGCGAGGTCTGCTTTCAGATGGAAGAACAGCACCCTCAAGAGTTGACAGTGCTGCTTCAGGGACCCGGAGCCTGCAACACACACCTCTTCCATCAGTGAAAGCCACCCCTGGCACATGCAACCGAGGCAGTGGGAACAAACGTTTTTTCTCGAGGTTAGATTTGGAATATTTGGTATCAATCACTGCTGGTATGAAAGTGGAAATTGGTGTTTATGCGTGTCTGAAGGAGGTGAGGTTGTAAATGTTTTATTTGACTTCAAAGAGGTTGTTCTAAGTCTGGGAACCTCATTTTATACCACAGTAAACCAGCTTGGACAGGAATTTATGTTTTCATGTAAAAAGAGGTTATTTAAAAGTTCTTAACTCGCATAAAAAGGGTCTGTGCGGGAAAAAAAGGTACTGAGCAAACCAGTCCTTAAATTGTGGGGACTTGTTCGTTAATTACTGTAATTAGGAATGGAATCTGATCCTAAACTTTCTGATTTACTTTGAATTCCTTTTAATATGTGGTTAGGCCTTAATTTCAGAATGATTATAAAATGTGAGAGCCTTTTAAGACTACAGAGGCGTGGGTATTGTTACTGAATGACAAGCTTAGTTGCACGCTTCTGCTGCTTCCTGCAGCACTGGCCTGTGAGCAGAGATGTCCACAGCCTGCTCCTCTTTCTGCTGCCTTCAGAGACAGGAGGCCTGCAGAAGCTCCATTAATTGCTTCCCATCCAGGTGATATTCACCCTAGCAGGGAAAAAGCCCAGCCCTGGGTTTGTCCCTTTTCTATGAACTGGTTCACTTGAGCAGGTCAAGCAGAGTTTGGGCAGCCAGGGACATTTTCCTCTCCCAAACTCACTCCTATCACAGACCAGAGCAGTGTGGTGGTTGCTGAGGCGATGCCACAGCTCCCTGACCCACTATGCCACAGTGCCAGTCACTGCTGCAGATCCTGTCTGCGTGCAAAAGAGTTCAGGCTTTCATGTGGTTTTTCGGGCAATAGTGAAGAGTGAGATAGTGAAAAGCATTTTCTGGAGTCTGTTTCCCTGCTGTAGTCACAGCACTCCTGAGGGGATACTGGAAGGGGACTCCTCTGGCTGCTGTTGCTGCTCAGAGAGAGCTTCAGAAGCCCCTTGTGTGATACACACCATGGCATCCCGGTGCAGCCTGATTCTGTTTCCTCTTCAGGACGTTGTCAGCTACTTTGTATCACAAGGAATCTGCCAAACCCTTCCTGAGCAAGGAATCTGCTCTCACAAGCTTCAGTTCTACCAGGACATCCAGAACTATGAATTGTAGCAATTTGGGTTTCTTTCTCCAGCCTTTTACATTTGAGTCGTTTTCCCTGAAATTCTTCTTGCAGCAGTGTAAAGCTTTCACCTGCTCCAAGGGCCTGGGCTTACCCCTTCTCTGTGTCATTTTATAAGGAACCTTCTGGATGAACAGAGCTAAAGGCCTGTGGGGCTTCCTGAGGTGCATTCAGAAGGTGTCCAAGGGAGGACAAACCCATCTGCTCCTCAGGCTGCGAGAGATGGAGGCAAGATGAGAAATGAGCATCCTCATCCCCTGCCGAGCTGCTTTGAAAAGAGGGCTCGAATGTCTGTGACTTTACCCAGTAACGTACCCTGCCGCCTTGAAAGAGCAGCGCGCTGCCGGGACACGCAGCTCCTCTCTCCGATCCCGCCGTGCCGGACATCTATCTCCTCCGAAGTCGCCGGCAGCGGGATCCTAGGAAGGCGAGCAGCATTTCTGCGGCGGCCCCCGGCTGCGCTCGCTCTGACTCGTGTAAACGCCGGCAACCGGTCAGGATTGCGGTGCTTGCCCGTTTACCTCTTCGAGTCGTGCGGGGCTACGGCGGAAGAGCCGCGCCTCTATCGCGCCTTTCCTGTGTGTGGCGACGGCCTCGGGGCTGCCTGTGCTGGCAGCGGAGCACATCTTGCCGGGCTGCTGGCAGCGTGGGGCGGTTGACCCGCAGATGTCCGGGCTCGGGGCTGTCCCGTCCCGGAAGGACAGGTCCTTCGGGCTCGATGGACCAACAGTGAGCGCAGGCCGGGGCAGGGCGGCACCCGGCCGATCATCACCGAGTAGAACAGAGCCAGGGAGCCCCCGGTGCCTGCCCGTGGGGCACCGTCCCCAGACGGTCTCGCTGTTACCGGGAGGGCCCCGCGGGTCTCGCTGCTGAAGCAGGGCCGCAGTGGGATGCGGTGCAGCAGCACCTCGGCTCCCGCAGACGAACATGGCGGGACGAATAATCCCGGCTGCCCAAATATTGGCAGGAACGCGCGGGTGGCGGTGAACTTTGAGACTCTGCGGATCGCAGGGGTGGGAGCGGGCGCTGGAAATGTACCAACCGCTTTCGGCCGCTCTGTCCCGCCGAGCGGCCCCGGGTAGAGAGAGAGAGCGCAAAGTCCCCGCGCCGCTTTCGCGGGCCTCTTATCAGAGCCGAGCCTCCTCGGCGGGCGTAGTCCAGCGCCTGAGTTCAGGGCGGCGGGACGAGGGGGAGGTGCCGGGGCGTGCGGCGGCTGCCGGGGGCGGGCAGGCGGCGCTGCCCCGGTGGGGCGCTATAAGACCTGGGCGCAGCGGTCAGGGCCTCCCCGCAGGAGGCTGGCGCTAGGGGGCGACCCGCGGGCCCGGCGGGGTATAAAAGCGGCCTCGCGGCCGCGGCAGCCACTAGCAGCGCGGCGGCAGCGAGGGGGGCTCGGCCGTGCCGGGCGGGGACGGGCTCAGGCTCAGGGAGCTCCGAGCTGTGCCGAGCCGAGCAGCACCGTGCCGCACCGTATCGCGGTGCCGTTCGCCGCAGAGGACAGGGGTGCCGCAGGCTTGGTAGAGCCGCTGCCGCCGCCCTGTCCGAAAGCTGGATTGCAGGAGCCCTTCACCATGCCCGGCAGACTGTAGGTGCTTCATGGAGCAAGCCAACTTCTACGAGGTCGATTCCCGGCCCCCGATGAGCAGCGGCCAGCACCACCAGCTCCAGACTCCCCTGCCTGGCAGCGCCTACAGTTACAGAGAGGCTACCTCGGCGGCGGCACCTGCTGCGGGCGGCGCGGAGCTCGGCGACATTTGCGAGAACGAGAACTCCATCGACATAAGCGCCTACATCGACCCCGCTGCCTTCAACGACGAGTTCCTGGCCGACCTCTTCCAGCACAGCAAACAGCAGGAGAAAGCCAAGGCTATCCTGGCCGGAGATTTCGACTTCCACAGCATGCATGGGGCCGGCACCGCCGCCTCGGCGCCGGGGCACCAGCAGCAGCAGCACCACCAGCAGCCGCTCTTCGGCTGCGTGGCCGGCTACATGGACGGCAAGCTAGACCCCTTGTACGAGCGCATCGCCGCACCCGGCCTGCGGCCGCTGGTGATTAAACAGGAGCCCCGCGAGGAGGAGGAGGTGAAGGCGGCGGCTCTGTCAGCCCTGTACCCCCACCACGCCCCGCAGCAGCACCCGACCCACCTGCAGTACCAGATCGCCCACTGCGCCCAGACCACCATGCATCTCCAGCCCGGGCACCCCACGCCGCCCCCCACGCCCGTGCCCAGCCCGCACCACTCGCACCACCCGCACCCCCCCGGCGGCTTGCCCGCCACCAGCGCCCTCAAGATGATTCCCGCGGACCACCGGAGCAAATCGAAAAAGACAGTGGATAAGAACAGCAACGAGTACCGGGTGCGCCGGGAGCGCAACAACATCGCGGTGCGCAAGAGCCGGGACAAGGCCAAGCAGCGCAACGTGGAGACGCAGCAGAAGGTGCTGGAGCTCACCACCGACAACGAGCGACTGCGCAAGCGGGTGGAGCAGCTCACCCGGGAGCTGGAGACTCTGCGGGGCATCTTCAGGCAGCTGCCCGAAAGCTCGCTGGTGAAGGCCATGGGCAGCTGCGCCTAGCGCCGAGCTGCGCCGGGACTGCGGGGCCACCCCCACTCACCTAATAGATCCTACATGTACCGGATTGTTCCGGGAGGGAGGAGTAAGGGCGGGGGGGGGGTTGTTTTGGTTTTGTTTGTTTAACAGTTAACGACCAATACAAGAACCCAGGCAGCTGTAGTATTAAAAGGTCTGTGCCTTAGGGATGACACACGAATAAGCTGAAAACATGGTGGGCGTTGTAAGTGGAAAGCTGAGGGAAGGACTTCTTTGAAAAGCCCACATGTCTACACAGGGTAAATAACAATAATAATAATAGTAATAAAGCATGCATAGCAATCCAGATGTGCCTTAAAAGCTGGCTGCAGGAGCTCTGGCACTTTCTGTGCCCCCCAGCCTGACAAGGCACAAGGAAGAAGGGTGCAGAATGTGCGGGCTTTGGGACAGGGCATCTGGAGATGCCAGCCGGGCCTTCTCAGCTAGCCTGCAGTGCAGCAGGCAGGGGTAGCTGTGGAGAGAACAGCGAGAAGAGGACTAAGGCAGAGAGATGTGCAGTGCCGGATGCCCACTCCAAGCACTGAGGTGTGGGGCAGTTGCCAGGCTGCTGCCCGGACCGCCTCAGCCTGGCTGGGCTGCCCTTGCCAAACCCTGTCCCTTGCCTTGGCCGGGAGCAGGACGGAAGCCGCTGCTGCTGCAGGAGCAATGGGCAGCTTGGGACTGCTGGAGCAGCAGTGAGTGAGGGAGTGTGGTGAGCTCCCTCCACCAAAAGAAGAGCAGCAATGTCTTGTACTGTATGTCACAACGTGGCGAAGCACAATGAATAAATACCGATTGATGCGGGTATTTACTAGGAACTTCCCGTGTATTTTGCTTTATTCCAGGACATTGAGCTCCTCTCCAAGTCTGTCTGCCCAAGCTGTGCCTCATGTAATGTGAAAGCCTTTCTGTGTATACTAGCTACACCTTATTTTTGTTGCATTACTCAGATCGTTGCCATCACACCACTTTCTTATCTGGTGACAGAGACTATGCCCTTGTGCTGCAATGTTATTTTATTATTCGGGTGGGTGGGTGAGTGTGAATGTGTGTTGCTGCCTTCACGTTGCCCAGGGCTGGATGCTGCTCACTGACCGCCCCCCTCAAGGCAGGGGTGCCTGGGTGGGGCCGTGGGGCTGCAGAATGCCCACGGTGGAGCGAGGAGGCTTATCCCTGGTGCTGCAGCACCTTTGGACCCTGGAGCTTCTCCCAGGGTGAGAGCAAAATAAACAATCGGGCCCCCTTCCAGGGAGCACTGGTAGCCATGCAGAGTGTCTCTTCCTAATGTCTTAGCTGTGCAAGCATCCATTCAGTAGAGACAGCCACAAGGAAGAGAAGGAGCTGGAGCAGTGAGGCTGTTGAATAGAATGGCAGCGGGGGCCAGTGCCAAGGGCGTGTGTGCATGCCGTGTGTCTGAGGGGTGCGTGGCTCTGTGCACACCCATGTATATGCACGCACCTTGGGGGGTTGTTTGAACTGGGTGGGGGGAGGGAACTGCATATAAAACGTGTTGGAAGTCCTGGTAATGTTCATAAATAAACAGCATATATTCTACCGTAACTTTCCACCTCTGCTGCCAGTTCTTGTCTCTGTAGCAGGAGAGCAAAGGCCTTTCACCTCAGGATCTCGCATCTCTGCCGGCACTGCTGCCCCTGCCAGGCCTGGTGACTGAGTGCCTCGATAGGGCATAGCTCTCTTGTTTCCGCCCCGGAGACATAAGCGCCCTGCTGCCTGTAGGAGAAGGGCAACTTCCGAAATGTTCATGGGGTCAGAGGTGTGCCTCTAAGCCACTCTTGGCTTCGCCTTGCCACCCGCGTCCTGCCTGGGCCGGGGGCTCAGCCGGCGAGGGGGTTGCGCCTCTCCTCGGCCGGCTTTAGGAAGCAGACCCGCGACCGTCGACGAGGACAGGCAGCCCTCCGCGGGCCCTGCCAGCCTGTCCCGGGCCGCCGCGCAGGGCCAAGCTGTCGCTCAGCACAGCGGGGGGCTTGCGAAAGCGGGCCGCGGGCACGGCCGGGCCCCGCTAGCCTGTCAACGCTGCCGCTGCCCGTCTCTGCCCGGCGGGACACGACCCGAGCCCCTCCCCCTCCCCCGGGTAGTTTCGCCCCGGTCGCGTCGGGCCCAGAGACGCCTCCCCGGGCTCTTCGGTATCGGCGGCAGGCGAGGTAGGCCGCGGGTTGCGCCAGGGCTGTCGGCGGGGACAGCGGCCGTGCGGGTCGGGTCCCGGCGCTGAGCGCCAGCAGCCGCCACCGTCCGCTCCCGGCGGCGCGCGGAGGGGCGGCGGCGCGAGCCCCGGCAGCGATAGGGCCTCGCGCCGTGGGGCGGGAAGGGGCGGCCCGAGGCGGGAGGCGGCTCCGGCCGAGCCGTCCCGGGGGTGAAGTAGCGCTCGGCACGGCCTGGCCCGTGGCGCAGTGCCCAGGGGCCACGGAGGAGGTCTGCTGGCGTCCCCTGCTCTCTGCCCGCCCCCCGCTGCGGCGGAGCTCCGGGCCCAGGCGCCGCCGGCAGGGCTACGGCTGCGCCCCAGGTGTGCGAGGAAAAGCGGCCTCGGGTGCCGGCCCCTGCAGCACCTGCGCCAGCCCTCCTGCCAGGCTGAGCCGGCAGAACCGAGCGTGGCCGCGCTGACGGCTCCTGCGGTGTGCCCGGAGCACCACACAGAGAGCACCCCAAAGGGGCAGGCTGGGGCTCACAGGTGCCTGGCATTGGTACCCGGGCCGTGGGGCAGGCCGTGCCCTCACAAAGGCTCCCAAAGCGCCTCAGTGCGGTGCAGGTGCGGCTGCTCGGCCTCGGGCTGGCAGCTGCCCCGCTCCACGTGAGCAGTTCCGAGGGGCTTTGCCTCCCTCCGGCGGGGGCCGGGCAGCTTTGCGGGGCAAGAGGGAAGGTGAGGCTGCTCCCAAAGCCCACCGTGGCGTCGGTCTGCAAGCACCTGCTGCTCGGGACCGGCAGGTAGTGAATGTGGGTAAGGGTTAAGGATTTTACTTTTCTGTTAGGTGTAAATTGGTGGATTCAAAGCTGGCAGCTCCCAAGGGAGGAGTTCAGTTATAGTGGCATTGGGCTAAAATAATGCCTTGGACTTGTGCTTCCTCACTCCACGGCCCCGCAGAGCCATGCTCTCGTCAGCTCTGATGTGCCTCTCTGAGCAATGCTGTCCGACGTGTCAAGTGGGGAAATGCTGTTATCTGAGCAGAGATTATTGCAGGATGCATGTGGGAGGGACTGAAACGCAGTGGTTAGGGCATGGGAGTACAGCCCTGCTCCTTGGAGTTACCTTCAGAGCTGTTGCATGCCAGTCTGCGTGGTTTCAGGAAGCCACTTATGGCCTCAGACAGAGATTTTTCCATCAGTTTAAATGATCTGTAAATCAAGCAGTTCTTCAGCGGCTGAAGCACCAACCATTCTGTGATTCAAAATGAAGATCACATTTACCACAGGTGTTTCAGCAGTTATATAAACACAGCACACCCTGCATTATCCTGAAGGGTGAATTACTGATAGCAGGGAGGTGTCAGAGACACTTGTCTTTGGCATGGTGCAAAGTGAGCACTCTTCCCCTAATCCTAGCTTCAACAGGGCTGAGCCTTCCACAAGGCTCCCAGTGGTACCCCAGACAAGAAAGTCCTCGTGGCATGCTGCTCTTTGCAGCCTGCCTTCTGCTGAGACAGCCTGCTCCCAGCCCTGCTCAGCTGCACCCCTGCGTTTTCTCTTCCTCTCAAGCTGAACCCTTAGCCCAGCACACAGCTGAGCCTTTGACAAGTCCCTAAGTCATTGCCCAGATGAAAAAGTTGTCCCAGCAGCACGTTGAGAGATGTTTGCTTGAACAGCGGCATCAAAGCAAGTGGCATGCAGTGCTCTGCTCCCAGGTGTGACCCCAGGCCTTGGCTGTGTCTGCAAGGTTTAGGCACATGTTACAAATGCTGGGTAATGGGAAGGAATTTTATGCTTTGTCCTCTCTATGTCTCATAGGATAGTTGGAGCTGGAAGGGACTCTGGGGATTGCCTGGTCCAGCATGCTGCTGTGAGAGCAGCTGGCAAGCCCATCCCACTGTGGCAGAGCATGACAGTGGAAGCTGCAGTGTGCCATGGATGCAGCAGGTCAGTGTGGCAGGGCTATGGGCAGGGGCTGTGGCTGTGGCATTCCCACTCATCTTCCCCTGCATTTGCACCAGAACTGTGTGCAGGCTTAGGCTGCCCCAACAAGAGTGGAGTGCTGTGGATGCGTGCAGAGTGGTGTTGCTCCTCTCCACCATGGGGTGGCTTTTTGGAAGTTTCCCACCAAGCCTGTTCCTTTCATACCCAGCACTGCTGCAGTGTTGCCAGCCTCTGCCCGTTTGGTGCAGCTCCTTCTTTCTCCACCCCCTACCGTCACCAGTCCTAGACATGGGGACACGGGGAGCAAGCTGTGTTGGTGGGCAGCAACAGTGAGGCCGAGCCAGCAATCACACGTTGGGGAGGAAGGGAGTAGCTGTCTGCCAGCATCGTGTACACAGCTGAGAGACTGCTCATGACCATACCAAGGTCCTGCAGCAGGCTGGGGGTGGCAGAGGCAGGCCAGGCTTTCACAGTAACCTTATTTTTTTTTCATGCTGCAGTGAGCAATTGCTCCTGAGGAGCTTGTGCCATCCACCTGCTTCAGGAGGTTTGGAGGAAAGGAACAGCTTCTGGAGGGCTGCACCAGAATCTCCATGCTGAGGGCAGGGTGTGTGTGTGTGTGTGTGTGTAAGATGCTTTGCTGTTAAAGCAGGTGCTGCTCAGTGCTTTGCTGGTTTGAATTTACTGGTTGTATTGGGTTTGACCCAGTTCACTGGTGAGAAGAATTGCAAATGTCCAAGTGAAGGGTGGGGGAATGGGCCCATTGCCTTCTCTTGGTATATCAGAGTAACTGAAAAATAATGTTTTACACGTGTGCCTTTCTGGTTCTGGGCATCTCTTCTCCTGCACTGCAGTCCATGCTCATGGCAGAGTCAGGGCACACAAACACACAGCAGGTGTCTCAGGAATGTCTGGGGTCACTGCATTTTAAAGCTGAGACAATAGCAATAATAAGCATATCCTAAGGAACTACAAAAGGCTCAGGAAGTCTGTTCAGGTAATTCCTTCCAGCCCCTGTTACATTATAAATGTATGTTCTCCTGGTACTGCTGAGTATCTCAAACTTAGGCGGATTCAAAGAGAAAAAGGCAGCACTCATCCCAAAGCATTTACAGCTGTGGTGGAAAATCAGCAAGTGCTTGTGGCTTATGGAGCGGCCCAGTTCCCTGTAGGTAACCTGACACACAAATCAACTGTTTTTTTAATGTCTTTTCCATCATCAGGTTCCTCCTCAAGCCACCCTGGCAGGGTGCAAGCAGTGTGTTTGCATTGCCTGCCGGTCGCTGTGCTAGAGATACCCACAAACAGCCTCTCTACAGGAGCAAGGGGCTGGTGTCTGAGGGTTGTATGTTCTCTTTAGTTGGAAGGAAACCCTCATGAAAGTGAGCTTGCTTCATTTGCTCTGAGTATTCAAGCACAATTTTCTTGGTTTAGCACCATCCTATTTTACTGCAGAATTGCATCTTGCCTCTGAAATTAATAATTAACCGTGGAGAAAGACAGGTCTGGCAGAATGGAAATCGGGCATTTTATTATCCCGTGAGTCACAGAGGTGCAGAGAACCAAACAAGTGTCAGCCAGTGGCTTGGAGCCCAAAATCTGTCAGAGAGGAGATGTGTATCTTCATTTATATGAAGCAGATAGAAAGCTCCTTGCCGTTCCCATTGAGCAGCTTGGAGCTCTGCCACTGCCTTCAGTGGGAGCGGGATCGGGCCCATGTGCTGGGAGCTGGCTTTGCTCACCTGCCCTGCCTGAGCTCTGCAGCAGAGCAGCTCCTGCTCTAACCATGGCTCCCGGGCAGCAGAGATTCAAGACCTCCCCTAGTTTTGCTGCTTTCTTTATTACTCTGATGATGAGTTGTTGGCAGCATGAGGGTGCTGGGTAGCAGGCAGCAAGGGATGCTTCTGAGCGCAGTCACCCAGAGGCAGCAGCTCTTCTGAGCAAGGTTTGGGGACGTCTGGGTATTTGTCTTTGAAATGATCACCGTTAGGGATTAACCTCGCTTCAGGCTTCCAAACCACTTTCTCCAGCAGAATCCCCTTGGAGTCAGGGGAAGTCTTGGCTCAATAAATGCCTCAAAATGTTTTAGAACTTGCTCGAATACCAAAGAACTTTTATACCTCAGTTTTCTCACTCTGGGCGTTCCCTCCGCAGCTGCTAATTGCATCTGGCTACAGATGTGCCTCAAGAACCGAATAAAGCTTGAGATGCTGATGTGAACTGGCCCCAGCAGGTGATTTGTACTGAAGCTCCTCAGGGAGAGGATGCAAACTGACACCAGTAAGTACACCCAAACCCACTGGAAGATGAGGGTGGAACGGCAAACCTGCTGGCAGTTTGGGACTGGGGACATGTGCTCACTAACTCTGAAAAACCCATTTTCATGTTTTTGTTGACCTGCCAGCTCAGTTAAAGCTCTGCTGACAGAGCCAGGCTGAAATGAGTGTCTCTTGTTGATTTATAATTGTGCAAATTAGCATTTAGACTTCTCATAAAATAATATAAAACTTGGAAGGCTGTGTGCCAGTGCTGCTTGCTTCGTTCCAGTCAGCAACCCTCCTGTGCTTACTGGAACTGGTGTGAAATATCACAAGAATGGAATTGCCAGAGCTGCCATAGCAGAGATTTCTTGACTTATGGTGCTCCTGGTTACAGAACTGGCTTCTGTCAATTGTCTCCAGAGGCAGGGGGGTTGCTGTTGAGGATTTGATTGCCTAGACTGCAGATTTCAGAGCAGCACTGTGTTGTCTGGCTTGCTGAGTGAGGGATGTATACAATCACAGCAACTCTACTGGCAGCTTCTGCCCCGAAAGGTCAACCTATGGTTACCACATGAAAGCACCAAGTTGTGATTTTAAGTGAATGTGTAAGTAATGTAAATAAATAAAGCTCTAGGTGTGCTGCTTGATGTTTGCATTGTGAGCAATAACATTTGCAAATATCACATTCAAGAATTCTGAGCTGATAAAGCCAATGCAAAGGTGGCCTTTGCTGAGGCAAGCTGCAAGTGGCTGCTTCCCAAGAGCAGTGATGATATTCCCAGTGAGGACTGTCATTCACATCTCTCCCTTAGCTCGTCTCAATGCATTTGTGATTGGATTACCAAGTAGGGTAGGAAGTCTGGATTTTTAACCATCAGTAATGTAACTGTGCCTGCTGGTAGCTAATTTGTGCAGGGATGATTTGAAGCAGTGACAGATGTCTTTTACCACGCTTGGTGTTGCTCCTGGCTTTTGGTCAGTAGCTAGGTATATTCCTCAGTGACCTGGTGTCCTGTCGGAGCTGGTGGGCCAGGGGGAGGAGACCTTTTAGATAGTCTATCCCAGTTCCCAGTATACAGGAGTCACCACAGTGACTCAGGAGAGTCATTAAAATGCCAGCATCCCCCAAGCTGGGAATTCAAGGGTGGCTCCCAAAGGACTGAGGAGTGCTTTACTCAGTCTTGAGCTTAAGAGACAGGTGTGGCAAATATTCCAAATAAAAGCTTAGTATCTAACAACGAGGTAAAGAAAAGCCTAGCATTTATCTGCAAAGTGAGTGGAAGAGAAGAAATGGGCAAGAGAAAGGGAGAAACTGAGTGTCATCACCTCTGGGTCCTGTGGTCTCCATAAGCTGTCTGGATTGGTCCAGTGGCAGGTGCACACCTGGGGCTGCTCAAGTCCTCTCTTACAGCCTTGTCCTCATGCATATCTTGAAAGTTCTGGAGGGGGGTGGTGGTGGTGTGTGTTTCTGTTGCCCCCCTGCCCCGTAACATTTCTGGCTGTGCCCCATGGGCCTTGTCTTACAACCACAGAATGCTTGCCAGAAACTGTTCAGTGCCCACCTCTGCAGAGTGTGGCCTATTGCAGTGTTCTGGCTGCTGCTGGCTTGGTTGAGACAAGACGGTCTGACATTCTATCAGTCTCTCACCTGGATTATCCTTTCAAGAGGCCATGAGAGAGTTTTCATGTGTTAAGAGGTGGCATTTGCTCATCTGGACAGTTTGTATGTTGGTCTCTATATGTTATGCCTATAGTTGAGCAGTGGCTTTTGAAGGCTGCCATACTCCTGAACAAGATGCCTGCTCCATGCCTCATAGATGCCTTCTGGTGGGCTTCCCTGAGCATTACCCAGAGGTGTCTGTAAGGGAGCTTTCTGGAAGGACTCGGAGTTGTGCCTGCCTTTTCTTTCTTGAGCATGCTGCTGATGGAGAGAGAGAGAGATTACCTGTTAATGCTGCCGCTTTTCAGGTCGCACAGCTGACGATGGCAGAAGCACAGCTGGTGTCATAGCTTTGCCCCTTCATGCTGCAGCAAGCAACCTGTTAATACTGCTGCTTTTCAGGTCGCACAGCTGATGATGGCAGAAGCACAGCTGGTGTCCTAGCTTTGCCCCTTCATGCTGCAGCAGGCACTGGCTGAGCAGATGAGCACAGCAAGGCTCTAAGGTGAGCCTGGCAATGCCGTCTCTGTGTTGCTGTGTGTATCAAACACAGGCAAGCAAGGCAGTAGCTTCCCCTCCTCAGCATGGTGCTATAGCACAGTCAGCTGTGGGCAGCCACCTGTGAGCAGAAGCACAAATGAGGAAGGATGTGTTTGGAAGGATATGTGATGCTGAGAGGTTAGAGAAGGACAGAGGCTGCCGTGAGAATGTAGGAGTGAGATATGTAGAGTTTGACTCTGCCAGTGGCAACGTTTGTGCGGAATTGAACTGGACTGGGAGCAAAGCAGTGAAATCCAAGCAAAGGAGAGAGGGGCCAAAGAGAGAACACGCTGCCCGACGTCTGCTCTTGGGCCTAGCACTTGAAATGGTACCCAACCAAAGCCTGGGCATGTGTGTGTGCTTGGTGGTGGCAGGCAGGACCAGGGCGTGCTGAGGCCACTTTCCTTCTGTAGCTCTCATGCTATGGAGCCTAATGTGTTTGTTTAGAAAAGCTGTTTTGCCCCAGTCAGAGTCATTTCCCATGACAAGCAAAGTGCTCTTGCCGGAGCACTGCTGGGTTTT
The DNA here is from genome assembly GCA_013400475.1 of Tricholaema leucomelas. NCBI lineage: Eukaryota > Metazoa > Chordata > Aves > Piciformes > Lybiidae > Tricholaema lacrymosa > Tricholaema leucomelas. The sequence continues at coordinate 137,171 of WAAF01007401.1, forward strand.
GTGAAATATGAGAACAAGGAGAAAAGTTCTAGAGAATTCTGAGCAGAGGGGAAGCCTTCCCCGTGTGTGTTCCCCACCTAGTTCCAGCATGCTGGTGCTGGGCCAGCAGGGTAAGGGCCTGGGCCCACTGTTACAGTGCACAGTGTGCAGCAGGAAGCCCCTGGGTGCAAGACAAACTGGCCAGTGGCTGTCAGGTGAACAGATAACTGGGGCTGGGAAATAGGCTTTGAGGGAAGATTTGTCAGTGTGTGGGCATCACAGGGCTTCAGGTGCAACAGTGACCTCTGTCACTGCTGTTCTAGAGGGGCAGCGGTGGGCCCCGGTGCCAAGGCTGTGTGCACAGTGCGGCTCATGAGTACAGGCTGCTGCTGTAACTGCCTGGGGACCTGTCCCTGCATGCTGAAGAGCTGCACTGCAGGGTGGGCTGCCGGCTACCTGTCTGCAGACTTCTGGGCACATGAGTACAAGTTTGCAGCAGAACTTCACATTCTGATTAAAATGCAGCTCAAAACAGCAAAAGATTTTCTAGCCCAATTCTCTTTTGGGTGATCAACCTATGCAGGCTGCACTACACATCCTTTGAAAGGAGCTTTGCAGGTTTCCTGTGCTATCATCTGCTGGCCCTTATGGGCTTCTGGACCTGTGCAATTTCAGTCACATTGCAGGCTAGTAAATGGCTCAGAGGCAGCTCCCTCTCCCCAGCCAAAGCAATAATACTGACTGGAGAATCAGGAGATGTAAAAAACCCCAAAAGGAAGGCAAAGTGAGGAGGTCTCTGCAGTTTGTTGTCTCACTCCTTTAGTTGAGTTTTCAAACTCCCACTGCCTTCATGCATTCATCTGCAGAAGGTCAGGGACACATGGCTTGCCTGGAAAAGTGTGAGCAGGTGGTACGTGGACCATCTTGCTGGGTGCTGTCTTGCAGAACAGAGCTGATGTGCATGGCCACTGGCAATCCACCTGCCCTGCCGTGTGCACCCAAGGGCAGGTCGGTGCTCGCTGGGTCTGTGGGGGATGACAAGATGCACCCCTGTGGGGAAGGCCAGCCCTGCTTCCAAAGCAGCTCTTGTTCAGAGGTGCACTGGCGTGCCAGGGGGTGCGCCAGGCACCATTCAGAGGCACAGGAGAGGGTAACAAGCCCAGACTACCTTAACTATGGAAGAGTGACTCAGCTGTTTCTGCAGTTTGGAGTTTCAGCAGAATACTTTTTCCGCTATGCCGACAGCTTTTCCACCCCCGGATTGCAGCTGTGGCTCTCTGCCACTGAGGTATTTGAGGATTGGAAAGCCTGGTGTAGATCCCTTCTGGACCTTGCAGTGCATGGGCTGGGTGCGGAGCATAGGGAGTAGAGGACATCTTTGGAAAAAGCAGGCCCTGAGGGAAGCGTTCCTGGGTTTATTGATTGTTCTGTAGCTGTGATTTGTTTTCTGTCATTTCCCTGCTTTTATTTATCCCACCAGAACCTAGTCAGCCATGTTTCACACAGACTACAGAAATAGAACTGCTCTGAAATCCCCACCAGGTGCTGGCACGGTTCTCACCACGGGGCAGGATGAGTCATTGCCATACCTGGTAGATGCTATTCTTCTCCTGACCCTGTTGCTGTGAGGCATTCTCAAACGATCCTGCAGGGGAAACAGAGAGAGCTACGTGGGGAATTAAACCTAATCAAATAGAAAGTGTCTTAATCTGTCAGGTGTATTGCAGCACTCGGCTGCAGGTGAGCTTGGCTGCAGTGTGTGTGCTGTTCACCCATGCCGTGCTTGTGAACGCATCCAGCCTGCTCCCGGCCAGTCGCCTGTCAGTCCCTGCTGCAGGGCTAACCCTGGCTGCCATTCTGCATGGGCAAGTTGCCTGTCAGTCCCTGCTGCAGGGCTAACTCTGGCTGCCATTCTGCACAGGCAAGTTGCCTGTCAGTCCCTGCTGCAGGGCTAACCCTGGCTGCCATTCTGCATGGACAACGCATGGGAGGATGGGCTGAGGAGGATAGTTGGGCACTGGGGCTGTGCTGGGACACATATGTCTTTAAGCACCCCAGCTGTGGAATCCAAAGGCTTGCTCTATTATCACATTTATTTTTTCTTAATGCCACAAATGCTGATACAGCATCAACGGCCTCACCACATCATGGGACTGCAGAAGAAAACAGAAATCCGAGGAAGTAATGTTGGTGACCAGTAATCGCCACTCCATGGCAGAGCACCCCTGTGAAGCAGGCAGGGCTTTGGCTTCTTTTGGCTCTGTATCAGCTGAAGGAGCAGTCAGGCCTTTGTGATGTCTGCAGCACTCCTCAGCTTTCCCTGGGGTTTGAGTTTTGGGGTTTGAGGTTGTGTTTTGTTTTGGTCATTTATGAAGTTACTCCAAAGAAAAGATAAAATACCAAATGGCAGCAGATACAGTGCACAAAAGCATCCCTGTCCTCTGGGAGCTGTCGGAGGAGAAAGTGCAGAGCCACCGAAATGCAACCCCATGAACTGTCTAAAGTGCCCACCAGCAGACCAGCAAATCTCTGTGGTCACTGCTGGGCAGATGGAAGAGAACCAAAGGGACAAGTGACTTTTGTCCCTGTCTGGCAGGGGAGCAAGCTCCTCACCTTGTTTCACCCTTGGGCTGCAGACAGAGCAGGAAATAAATCCACCCGACACCTTGCACTGGAGGCTGGTGGCATTTTCCCTGTGTCACAGAGGGCAGCTTGGTTCCTCAACTGCTTCATACAGTGGTGCTAAAAGAAAGGGGAAGAGTCCTGCTCCATAGCTGGAGCCCAGGCTTGGCACAGTTCATCGCTCTAGGCTGAGCTGGGAGATTTGTCAGGCTGGAATTCCAGGTGAAACTCAGTGGCTATGAGTGCCATGGGAACCAGAGCAAGCAGGAGGCTCGCAGGGATACCTTTAGGGTTGGAGCTGCTGAGTTTCATACGGTGCTAAAAAAAAAGAAATAGTGTCTCTGGAAAAAAAATCTGTCTGTGTCTCGAGGCAACTGTGGGCACCTTCAGCCAGCACCTGATTCACTGGGGCACAGCTACCTGCGAGGCATTGCAGCTGGCAGACGTGGCCTGGGTGCCACGGGTCGGGAGGGCTCCTCGCAGCCGAATCTATTTTTAATGTGGTGCTTGGCTGAAAGTGCTGAGCCCTCACATTCCCCAGCTGCCATGGCAATGCCACTCTGCACTCTGAGTGCCTGCAGTCTTGCACCCCAAGTGCCAACAGTTAGGCTTCTCACCCCATATTCAAATTTCTTTGTGCGGCTGAGCAGTCAGTAGGAGCTGGACGTGGTCTGCGCCGTGGCCAGTGGGGATGTCCACAAAGCCTGGCTGCAAGTATCCAGCTTGGCAGGTGTGGGCCACTGGGCGAGTGGGCTGAGCCCAGGCTGCAGGCACACCCCAAAAGGCCAGGAAGGCTCAAGCATGGGGCTCTGTGCTCAGCCCCGCTGTAGCTGTTGGGAGGTGAAATGTCACAGCGTGGTGACCCTGCGAACTGCCAGGCGGTGTGGAAGGGCAAGTTTGACAGCAGGCCTTCTCCTTTCCACTGCGCCCTCCTTTCTATCCAGAGTGGCTCTATGAGGGAGGCAAGGTCAATGCAAGGGGGAATTCTGTGGCAATTGAAAGTGGAGCGCAAGTGGCAGAGAGCAGCAGTGTGCCTGTCCCTTCCCTTGGCTTCCTGTCTGCTCTGCTTCTCCACCCGTGACCTAACACTGCATACTTTTACTCTGCTACCTTCTTCTGCTATTTCTATTTGTGGCACCCTGCTAGACTGCTGTCCAGGCCAACCCAAAACTGTTTGGGAGCTCTGCTGTGGATGCAGAAGCTCTGGTGGGATCTGACTGAAGTGAAGAGTGGTGACTGCCACTTCAGCCTCTAGAGTAGCGCTGGAGATGGAGATGCCATCTGCCAGCAGAAACAGCTTGCTGAACTTGTGTTCTGTGTCCTTTGGTCACCACAGCCCTGGCAGCACTCTGTGTGGAACTGCCAGCCAGCACTGGGCCTGATGCACTTGTGCTGCCCTGTCCTAGAAGGGAAGTTTTTCCTCTTGTCCCTAGCAGTGCCAGGTAGCACAGATAGCTGTGGCAGGACTTGGGGCAGAGCTTCAAAAGCTCTTTAACTGCAGTGTGGAAATGTCCTTTTTGCTCCCACTTTCTACAGAAGGAGGAAAAGCACTTTCCAAGTGTCCTGTCACAAGCAGAAGACAAAGATACAGAAGGGCCCAAGGAAATGCTTGCAGAATGTGCCTGTTCCCTAGCCAGCAGCCCTGCAAAGCTGTGCCAGTGACAGAAAAGCTGCCCGTGCCAACAGTGCCCCTCGGGCGCTCCTGTCCCCAAAGCTACAGCAGAAAGTGTAGCAGGCTGTGAGCCGGGATGTGCCAGGCTCACTGCAGGGTATAGGTACTTCAGCAGGATGCAGCCACAGCACGGTGGCACAGCCCTTCCCTCCCCTGTTCATCTCGAGGCTGCATGCAGAGCTGACCTAGACCCTGGAGCATTTTATCCCAGGCAGAGGGCAGGCTGGCAGCAGAGGCGTTTCTTCCACTGACATCCCTGCCACCCCACGGAGCACAAAAAGCTTGCTTAGGGCTGGAAGGGCTCTGGCGGCAAGCTTCTGCCCAGGGACAGTGCCAGCAGTGCCTTGGAGGAGAGCCGTGCTGCTTCCCTCTGTCTGGTGCCCCTCTGCTCAGTCTGTTACTGCAGAGTGAGGAAGTGGCAGACCTGGGCACCCTGCCTTCCTCAATCCGAGAGTGCTCCTCTCTCACTTCCCTTGAGCCCGTCCAGCTCAGAGCCAACCAGCTGCCAGGGCTGAAGCTCCTCAGGGGCAAACCATGTCTTGCACCGACAGGATGTTTGCTGTGCCCATCCCACTGCAGCTGAGCAGCTTCTGTTCAAAGCAATCAGAGCTTCATGGTGTGAGGGGCCCCAGGCTGCAGGTGCAGTTCTCAGAATTGGTCTGCCAGACCCCATGCCCTGGAGCATTCAGAGAAGGGACACCTCATCTCTGGGTGCCTGTGCAGGAATGGGTAAGGTGCATCTGGGTGGAGATGCAGCTCTGGGCAGGGGCAGAAGCAAGGAGGGCCCACAGAGTGCAGGTGATGGAGCCAGTGACCTCTGTGAGTCTGTGCTTCAGTTAAGGTCTAGGTTTGTGCACTGGAGCCCTTCGTTACTGGTAACTCCTTAAGAGCCAGCTCTGCACTGTGCTCCTTGTGGACAGATCCCAGTGGATTAGCCAGCAGCTTTCCTGCCCCTGTGATAAACACCTGAGAGGTTATTAAACGTGCTCTGTGACGGCAATCTGACAGGCCCCACGTGAGAACCCAAGAGCTTGCATCTGGCCTGGCAAGACTTTGGTACTCCTTAATTAAACTCAGGTAATTGCAGAAGTTGACGGTGGTGGTTCTGATGTGTCCTGCGACAGGGCTGGGGCTCACACTGAGGCGTGCAGAGCACCTCCCCTGCTGGTTAGGGTGGTGGGAGGTGCAGCCGAGCAGCACCGGTGTGGGCTCTGGTGTCAGCTCTAAGGACGAGGGTTCAGGACTGCTCCCGCTGGCCCTCTCCAGGCACCTTAACCTGGAGTGGGTCCTGCTGGCTCTGAGAGGATGGTTTCACAAGCAGGAAGCTATGGGGGAGGAAGGGGGCAGCTGCTTGGCCAGAGCAGTGCCATCTAACATGCCCTGGCAGGAGATCTTGCTGACCACAGCTTGGCCTTGCTTGTGAGGCTGTGGCCATTCGTGGGAAAATAGATTGGCAAGAGCAGATTGTTAGAACCCAGAGAGAAAGGCGAAGATGGGGAGGCAGCAGGGTTAAAGCTGAACTCTGCAAGTGCTGATGGTGGCTGGGCTGAGGAAGAAGGAAATGTTTCCTGGAGATGAAACAGGAGGTGGCTGTAGCCTAACCTCTGTTTCCAGTCTGTTCTCGGATCTGGTTCAGGCTCTTGCTCGTTCCTCAGTGGTTTCTAGACTGTGACCCTGCAAAGATGCTGATCCTGGTGGGTTTGAAGATAGCTGGCTATGAAGTTGGTGAGAAGTCGTCCCCCAGCACTAACTCTTGACAGCTTTCCGTTTGATGGAGACTTTCATGCTTTGCTGCCTCAGAAAAGATTCGATAATATTTATTTTTACCCAAATCCCTCGAAGTCTCAGGCACTTGGAGCCAACATCAGTTTGAGATGAACCACCAAGAAAAGTAAATCATCCTTGGCTTAGGGTGAACCTTCATTTGCAGAGGCCACAGATGGCAAAGATGTTCATGACTCAGCAGTGCCACAGACCTCTGCTCACTCAGAGCAGTGCATGTAAACAAACATGAGAACAGCACAGAGCCACAGGGCCCTCCAGAGTCTTCTTGTTCCCATCGTGCTGCTGAGGGGGACCTCCATGGAGGAGCCACAGAGGAGCCGAGGACCAAGGTGCTGGTTGCCCGGAGCCTCTGCTGCAGCCGTGCAAGAGCCCGAGCACAGGGTGCTGGGGAGGCAGTGTCCCCTCTGTCCCTGTTCCCCTGCAGCACACCAGGGGTGCTCTCCAGTAAAGCAGACAGGCAGCCACCAGCCTGGTGTCTGGGACAGAGGGAAGGGAGGGTTAGGTGAGGACACGAGCTGCTGCACCACCGCAGTGCATCTGAGCTGTGCCGGACAGGCCTGCCCCATCAGGCAGCTGCTTTCTTGGCTGCTGATGGAGTCGTGGAGGTGGGGAAGAGTGCAGCAAGCTGTGGTGGCACGATCCTGCTCCTTGACTCCTGGCAGTGCTTTTATGTAGCTCTGAGCCTGAGCACCCCATCAGGGCACTGTTTTCCTGGCTGCAGCCCTGCGCAGTGATGCTGTGCCCTGCTTGTAGGGCTGTCTGTGCCAGCGCTGCTCCAGACTGGCAGTGGGGCGCAGAGCTTACAGCTGCCTGGGACAGAAAGGGGGCTCTGGCAAACCTGCAGACTCTGCCTGTGGCAAGCTCAGGTCAGCACTGCTCTCCTGTGCAATGGTGTCTCCTCAGGCTCTCAGCAAGCTCAAGTAGTCTTCCCTTCATCCTGGACTCATGTCTTGCCCTCTCAGTCACAAAAGGCCTCCAGCAAGCCCAGCACAATGGCCTGGCCCTGTGTGTCCCTGCAGGCAGGGTGTGTGTGACTGCACCAGGCCTGCCTTACTCTGCAGAAGCCCCCAGTATTCCTGCCAGACTGGCATGGGCTTTTGCCCTGCCCCTCTGATGTCTACCAAATGTCATGCCCAGAGAATACAACCTCGTAGGGCCATGCCAGGGGCACCCACTTCGTTTTGCTTGTGTCATGTACTCTAGGATCTTCTGGCTTAGGAAGGCTCCCAAAGGGACACAGCATCATAGAATCACCTGGGTTGGAAGAGACCTCCAAGTTCATCCAGCCCAACCTATCACCCAGCCCTAGCCAATCAACCAGACCATGGCACTAAGTGCCCCATCCAGGCTTTGCTTGAACACCTCCAGGGACGGCGACTCCACCACCTCCCTGGGCAGCCCATTCCAATGCCAATCACTCTCTCTGCCAACAACTTCCTCCTAACATCCAGCCTAGACCTCCCCTGGCACAGCTTCAGACTGTGTCCCCTTGTTCTGTTGCTGCTTGCCTGGCAGCAGAGCCCAACCCCACCTGGCTACAGCCTCCCTTCAGGGAGCTGCAGACAGCAATGAGCTCTGCCCTGAGCCTCCTCTTCTCCAGGCTGCACACCCCCAGCTCCCTCAACCTCTTCTCAGAGGGCTTCCATTGCTGCCCAGTGTAAGCCCAGGGGCTGCTTCTGCTGCAGGAGAAGGTGAGTGTGAGAGCTGGCCAGGCTAGAGACTGCACCTGCATTGTCTGGGAGAATTTTACAGGCTATCTGGGACAAAACACAGAGCCACAGCTTCAAAGCACAGCATGAGATGGCAGCTGTGGCACTCCCCTCACAGTGACTGGACATCAGGACTGGAAGCTTCTGTGACACCACTGTGCTCCTGTAGAGGAATGCCAGGGCTGGCGTTGCTGAGACAGAGAGAAATGGAGGTAAATGAACTCCCCCATGCCTCCAAAGCAGCACCTCACAACATCCCTGCCACAGCCCTTGTGTCTCTGTTGTAAGGAACAGTTAAGGTGGGTATCACAGGAGATGTGGAGGGAGGTGTGAGGCACTGAGATTTATTGAGCTAAGCAGGTGCTGCAAACTCATGGCAAAGTTGGAGAGCATCTGACATAACTCTGTAAAGAACTTGATGGTGTCAGGGGGAGTAAATAGGCTGAATATCAGTGTAAAGGTAGAGAGTCTGGTTGCCATCCACCTTTGCAGAGGAGAATGTCCTCATGAGATGTAAAGCACAGGGAGTGAGCAGAGTCACAGAGTGAAAAGCTGCCCACCAGGCAGAGATTGTGTCACAGACAGGGAACTGGGGTCAGTCTGGTAATAGTGCTTTCTGTCTCAGGGTAGACAGGTGGCTTTTTTTCTTGCAGTGTGGACATCTGTCTGGCTTTACCATGAACTGGCTGCTGTGATCCTGGGTTTACAGGTGGAGACAGACAGGTTACGTGCTCAGGATCCCCAGAGCTGTCTGTGTCAGGGTGGGAGACTGCACCTGGATCTCTTGGTGCTGCATCCTCCTGACTGTGGAGAGCACAGCTGGCTTGGCTTTGCCTGGAACCTTTTTGTGCCTACAAATGGCAGGGTTCTGAGCAAATCCAAGGAGCAGAAGAGTCACTGCTTACCCACCCAGTGCCCTGTGCGCTGAGGTGCGAAGCAGCTCGGAGGAGTCTGGAATTATCACCAGTAATTAGCCCTTGCTGCAGAGACTCGTAAGCATCACTGGGGAGGAATCTAGATGAAACTTTCACCTTGTTTACTGAGCGCCTGATGCTGTGCAGTGCAGAATGGATTTGGGTGATATCTGCAGGGTATGTTATCTTACAACCAAGATGAACACCACAAAGTCCTTGGTGCCATTGTCATGATCCGGCCACCACTTTGATACCTATAGAGAGAATCCAGGGAGACAATTAGGCAGGAAAAAGTAGTTGCCAGTTACTGCAGAGGGGCTCCTTGTGGCTCTCAGAGTTTGCATCCTGCACTCAAAGCAGGTTTAACATCCAGGCTGACCAAAGGTTGTGTATCTATAGTTTGTTGGGACCTGTGCAGAGTCTTGCCATGTTCTTGGTCTTCACCTTCATTTCAGATCAGCACAAGGTGTGGTTTTTCCAAGGTGCCAAACAGGTCATGGATCCCAAGGCACAAAACATTTGGGGCATATCCAGTGGCCCTATTGTAGCCAGCACAGCTGCTGACAGCCTAGCACTCGGTGGAACAACCTGCCTTTTTGGCTCCACTTCCCAAACATGTCACTGACTTCTGCTCCAGATGTGTGCTGTGGGCTGCTGCTCTTAACCTGGTAGTGGTGCCACCTCTGCTTGCTGTGGCTCTGCTTCTAGCTCTTAAGCAAGGCTGACAATTTTTACTGGTCTCTCAGACCTCCTGTTGAGTTTTGTTAATTAATATTTGTGAAGTACTCAGATGCTTTCAGGTTTATGGTGATCCAGAGTATTATTATTGCTGTTGGTATTATTAAGACTAATAATACTACTAATAACCTCAGTGAGCAAAATTCAATTTGCCTAAAATCCTGGCCACGGATGCAAGCCCCTGAGTGGGGTGGTGTGAGGGGTACGTGACTCAGCTCCCAGAACTGCTGTTCACAAGGGGCAGGAAGAGTTGTGTTTGCTCAGAGGAGAAAAGGTCAAGGCAGAGGCCCGTGTGCTGTTAATAAGTAATCTAAAGTGCAGCACAGCTGCGCTGCAGATCAGCCTCCTTGGCTTTTCTGCCATCGCCCTGGTTTCTGGGCAGAAAGGCCAGCTCAGAAGTGATCCACACGCTTGCAGCTCCCCTTCAGCGGCTCCACGTCCAGGGAGGGGCTTTGCGAGCGAGGAACAGCAACAGCCAGCCCCTTCCCATGGTTGTCCCAGTAGCTGTCTCAGGACGCCGCAGGCGACCAAGGCTGGGCGATCAGACAGGGCATTCGTTACCTCCCGGGCGGGTCTCTTTAGGCTCAGAGCCGCGCATCTTCCCCGCGGGCCCGTCCCGGGGGGCCACAGCCGCCCTGCTGGCTCGCTGCTCTCGCTGGGCAGACTCCCGGCCTCAGCTCGGCACCTGGCTCGCAGCCAGCAAGGAACATACAAACGTGGGTGCTGCAGATCGTCCTTCTGCCCAGGGACTGTGCAGATGTGCCCTTGAGGCACTGCCGCCCCTGCCCTGCTCCTTCTCCCAGCGGGTCCCCGAGCAGGACTCTGGAGAAGGGCTGAAGCCTGGCCTTTGTGGTTCCTCTGCTGGCTGCAGGTAGGGTTTTGCTATTAATGAGCCCCTTCGTGTGCTTATCTCAAAAGCAATACTTGTGCCAGCTGCCAGCCAACCAGAGCTTCTCATTTGTAACCCTCGGTGGTTGTGTCCTTCAACTCCACTGGCCTGAAGCACACACCTAGTCCTGCAAACAGGGGCTGTGATGTACCCAGTGCTAGAGCAGGCATGGGCAGAGCACAGGCACGTGGCACTGTGGGCTCTGGGAGGCTGCTCTGCCTTGTCAGGGCTAATTCCTAAGGAAGGTGGCATGGGCACCCAGACACATGCACAAGCTCACCTTTGGGAACAGGAGCCATGCAGATTGCAAACTGTGGTCCCCAGCCTCTCTAAATGCAGTTTTGAAAGGCAGTGATCCCTCAGCAACTCAACAGCCCCTCCACCAGCAATCCCAGCTGCCTGTGAACCCAGGCAGGTTCACCAGAGGCCGATGAGGAAAGATTTCCCAAGCAGAACAGGTCCTGTTTGGCTGTGGTCTCAGAGCATCTTTCCAGTACCAGAGCCTTAAGAAAGAGCTCAGCAGTGCTAGAAGCACCGGGGCCTGCCTCCACCACAGGCAGGGCTGCAGCAGCAGGGACGTGGAGGAATGGCCTTCTGCAGAGCTGCTCCTCTGACGCCACAGAAGGCACTGAGGCTGAGTAGCAGATGCTGGTGTGAGGAGGCAGCATATAGGGAAGAAGAGGGGGGAGCTGTTCCAGTGTCTTTGTAGTGTGATGGAGAGAGAGAATTTGTGCAGCTGGTGCTTGCACACATTGGGAGGTAGCACCAGTGTCAGCAAAGGGGCATTTGGGATGTCACATAGCCCTGGTGTTTGCCTTGCTGTTCTGCTAGTGACACACGAGGAGGAGGGGAGAAGAGGACATGGCATGGCATCCCTGTGGTGTCCTGGGGAAGTGGGCATGGCTGGGGCTGCCCTGTGTGCCTGTATCTGCAGAATGGGCTGCAGCTGGCTGCTTGGCAAGCAGTACAGAGATCCTTGAACTGAGATGGTGTGTGCAGGATGTTCATCCCACAACACCTGCTGTGGGATGGATCCTTGTCCGGAGTCTGGCTGAGCAGGGTGTCTGAGCAAACCCCTCGGTCCTTCTCAAGGCTGAGAGGGTGGCAGAACACATTCCTGTGCCCCCACGCCGCGCTGGAGCAGCACACGGCCATGCCGCGGCAGAGAGCAGTGTCACCAGCTGGCAGCTTCTGCAGGGTGATGATGCCACCGGAAAATGCATGTGTGGGTTACTCGTGAGATACACATTTGCCTGCCTCTCTGCAGTGGCATACACACAGGGTGGTGGAGCCTTCTGCTTCTGGCCCTGGATGTTGTGCAGTTTCCTTTTGTTGCACTTCGTCCTGGGCAACATCTGTTGTGTCTGGGTCATCTGTAGCAGCACTGGTACACTGCACCCCCTCCTCTACAGACCAGTCAGGATTTAGCTCTGCCTGTTCCAGCAGTGGGCAAACTGATGTGCCAGGCTGTCAGGTGCCTCTCCCGAAGTGGCAGGATTAGCCAGAAGATGTTCAGTATTCCCTGAAGTCAGAGTTCACCGTCAGTCACCAGCACCATGCTGCCCCTCACCACCATGACAGTGACCTTCTGTGCAGCCTTTTTCACACCCGTGGGAGGCACTGAGTGCAAAGCAAGCCCAGTGCTGCAAACACCACTGCAGAGACAGCCTCTCTGTTCTTCCTGGGAGCCAGGATGCCTGGGAAAACACACAGGTGCTTCCAGGAGCTCCTGAGCAGCCTTTTGTCATGGAGGAGAGGGGAATAGTCCTCAGGAGTTCCCCGCTGTGCCCACCTGTTAGTTTTCCCCTGAAGCCACCACTGATGTGCACAGGGTCTGTGCCGGTGCCCTGCGAACACAGCTCTGACCCACAGCTCTGCACTGATGTTGCTGGGCCAGGCCAGCTTGGCTGCTGGGGATGAGCATGGTGCCAAGGCTTCCTCAGCCTGTGCCCCACAGACTCCTGCTCCCAGCCAGCATCAGCCTCAAAGCTCTTCTGTTTGCCACACACAGCCTGTGCAGAGGTGAGCCTCTCTGGTTCACCCTGCAGCCTTGCACAGCCCAGACCCTTCCACTGAGGAGAGGCCTTGCTCAGAAGCTGCTGGATTTCACATGCTTGGAAGCACTCAGGTCTCCAGCTCTGCTTCAGTGGAGACCTCAGATCCCCACACACAGCTAGGCTGGGTTAGGGCTCCTTGTCTGCTGTCCTCTTGGGCCCTCACAGTGTGCCCAACACATGGCCATGTAGGATGCCACCCACCTTGGCAGTTGGAGAGAGAGCACTGGAGTGGGGAGGTGATGTGCTCCTGAGCAGGGGAAGGTTTTGTCTGTAGCCAGAGCAGCAGCACCAGGGTTCCCAGCGGCTCTGGGTTTCTTCATTTCTAGTGCCCTGCTTTAGAGCCAGCAACCCCTGCAGTGTGCCTGTGCCAAGCCTGACACTTCCATATGAGGACGAAAACATTCAGCATGGTGACCAGAGAGACCGAGATGGACATTTTAGATCTTAAATGCTCTGCTGAAGTGTCCCAGCCCAGCAGCTCCTCTGGAAGGTGAGTACCAACAGCTTTTCTGTCACAGCAAAGATGTCCACTCTGAAACTTGGATTACCAGCAGCCAGGGAGTGGTGAACAGGGTCACTGTTCTCAGGCTGTTTGTCCCCATCTGCCCCTTCCAGCAGAACACCCCAGCCACAGGGCAGGGAGCAGGACATTCATAGTCCACTGCCTGCTGAGGATGGAACTCCACAGGAACATGCTGCTGAATCCTGGGGCTGGAAAGCAGCTGCAGATGGGGCAGCATGGCTGTCAGACCTGCTGGTGGGAGCATTCGCTTGGGAGCTGGAGTCTGTGGACTCTGCTCCCAGGACTGTTTGTGCATTTCACATGAGGCAGTCACCAGGTAACCTATAATCCCCGATCGCAGCCCGCGGGGGAGCTGTGCACAGCAACGCCCAGCCTCGGGATCCCGATCAGACTTAAGTGTGAATTAGGCTGAGCTGCTTGGCCCTGTCAGGACTGGGGCGGTTCTGGGCATGCCCAGAGGTGGAACTCCAGATAGCTGATGTGCCTGGAAGTTCGAGAACAAGTTGGACATTGAAGGGCCAGATCGTGGGAAGGGCTGCGAACGGGTGTGTCTGCCAGTGCCTCCATCTGGAGCTAGCAGAAAGCATCAGGTGCCACGGTGACAGTCTCCCTACAGGGAAACGACTGTTCCCACGGATTTCTGGGATGGGAGCTTGTTGACATAACCGTTTGATGTGCCCCTGTGTGCTCAGGTTTGTCTCCAGCAGGCTGCATGTGCTGAGCTGTACACTGGTGGCTGCCATTGTGACAACTGCTGCAGCTAGATCAAGAGCAACCTGCTCCAGTGGGAGCTGATTTCAGCCTGCCCCTGCCAGGCTCAGACACCTCACACAACCTCTTCTTTTTTGTTTTATTCCCCTAGTCTTTTTTCTGTCTGTCTTTCTGTTGTTGTTTCCACTGAAGATGCACTCTGGGCTTTTTTTCAGGGTGCTCTGCCAGGCTGCATGCTTGGAGCCTGCTTAAGAGCTGGGCAGATGTGGACAGGGAGAGGTTTATTCAGAATGACACTACACACACGCCAGATACCCAGTGGGGAGCAGTTGTGTTGGTGAGGGGGCTGGGGGCACTGGGGAGTGCTGTGGCAGAAGCAACCCAGTGTGCTGCTGGTGGCTGCCAGGTTGGAGCGTGCTGGGTGTGCTAGGAATTGCTATCTATAAATAAACAGCACAACAGCAGCTTAATGAGATGTTTGCTGGTAGCACTTGTCCAGGCTGGTAGTGTTATGTTAAGGCTGGAGAAGGTTCTCCAAGCAAGCTTCTTGGCTAAAGCTTCACAAACACAGTCTCACCCAAGATCCAGCAGTGATTTGTTTGGAGAGGAGGTTTTGCTTGTTTGTTTCTGAGCACCCTTTCAAACACGTTTGGGGTTTTACTGTTTGTTTGGGGTTTTGGTGTGTTGGTTTTTTCCCTTCCCTTCTGGGCCAGATTTTGTGTCAGTGTCACAGAACCTCAATGAAGCAGGGACAGGGCCAAGCCTGGTGCCTTGTATGAGCATTTGCTGTTCCAACAACAAGAAGCCTGGAGAGGAGCTGGGCCACATGGAGCTTTGGAGGTGAAGACTGGCCCTAACAGTGTCACCCGAGGAGTGCCATCTGTTAATACCAGTTACATGTCTAGGTGCTGACCACTATTACCCTGTGAGCTTCATGCCCATGGCAGCCAGGTTGTGGCCCAGCCATCCAGGCAGCACTGCCCTGGCTTTGGCGCATGTGGGAGGCAATGTCAAAGGCCATGCTGGAGCCCAAGTGCCAGCCACAGCTGCCACCACTTCGTCCATCCAGCCCATCATTTCAGCACAGATGACAGCCACATTGCCAGGTACAGTTTGTCTGTAGCAGATCCATGCCAGCTGTTCCTAGCCACGCTCTTGTGTCTGGACACAGCTTCTGCGTGGACTTGCTGCGCAGTATTCACAGGAAAGATGTGCTGGTCTCTTATGTAAGACACCTGCACCTTTGCTCATGCTGTGGATAATCCCTTTCAGAAGCCTGTTGATTACACGTGTTGAGTTCGAGAGGCCGTCAGCATGAGCCTGCAGTGTTGGCTGAGGGACGTTTTGGCAGGGAGTGGCTGAGCACGTCAAGCTGAGAAGCAGCCTAAGCAGGACACACCTATTTCTCCTGCAGCTCCCCCTCCAGCCTGAGTACCAAGGACCAATGTCCCTGCTCTTCAGCGATCGCTTTCGTCTTACCTCAGGGCAGAAGCCCCGGGGAGAGGGAATGGAAAAAGAGGAGGAATGAGCCTATTAGGCCAAGGGACAGTGTGGTGGTGTCAGACCCTGGCAAGGATTTGATTAGCTTTAAAGAGAAAAGTGAGGAGAGGAAAGGGTAAGGTGATCTGCAGTGCTGGGGACAGGCCTGGTGGTTTCTAGCAAGCGTGAGCAGCTCAGTCACCAGGAAGGGCCAGCAGCTGCCAAAACACACATTTGCACAATGGTCTGCAGTGGCTGGCACCCACAGAGACACTGAGCTCTCCAGGCACAGCTGTGGCTCGCTGGGGTCTGCAGGACAACGCTGAAGGAAGTGCTGCTCTAGACATCGAGAGCCAAAGCAGTCAGGGAGCCACCAGATGTGACTGTGGAGCCAGAGCAGGACAAATGCTGCTCCCCAAGCTGAGTGCCCTCGGGTGGCTGGAGGCTCCCTCCTGCGCAGCTACGGCACCTGCTCCCCACCAGCAAACTCTGTGCGACATCTCCACTTTTGTGCAGAACAACCTCCTGGAGATGCTGGGCCAGCCTCACAGGGAGGCCTCTGGGACTCGCTGGGGCCTTCTGGCTGGAGGCCTGCAGGGCACACATGGCCCCTGTGGCTGGACCTAGACTATGCCAGCACCATTGAGAAGGAGGCAGGGACAGTGGTGGGAGAGAGAACTCTGCAGCAACACTTGGGCATGCAGCACCGAGATGGCTGCTGCTGAGGAGACAGACACTGCCCTGTCACCTGCTGGTGTACCCACACTGATGGCATGGCCGTGCCCTGATGGCCTTACAGCTGTCACCTTACCAGCACGCGGAAGACTTCTAGCAGCAATGCACGGAGAAGCAAATGGGACATTGCGGTGGCAGTGCCGCTCCGGAGCCAGGGAGCCCCATGCGCCTCTGCTGGAGGACTCTCAGAGCTCAGACCCCTCTGCAGGCCCAGCCTTCCAGGCTCTCCAGGCTCCCCAGGCGAGTGGGGCCCTGTGTGCTGCCAGTGCTTCCTGTGCTGATGAAGCCCAACCTGCTGGGTGACCCTGCTGCAGTGACACAACATCACTTAAAGCTGTTTGCTCATTACAGAGATAGTATCACAAGGTGTGGTGGCCTGATTGGAGTCTAGCAAGAAAGTGACACTCATTCACCTGCCCACCCTTGGCAGATGGGCTGGGGGTCTCTCCTTGGCTGACTCACCTACACCCTTGTTAATTATGTGCTGCTGCCGACTGGCACTGGAGAGGTAATCCTGGAAGTGGCTGCTGAGATCAGCTGCAAAGTGAAAACACAACTAGTTGATGTCTCTTTTATCTCCAGCCTAGGACAGGTTAGCTCACACACACTGGGGATGCTTCTAAGGATCACTGAACGCCCCTGATTGCCATTACCCTGCCATGCTTCTGCTTCTCAGCAGCCCTTTGCATGCAGCCTGCCCATCAGACTGGAAAGCAGTTCAGCAGTTATAATGTTATGGCATTTCCAGGGGGGTCCTTTCCTTTTGGAAGAGTCCCCTTTTAAACTCTTGTATTTTAGATGCCCTTATGTAGAATGCAGCTCCTTCTGGGGGAGCTTTGCCCTCCTGAAAGCTTATCACTGTATCTCCTCAGCTTCCCTTGCCAGCGCAGCTCCTGCTGAAGCAGGCTGCCCTGCAGGTCCCTGCTCCCTGTGTTGGCTGCTTGATGCTTGTCTCAGAAAGGCAATAAAGCCTCCACAGGTTGATCTGGGCACTGCCAGTGCAGGCTGCCACGCACACAAGGCCAAACATCTGCAACACTTCCTTTTGGTTATGTCACCAGTGCTGGGCCACGACAGTGTCAGCCCTGGACACTATCTTCTCTCTTCACCTTTTGGAACCCCTTTGCACCAGTGTCCCACTCTGAGATTTGTTTGCTCATCATCCTCCACCTTCACAGAAGGCTATTGGTACAAAGTGGAAAGCCCCTTCAGCTCCAAGCATAACATAGCCTGCAGGAAGGCCCACAGGAGCCTGGGTAGAAGCAGGGTCTCTTGGGAGCTCAGACATGCTCGTTGTGTGGAGCCCATCCCCACAGGGGGATGTACCCAAGCACCTCAACAGGACCAACTGTAGCCTCCACTTGACTCATTCCTGAGGTCCTGGAGCACCTCTGAACTGTGGTGCTGTGAAGAGTAACCTGTTCACTGGAGTGAGTACTAAACCCTAGAGTCCTTATCCAGCCAGTGGGCTCTCACCTCTGGATCACTGCAGTATCCATGTGATCCTGCAAAGCCAGCCCTGGGACAGGAGCTGCAGCAAGGTCTGCTTTTGTTGTGGTCACCAGGCAGCTGGATGTGGGGCCTGGGGATGGCTGTCTGGAGTTGGCCAAGAAGAAAGAGGTGTGGGAGGGTGGAGAAACATTTCCAGAGAGAAGGAGCTCTCTTATCTTCACTGTTCCTAGCTGGTGGGCTGGAGTTCTCCTGATGCAATGGCAGGGGGCATGGCAAGGGGCTCCACTGTCTCTTAATGCCTAGCTGGGTGGAGGGAAGGGAGCTGCGACAGCAGTGCAGGACAGGGACACCAGCTCACTCGCTGTCCTTTGCCAGCGTCCCAGCTTCTCCAGCTCTGGAAGGCTGACAGATAAGGCTGGCAGTGCCATGCCATACACTGGCACGATTGCTGCCTGTGGGCTGGGTTTCATGGGGCTCTTCAAGTGCTTGTGATGGCGATCACTGCTGAGGTCAGGGGGATGGGGCACCCAGATCCCTTTGGTGCTGTCAGCAGCCCTGTCTTGCTTATTTCAGACATGGCTGGGGCATGCCAGCCACTAGTGCTGCTGGGCACCTGTGTGCTCTGAAGTGTCTTGGCATTGTCTCTTGCCCTCTGCAGGAGGCACAGAGCCTGTGTGCTCAAAACCCACCACAGCTGCAGCCTGCAAGCCAGGCTTTGGGGCTCTGGCTTTGGATGGCTGCCTGAGCCCTGCCCTTGGCAGCCCAGAGCTGCAACCAGGCAGAGTGCCCCTAGCATAGAGGTCAAACACTCATGCTGTCCAGCCCTCTCCCGAATGGAAGTGCCTCACCTCTGTGCCACTTCTAGCTGAGCAGAGAGAGGACTTGGCCTCCTTTCTCATATGAGAAAGGTCAGAGGCCGCCTTTTCTTCCACATCTCTACATTAAAGGTCACCACGAAGTGCTGCAGCAGGGGTGCAGGCTCCTTGGAGGCACCAGGTGGTGCCCAGCTCCCTGTGCAGTCAATGGAAAGCAGGGAGGCTCTGCAGGTGGTTTCCCAACAGGGCAGTGGCAGCTCTCAGCCCAGGAGGTGACTGGTGATTAGCGTGTCTGCAGGTCTGGTTTCTCCTTTCCCTGAAGTGAAGGTGGGTGTTAGGCTGCGGCGTGCAACAGCCACAGCATGCCTCACTGAGATTTGCCAATATTCATTTGTTGCTTTCTGCTCTGTAGCAATCAGACAGAAACTTTTCAGCAGGCACCCTCTGGGTGACACGGGCTGAGGAACACCTTCCAGGCTCTATTGCAGCCTTGTGAACATGCCCTGAGCTGATTTAACTGTTGCATCCTGAGCAGGGCCCACCTCAGAGCAGCCTTACTTGCCAGTAACGACCAGAGAGTTTTCAGCAAGGCTGTGGGTTCAGAGGGACATGCTGCAGACCGAGCAGCTCTCGGGCTTACAGTGGGGGGAGTGGGGGAGGGGTGCCTGCCGCAGGGAGCTTCAGACTGCTGCATAGCAGCTGCCCTGGGATGGGACTGGCTCAGTAATAAGGCCAGGTTCCATCAGCAGTGTTGTGACTGCTCAGGAGGCTGTTGGCCCTTCAGGCAGTTTGGGGAAATAGACTTAAATTTCAACATTGGTATTGTCATATTAAACCACCCTCAAAATGCAGGTAATGATCAGTAAGGGCCAAAGGCATCCCTTCCCCTTGAGGCTGGGCTGAGTCACCGTGTTAGCACTGAAGGAACAAACCAGGTTTTACCACAGTAGCTGGCAAGATTTTTATTAGATGGCATTAGCCAATAATTGCTAAATGCCTGCTAATGAGGGCCTGCAGCCCTCGCAGGCTGCCCCACTAGACACAGGTGCAGGCCAGCTTCCAGCCAGCGGCCAAGCCAAAGCCTTTTGTCATAGCCGAACAAGACCAGGGCAAATCTGTCACTGGGGGTTTGGGGCTGATTTTTTTTGTTTGTTTGATGGATGATTTGTTTGCCTTTAATCTTGGCACTGCCAGGTAACATGCAAAGAGGCAGCTCACCACCTCTGGGCATGTGGCTGGCAGGTGTGCGATGGCTCGGGCACGGTGCTGCGGCTGCAGCAGGGCAACCGTGGCAGCCAGCCTGGCTCCAGAGCCAGGCTAAGAGCTGGCCACACCACGGCCCTGGCACCAGCAGCAAAGTGCCAGGCCAGAGGACAAGCTCTTGCGCAGGGCCATGTCTGCAGCCAGCAGGCTGGGCTGGCGACTGCTGGCAGGCAGTGCAGGAAGCACTGAGCCCTGCGGGATACGAGGTGGGCTAAGGAGCAGGAAGCTGCCTGCGGCTCCATCAGCTGAGCTGCATTTTGTATCCCTTGAATACTGAACCCCCCCCAACACACTGGGCACCAGAGCTGGCACAGCATCTGTCTGTCACTGCTCCTCAGCTGCCTGCTAGGGTCACAGCACCTCTGGAGGACATCATTTGATGCTATGAAGCTTTATCTTCGACCACAAACACATCCTAGGACACAGAGCACAACTCTCCTGCAGGTAGGTGTCTTAAGTGGCAGGGCAAAGTGCCTTTTGTTTCATACTGATCACTCTGAGGAGCTGTAATTAGTACTGCTCTCATTGGTGCTGCTACTGCAGTAGTATCTGTGGCTGCCCAGGCAGCTCTGAGCTCCACTGGGTTCAGCACAGAGACACCCAAACCCCCTTTCAGGTCAGCTTGCAAGTGACTTACAATGGTGAAGGGGGTAAAGCCAAGTGGATACAATTAGCTTAGGCACAACTTAGTCATCCTCTTCTTGGTGTAATTACGGACTGGACAAAGGTAGCGCCAGCTAACCTCAAGTGCCCTTCTGGCCATAATTAACCAGATTGCATAATAATGGTGTCAGTTTAAACACTGTTAAAACCCCTGCGTAGCTCGAAATTACTGCACAGCCACACTTGGCCTTGCACAACAAACACAGAGCAGTGTTCTGACTTCCATTCTCTGTTTTGTTGTGTCTTCTGTGTGTAGGAAAAGCTGTTGGCCAAAGAGGAGTCAGTGGTGCTGTGGTCAGTCACAGTGGGCAGATTCACCTGCCTGTGGTGTGAGGAGCAGGTGAGTACTAGAGGTGCCCAGACTAGGAGTGGGTACAAAGGGAGTGCCCTTCACTGCCTTTGCTCTTGACTACACCACTTAGAAGAGTTGCATAATTGATACAATTGAACCACATCAGTCCTTTATTTATAGAACATAATGAAATGGTTTTCAACATCCTGGATCACGCTGCATGGGTGATTGCCATGGGTGCACCCACGAAAAAGAAAGAAAAACATTTCCCTAAGGTATGATGTCTGCTCCCCTTCTCTGCTTACATCTAGGCCTGCCTTCTGCAGGTATTGCCGTGAGGAGGGCAGCCTGCAGGCCTGCTCTGCTCTTTGGGCAGGGAGAGCTCAGCCATGCTGCTCCATCCCCTCAGTCCCATACTTCCCCTGTGGCACACACGGTGTTGTGTTGGTTCGGTGGCACTCAGGCTGTGCACACAGCCTGCTGAGCACAGTCCCCTGGGCCGGGCTGGGTGAGTCCTTGTTCAGGCTGCGGAGCCTGCGCTGACACTGAGCTGCTTTCCCTAGAAAGCACTCAGCTCACACTGCAAAAAAAAGAGCCCTGGCGTTTGAGGGCAGCTGCCGGGAGGCAGGCAGCAGCCCCTGAGAACGACAGGTGACACAGAGGAGCTGAGACTGCCTCTGATGAGTGCTCCTTACCCAGCGTGGCAGTGTGGTTGTGAACGTCACCCAGGGAGGACTCTGGTGTGTGAGGCGGGCAGGTGGCACGGGCAGGGTTACTGTACAAGTCACATAACAGACACTGAAGCACTGCCTGGATCTTACCCTTCCGCTGCTGGCGCTGGAAAAATCTGCATCAGAAGTACTTCTGCTGGGTTGTTTGTCCATCTTTGTGTGATGTGCTGCTGTTCCTGTTGCATCATTTCAGTCTGGCCTGTATTTGTATGCTACATTGTTTTATGTGTATACTTATAATTAGAACTACTAATTGCACGTTGCCTGCTGCCTTTAGTTGGCATTTCCACAGCATCACTTGCAAAGGGCTCACAATTACTCAGCTCTTTTCAGCTGCCTGTTGAGTATTCCCATAAACTGAAAAGAAATCAGGACTGGGGTTTTTAGCTTCTCCTGTGTCTGAGCTTCACACGGTGTCCATCTGGTGCATGGGAATGAGCTGCACGAGCTGCAGGTGTCTCAGCTCTTCTCTCAAATATCCTCCTTTGCTGCATAAAAAAACCTGAACTCAATCACAGCCCTGTGAGGGAGGCCTGTGGGAGCTGTTAGGTTAGATCACTGAGGGTTCGACATGTAAAACTTTAGTCTAACCAGATTGGCAGATTGCTCCTACACCAGAACAAGCTCCATCCAGATGAATGGGTCTGCTCGGGCAGCAGGCTTTGACACCAAGCTCCCATTTTAGCTGTTGTTGTCTGAGCGCTGCTGATGATTCAGCGCTGCTGTGCTGCTGAGAACCTGGAGCAACCCTTCGTGGAGCAGGCTCGCTGGCCCTGCAGCTCACTATCTCAGATGGAGATCCACCTACAGGTAAAATACCAATCTGCTGCCAGTATCTCAGGGACTGCAATCTGTCCTGGCTTGCCAGCTCTTCACTGGAAAGGGCTTGCACTGGTTCAGAACCATGCTGACTGTACTGCAGCCAGTGGGATGCTCATGAACAAGAGGAACTGGTTTGGGTCTTCTCATCACGAACTGCTCCAACCAAAACCAGCAGAGCACAGGGTGACTTTTTTTTGTTGATGATGTTTTCAGTGCCTGGCTGCCACAGATGGAGAAGGCAGCACCTCCACTACTTGCTGAGGACTCGGTGCTGAGCAGGGTGCTGGGTGTGTGGCGAGCTCAGATTGTGCTGTCCTGGCACCGTGCATGGAGGCTGGTGGCAGCTCCCAAGTGTGTGCTCCTGCAGCGTGGGACTTGCATCAGACACTGCAGCTGTTTTAAGGGCAGCCATGAACTCAACTGCACCAGGTCATACTTCAGTGAACACTCAACAGCAGTGATGCTAGAAGGTGTGCATGTGCCATCAGCTTACCAGGGCTCCTTCCCTCGCTGGCAGCAGCTCACCACTGATCCAACAGCCTCTGTCCAAACTGCCAGGCACCTTCCTCTTTCCCTCCAGTGCCACTCTGCTTTTGTTTCCGGAGCCCTCCAAGGGCACCTTGTAGCAATGCTTATTGCCCCAGTACTGCAGACACAGCCCCGTGCAGGGGCACTGCACACTCACCTGCCCTCTGTGCTTGCTCTGCCTGATGAATAACAGCAGCAAAGTGGCAGAGGTGCACAGTGACCCTGAGCATGCAGCCATACCTGGGGGGCTGAAGGGGGTGGTTAAGCTGAGCTGCCCTGAGCACATGAATAGCCCAGAGAGGGACTCCAGTTCATGCCTAGTGACTGCACAGGGAACACAGCTGACAAAGCTCTTTTGTTTCCATCCAGCTTCACCATGGGCACCTCTGCTGCTGCAGGCACAGAGCTTGGGCTCGAGGGTGTTGCTTTGCCTGGCATGGCTCAGTACTCAACTCTGCAGCTGCAGACACAGTGCCCAGGGACTGGTCACTCAGGTCACCAAGGTCTGAGTGTGTCAGATGTGAGTGGTGTCACACAGGCTGTGGTCTTCAAGCTGACATCAGCACTGGGACATTGCTGTTGCCTTAAACTGGGCTAGGACAAGCTTCTTCACCCCAGTAACAGCACTGGTTTTGGCTCTTCACCCTGAAATCAACCCAGGGCAACATTGCAGGGCAGGGCTGGTACTCTGTACTGCTGTTCAGGTGGAAAGAGCTGATGGCATCAGGCTGTGGGAATAGCTGGGTGACACCATGAGAAGAGTGCCAATGTGCTAGTAATCCCAGCAGAAGGAGAAGGGGCCCATGGCCTGCTGCTCACCTGACAAAAGCTGTGCCTCTGTGGCAAGGTTTGGCTGCAGCAGATGGCAGAAAGGTGGCAGGTCTGATTGCAGTGCCTGGCTTTCAGGAGTGGAGTCAGGGCCTTGCTCTGCAGTGGCACCCAGCCTCAGCTAGCACTGAGCAGTTATCACTGTCAAAGACCAGAGGAAGCCAGCAGAAGTGGGTGTCAGAAAGACAGACTCTGACAATGCCACCACAGCAAGCACTGCTTGTTTGAGAGGTGGCAGCAGGGAGATTGTTTTTGACAACCTGTGCAGAGTGAAATGAACCCACAAGGCTGGGTACCAGGTGCAGCCATTAGTCAGTAAATGAATTGCAGCTAATTATCTGCTTTGTGTTTAATTCACCTGGCTTCCAGTTCTTTGCTCTCTCTGCAGTGAAATGCTCCATCTCTCTGACACAAACACTCCATGGGAAAGGAGGTCTGGAGGGCTGCCACCATCCTGCCCGATGAGTTGGGGTGATAGTTCCTCCTTCTCCTCCACCTCTGACTCCATAGCCAAGCCATGCCCCAGGCAGCCCAGCTCTCTCTAAAGCTCCCTGAAAACCTCACTGGGGAGGGAGATCCTTCTCCCCTACCCCTCTTCCTTGCAGTGTCTCTTGGGGAAGAGCTGCCAAGGAAAAGACAAAGGTGAAACGGTGACTCTTTGCACCTCTTGTGCCTGTGCCCTCTGCTCTCCTCTCTGCTCTCGTGGTCTTGCCCATGAGCTGCTGCCTGGCTCAGTGCTGCACTGTTGGTGCTTTTCCATTCTCACTGTGTTCCCATGGTGTTTGTACTGTTTGTGATGTTCACCTCTCTGCACTCTGTTTGTTCAAAGCTTTTGCAGAGCAGGGCTGTGAGGATGTGAGCACCAGCAGTGCCACTTGGCAGAGAAGAGCCAGCAGCAGGATTGGTGTTTGAGGGGCGAGCATGAAGATTTGTGTTCTAAAGAGCCCAGAAATTGGTGTCCTTGCTATAGATTCCTTTGGATTGAAAACAGCCTGCAAGTGGCCGGTCAGTCACCCTAGGAGCTCCCAGCCACGTGCGATGAGCAGGAATGGTTTCAAATGCACCAGGCCTGTTGGAAACGCAGGGACATGTCTGTAGGTGTGGGTGACCTAGGGGTACAGGTCCCTGCAGCATGTGCTGGGCATGTAGGGCAGGGCTGCAAGTGTACAACATCCTGTTGTGCAGAGGCTACAGATCCCATATGTGCTCTGCACTGTAACATGTGCTGCCCTGTAAGATACATTCAAGGTCCCTTTTGCTTCAACAAGCTGTTGACTATGAGCAAGCTACCAGTCTGAACTTCTGAGGCTGCCTGTTTGGAGGATGAACTAAAAGTGCCCAACATCCCTGCCTCCAGGCAGCAGAGGAGCTGTAGCCCTTTGCTGTAGCACCTGTGAGTGTTGTGCTGACATTCAGCAGGAGCAGCCCAAACTGAGCTGACCACCACCACCACCACCTCAGTGCTCTGAAGCCCTGTGCCTCTGAGGTCACACCGTAACAATGGCACCGCTGCCTCAAGAGCTCTGTTGCTGAGAACCAGGCAAGTGTGAAGGGACAGACTGCACACTTGGAAGTGTACAGAGTCCTTCAGGATTTATTTGTTCACTCCAGAGAGAAAGTGAGTCATGAGAAACCTTAAGGTGGAGCACTCAAAACAAGGAGTGTATAAATGATTAGCAAGGGAAGGTCAGCTCTAGTCCTTCAAGCCTGAGCATGCCCCTTGTCGATAGCACATAAATAAAGCCAGCTGGATGCCTGTGGCTGCGAGAGAACAACTATCACACTGCTGGGCTCTGGCATGGCTCTGACTCATGTGAGATCATCGATGAGGCTGAGCTCAGGTTACTTAAAGAAAGGTAGTTAAGGCTCCAGGAGTAAGCCAGTGAGCAATGGAACTCGATCAACAGCCCCATTGTCAAGTCGGAGCTGCACTCTTGACAAAAGCCAAGCTGGTTTTGGAAGGGAAGCCACAGCCCTCCACAGCATGGGGAGCCAAATGCAGAGACGGGAAGCAGACCCGAGCACCACTTGCATATGTGCAGCAGTGCAATTAACCATCTCATCAGATCAAACCTGCGTGCAGAATCATGATTAGTACCTCAGTGCAAAGGCAGGAAAGCACCCTGGCTATATGCTTCAGGAGGCAGGCTGAGCTCAGAGCAGGCAGGAAGACAGCTGGCTCCTGCAGTGAGCAGCCATACCCAGCGATTCACCAGGAGCTACTGGATTGAAGTCTTCCAAGGTATCAACTCTTCTATACTGTGGATTCTGAAGGAAAATGCTCTGAGGGTAAACACAGCTGAGTACTGCAGAGATGTTATCCTGGAATCCACTGTCTTGGGGCTCAGCACCATGTAGCATCTGACTGCCACGGGAGCTCTCCAACAGGGCTGGCATTTACAGCAAGCTCAGTTACACCAGCCTGGGGGCATTCAGACCATCCAGCTGCCCCTGCTCTTAGCACTGAGAGAGGAGAACAGGAGGTGTACTCCTCAGTTTTTCCCTTTATTGGCACCTAAGAGGAAAGGTCCCCAAGCAGGCTCAGGAAGCCACCCCTCTGTCACAGCCTGCAAACTTGCATTCATCCAGTAGGGCACCCCAAAACTTCTGCCTTTTAGGAGAATCAGCCTCTCGCTCCGCGGCCCTGCTGTGCCTTTGTCTTTCTCTGCTGTTCCTGAAAGGCTGCCACTCTTTGGGGAAGAGGGGAATTTCCAAGATGTCCTGCCTTTAGGCAGTGTATTACTGTGGGTGACAGTTTGCATCATCCTTCCCAAAGGGGTGGCTCAGTGACCCTTTGAGCACTTGAGTGCATTCAATTTTTGCTGTCTGCACAATCCCTGCACAGGGATTTGAGAAATCAAGTTTGTTACTATCCCACTGGCTCTACAAGAGAAGGTTTGGCCTACACACCTTCCTTTTGGGCTGTCAGTGCCTCAGCTCTGAATCCCATGCAGCAGAGGAGCCATTTTTTGGTGTGGCACAGTGACAGTGCTTCTTGCACGGGATTCAGCTAGAATACAGGTGAACATCCAGTGGAACTGTGGCTGAACAAAGGCACTGAGAAATAGGCACTTGTAGGGTGGCTCCACGTGTGAAAATCTGTCAGCATCCTTCTGCCACAGGTGGACCCAGTGTAGTGACACTGGCCAGGATTATGACCTCTAAGGGCTCAGCTCACTGCTCTAATGGTGTTTTTCAGTCTGAGGAGCAATAAACCTTTTGCCAATCAACCCCAGAATACACCCAATGGCGACTCCAAGCCCCTGAGCATCAAGGGTTGACTGCAGTGCTGCTTAACCTCACCACAGTCCTGCTTTGGCTGTCTGCTGCTGTGCTAAACTGTGCTCTGGGACTTATCTCCAGCCTCAGCATGCTTCTGTGCTACAATGCTTCAGTGCCACTTCACATTGCATGGCTGCAACGTATACTGCTGGAGTTCTTCTTCACTGCAACAATGAATCATTCTCCAAAGCATGTTTATGTAATATCATAAATACCAATCTCTGGTATTTATGCAGCGTAGTATTTACTTGGGCAAGCTGCCACATGCACTAAAGAAGTAAACAAAGAGCCATTCTTTGGAGGGTTAAAAAAGTCTTAAAATGAATCCAATTTTCCTTCATAAGGCACTCCTTGTTATTTTACCTAAAGTGGCTCTTTAAGATATACAGAATGATAAAACACACAATTCCTGGGAGATGTAATTATGGTTCCTAAGAGACTGGTGAATAAACAATCAGGAATAGAGTGTTTGTTTTCCCTGTTTTTTTCTCAGCTATTAATGGAAGGCATTAAAAAAAATGAGGAGGAATGTGTTGGGCTGGTAAATGGTAAGAAAAGCTGAGGAGCACACTTGCCTGGACACCCAGGGTTTCTGCCTAGAGCAGACCTAGTTTATTGGATTGCAAAGAATCCCACTTTGCAAAGGCATCCATGGGGAGCGTGAAGACCACAGAGGCTGCTTTGTGTGCTGTGTTTGCTGTGCTGTGTGCATCCGTGGCACAACCTGTGTGCCACAGCAAAGCTTGCCTTGTCTCACCTTGCTTTTAAGCATTAACACAAACAGCTAGCTGCCTTTGAATCAAGGTGACAAATTCTTCTGCCTTGTACAAAATGTCCTGTCTGGCACGGATTGCTGAGGAACAGCAGCAGGGTCCTTTGTGGTGCAGCCCTGAGCCCCTGCAAACCAGGGACACAGCAGCCAACTCTGCCCATGGGGATGCTGAAGCCCTAGGAGACGGCTCAAGCTAAGCTCAGCCAGCAGCTGCAGGAAACCTTTTTGGCCATCTGTGTAAGAGAATGCAGCTGACTCAGGGGCAGTGTTCAATGCCTCAGTCCCCACAAAGTGACCCATCAGCTGAGAGCAGAGCCTCCCACCACTGCTGCTCACCTCTCCATGTCACTTACCTCTGCTGGCCTCAAGAAGGGTGAAGCCAAGCAGCCCATGCCATTCTCTGGCATGGATCTCCAGCATGCTATCCTCAGAAATACCCAGGCAAGTGATGGACTTTGTAGGCCTCCCAGCGTCACACTGCAGGGCCTGGGCATGCACCACCACCCTGGGAATACATTGATCAGGGCATGTTAGTTCATGAGAAACAAAGGAAGCCTCCACACTGCTCTTGTGGCAAGCAGGAGGTCAGAGCAATAGATCACTGCTGCACTTTGTGGCCATTGATGACCCACTCATTTCCTCCAACCCCCCAAGACAGCAAAGTCATCCTGAAACTTGCTTTGTATGGGGTCTGAGGTGCAGGCTGCTGCCATCCCAAGCAGTGAACCACCATGGCGCATGAGCCACCGCCGAGGCGATGGCAGATCCTTTGCCTCTCCCCTGCGCACACAGCTTAGCAAAGATGGCCGCAGGCCCGGGCTGGCTCTGCTCGGGCTGCTGCCTGCTCCGGCTGAGGCATCTCCCGGAGCAGTGCACCAGCACTCTGGGTGGGGATTAACCCTGTGCACACCACACAGCCTGCCTCGACAGGGCTGTGCCCTACTGCAGGCAAGCCTGAGATTAGCCCTCCGCAAACGAAGGGGACAAGGCACAAAAGGAGGGCCGAGGGGGCCCTGGCAGGAGAGTCCCCTCAGCAGGGCAGCTCCCGTGCCCCCGGGTTGCTTCCCTGAGACCAGAGGAAAGAAGCAGCAGCACTAGGGCCAGCAAGCCCCGCAGTGGGCAGCCCCAGCTCGGCTACTGCGCTTCTGAACTCTAATCCCCAAGCCCTTCGCTTCAGCATCTCCACTCCTGGCCTCTCCTCCCGTGAGGCCTCTTCCCTTGCCCAGGCCCACAGCAGCTGGGCCAGCCCTGCGCTGCCCTGGCGCCTGTGGGCACGGGGCACGGCCAGCACCTCATGCCACGGGCCGGCCAGGGGCTGCCTCTCTGTGCAGTGCTGGGTCAGCTGCTCCCCGGCCACAGCCCAGCGAGGTCGCTGGGGCAGTTCCCGCAGTCGCTGCCGGAGCAGATGCATGGCGGCAGTGCGGGCTCAGCCCCTCCTCTCCTCCGGTTTGCAGGGCGCAGCCCGCCCAGGTCCGGCAGCAGGCAGCCGCAGCGGCCATGGCAGCCCTGGCTCCTAGGAAGTGTTTCTGTCCTGTAGCAAAGCCCTCAGCAGGGAGGCCGCGCAGCAAGCCCGAAGCGGGGCTGAGGCAGCCCAGCAGGTGCCCTGCTCAGCGATGAAGCGGGCCACCAAAGGTGTCCTTCAGGTCAGGACACTGCTTGCCAGAGGAGGCTGAATCAGTGAATAACCTGCAGCTGCCCAGCTAGAGGCATGCTGGAGAATCAGACCCACAAGCTCTTGGTAGGTCACTGCTGCTTGTGGGCCAACCGCACTGCTCTGGTGTGCTGAACCCATCTTGTCTTCTGCTGACAGCAAAGAGAAAACGATCGTCCGAGACAGCACAGCAGCCTGAAAACACATTTAGCAATGTGCATACCTTGAGTACCACAGAACACCCCCAAATCCTGGTGGAAATGCTCATAATGTGCCAGACATCTTGAACCCAGGAACTCCCCTCCCCATAATCCCTGGGGACCGAAAGCCTTCTGATTGTACTCCAGCTTCCCCATAAAAGCTTCATTGTTACTGCAGCCCAGCCTTTACCAGGAGCCATGGCATCGGGCCACAGCCTCCAGGGACACTCTCAAGCTGCACAAAACAAGTTTTTCCAAACAGTTGAAGTATTTCCCAGCCCAGACTCTCACATTCTAGTTGTTTGTGCAGGGACAGTAACCCACCAAGCCCTGCCTCAAACACTGCTTGTTTAAACTCCATGGGGACATTCTTCACTGACATTCCTCACTGCTGTAACCTCTTGACCATTTCAGACCATTGTTAACAGGCAGACTCCACAGACCCAATGTCAAGGAGTCATCCCTACTGCACAAAGCAGCAATCAGACAACAGATAATTGCTGCTTGCCCTGGACCTTCAGCTGGCACTTCTGGAACTGGACTGGCTTTGGCAGCGCTTCATGAGATATGTGCAGCATCAACTCAACAGCTCTTAGCTGCCATCACACTTTGCGATGAAGGGGAATTGGCTTTGCTTAGTGGTCCTGTAGAAGCTGCATCTCTTGGAGGCGCCTGGGCCTCCCTGTGGGCATCAGTACCAGAGCGCCAACCACTTCTCAGCTTCATTGCTTAGTGCCCAGAGAATGCCAGCTGCAGAGACTGGTGTCCATGGTCAAATTTTGCAGTGGCCATGCCCACAGTCCTTCTTTTCTCACCAGGCAGCACCTTCCCCTCTGTTCTAATCTTAATCATAGAATCAAGCAGGCTGGAAGAGACCTCCAAGCTCATCCAGTCCAACCTTTCACCCAGCCCTATCCAATCAACCAGACCATGGCACTGAGTGCCTCATCCAGGCTTTGCTTGAACACCTCCAGGGACGGCGACTCCACCACCTCCCTGGGCAGCCCATTCCAATGCCAATCACTCTCTCTGCCAACAACTTCCTCCTAACATCCAGCCTAGACCTGCCCCAGCACAGTGTGACACTGTGTCCCCTTGTTCTGTTGCTGCTTGCCTGAGCTAATCAAGATGCTCACTTGCTAGGCTAGTACTAATTAACAAAACACTACATAAAGGCTGACAAATTCACGGCTTCTGTTCATGCTGGACTTTTCTCAGCACGTTGGAGGCACTGGCACTTCTACCCTCTGCTGAGAAGGTCAAGGCCATTCCAAACCACAAGCACGGGTCACAGGGACACTCCAGCCACACTGCTTCAGCTTCCCCACGCATCTCACGAGGGAAAAATATCACCGGTTTGAGTCCCCACTTAGCACCATGAAGTGTTTGGTGGGTTTGAATGGGGGGCCCTTCAGAAGGCAGCTTTTAGGTGGCTTGCTCTGCAAAGGTGCTAAAACAAACAGAAACGGAACTAGAGAGGAATTTCTGGAGTGCTTGGCACCAAACGTGGCCTCTGCCAGGCCTTCAATGCGCTGCAGCAGGCTGGTGTGTGCCAAGCGAGCATAGGCCTTTCACGGGTGTCTAAATACACACTGCTGAGTGAGGAAATGAAACTGCTCATGCCTTCAGCTTGTGATTAAGTGGCTCTAGCCCAGACAGCCTTTACCTCCCTGGACCTCGAGGGGCTTTGGGCAGGGAGGTAGATGCCACAACCACCCAGCTGCCCTCCTTGCATGCTGCCAAGCCGTTCGCTTTGTGGCAGTGTCTGCTGTGAACAGGCACAAAGCATGCAACACAGCAGCATCTGATCCCTCGCATGGCCCTGTGGCTCAGTTTGGGCTGCTCTGCCAACACAGGCACCACAGTGCCAGGTCTTGTTCAGGCACATCTCCAGAGTGCCTTCTACAGGGAATGGGAGAGGATCATTCGCCCAGCAGGGAAGCCCAGCCCCGACATGTCCAAGAGCAGGGATTTGTGCAGATAGGAAGAGCCCCAGAAGCTCTGGAGACATGCAAAACCTGTGACCTTGATTTGGAGGCAGTTACAGTTTCTGTTGCAGTGCTGTGATTTCCTGGCTTCAAGTTGGGCTGTTGTGTGAGGAGACCGGTGAAGGAAGGAGCTCGGCAGCAGTCACAGCCTCTGGGGACAAGGGAGGGTGGCAGCATCACCAGGAAGCTTTGGTGCCTCCCCCTTTATGGAGTTCCTGACAATTGTTTAAGACATGTAATTTATAAGTGTCTTGAAGAGATCTTTACTTCCTAGAGGAGTGAAGCATGTAGAGCTCTGCAGACGGAGTCATTGGCTCTGGCTGAAGATGAAGCCCTGCAGCTGCCTAGAGCACCACGTTCCCAAGGGAGGATGGACACGGCTGCTTCGCAAGGGCCCTTGCCGAGGTCCAGCCCTGAGCACCCAACGGGAGATCACAGCCCCAGCTGGAGCTCTTCCACTGAAGAGCTGCAACTGGAACCGCTCTCACTAGAGCTACATTTGGCCTTTTATCTGACCTGCTCTGATCCTTGCCACAACCTCTGGCAGGTCTTCAATGCATCCACATCTTTATATTAGAGCAATCGATCCCACATGCAGACAATTAGGTTCAGACATAGCTTGTTGACTGTAATATTGCACAGACATTCTAGCAAGCTTTCAGCAAGGGAGGGTGGCTCTGCAATGTCACTTTCTAGTGGGGAGCATGCTGACTGCACTGCAGAAATGTCTCAGAGAGGAAAAACACATCCCAGAATGACAATCCAGGCCCAGACCTCCCTTGCAGACAACATGCTGGCTCTGTGTACATACAACAGGGACCCAGCACTGCTCCTCCTCCCTGGGCACAGCATGCAGGGCAGGAATCTCACCAGACCTGTGTGATCAGGTTTGTCACCCAACAGACTCATCAGCTGCCACTGTCACAGTATCACACAGTATCATCAGGGTT